>JBBBDQ010001085.1:285000-602500 GCA_037127315.1 Ascarosepion bandense | reverse complement strand
AAGAATTAAAAATATGATGATGATGATTTGATGGTTGCAATATAAAGATGAATATGCATATGGAAATAAAATCTGCATCCTTCTACATATATTCATATACAAGAACAAAAACCAATATGTCTGAATATGGGCAAACGATATTTAGTATAGTACTCCAAAAAATAAAGTGATTCTGCTTCTTTTAGCTAGGATCAGACTATCTAGATTGAATAGGTCTCTATAATCCCTATTAACTAGGACAGTATTTGTCCATTCTCTGATAAGGTTACACGTAAGAGTATATATAATATGATGAAATCTTCTTGAGGATGGCAAATGAGGGCTCAGCAAAACAAAGAGGTGCTCAACTTTTATGGTCATGCGTATGTCTCTCAAGGCCTGCAGGTGTTTTGCAAACTTTAGACAGATGGAGCGTGTGGTTTACATGTGGTCAAAAATTTTTTAAATTACATATTTACTAGGTTAATTTTCGAGTAACTAACAACATTTTGCTTTTGTTTATAGTTACATTGTACTAAATAAAATCATTTCACTTGCCTTAAAAAAGTCTGTCAGATGACGAAATCCATTGACAAAGACTAAGTACAGCTTTTGTCTTATCTGATTTTTATTCATATAATTTAATGTCTGATAAACATATATAATAACATATATAATAAGCATATAATAAACATATATAATACGTTTATAATAAACATATATATTACGTTTATAATAAATATTTATTACATATATATAATATAATGTATATTATATTATATATATATATTATGTGTTATATATATATATTATATCATATATATTATATATATATTATATATATTTTATATATTATATATATATAGATTATAATATTATATATTATATATATTATATATTTTGTATATATATTCTATATTATATTATTTATATAATATAATATTTATAATATGTTTATAATAATATGTTTATAATAAATAAATATAACATATGTAATAAGCATATAATTTAATGTCTCATAAACAAAAGTGAGTAATAGTTACCATTTTTTTCAAATGTAAATATTATTTATATAATTTTAGTTTCGAATTAATTTATTTATTATAGATTTTAAATAATAGATTGTTTAGAATTTAACTGTTTTCTTTAAATTAAAAAAGTCTTTTTTAGTCATTTATGGAAAATAAAATACAGAACCATCTAAAGAAGGTAGCAATGGAAGGTGAGGAGAAAGGGCTAAACGTAAACTTCAAGAAAACCTAATGCATGGTCATCAGCAAAAAAGAAAGCCCCAAAATACCAACTACAAGTTAGGGACACAAAGGTCAAATAGATACAGAAATTTAAATACCTGGGAAGCATTCTGACAGAGAGTGGAAAGTGCAACACTGAGATCCAAAGGCAAAGCTAAGTATTGAGAGACAGGAAGATTTCATTGGAAACAAAGAAAAGAGTACTGGACTATTATGTGATATCTGTCTTCCTGTATGGCAGCAGATGCTGGAAAATCTCCTGAAAGATGAAGGAGAGACTCAAAGCAACAGAAATGTGGTTTTACAGAAGGATGCTGAGGATACCATAGGCCGAACATATGAGCGACGATAAGGCTTTGAAGAAGATGCAAATGAAAAGGAAACTTATACTTGGCATCAGGAGTTTGAGTTTTGTTTAACATATCTGTGGGTTATTTAATGCCAAAAAGGTGGGGTTTTAAAGTATTTCTTTTAATGTTTGGTTATACTGAGAAGGTTGATTTAGTCAGATTTTGATGAAAAAATTTAATTTATTTATTCTTTTTATTTCAGATGTCTTCTAGTTTTGTATTAAAAAATGTGTATTGCTGGTAATAATTTTTTTTCTTTCAAAAATAGATTGTTGGTAATATTTTTCTTCAAAAATGTATATTTTTCTATAAAAGTCTATTTTTATGTATATATTTCTATAAAAGTCTATTTTTATACTTTCATAGTATTTTGACCCCAGCTTGGGGGTTAACTATTTGCCCATAGCTGAAACTCCAACAGGTGCTACCACTCCAGGTCAGGGTGGACATGGGAATAACAGCAGTTAAGAGATGGTTCCATGCTCCTCACAACCTCCCAATCAGAGGCCTTGCTGTCAGATGCAGTCTACTGTCATACCCAGGACCTCTAGGACTCAGGAGGAGACAGCTGAGGTATCTAGGATATGTAATGAGGAAGGAGGGTTTGGAGAATCAGATACTTACAGGATGGCTAGAAGGAAAGAGAGACAAGGGAAAGCAGCATCTGACCTACTTGATGGGCTTGAGCAGATGGATGGCAGAACAGGGTTTGGAAGAGATACCAAGAGGAAAAATATTAAGAGTGACTAGGGGTGGGGGCAAGTGGAAGTCCATGATTGCCTTTGTCTTGAAGAGACTTTAAGCATAAAGAAGAAGAAGAATGTTGGCTTTAGAAAGTTTGCCTTTTGTTTTTATTCCGTTTACAGATATATTTTTAGTTATATCAAAATTTTGGGAGGCACTTCGACATGGTGTAATGGTTAGCAAACTTGTCTCACTAAAATAGTTAAGACTTAGTGAGTTCACTCTTCACTGGGCACACCATACTTCTGGCCTTGTGTCGCATCTAAACTAGAGTAGAGAATGGGAAGAGTTATAGAACCAGTATTAAAATCAACAAGATTAGGTTGATATAATGAAGCTCTTAATCTGTCAAAGCAATATCTATCTATCTATCTATCTATCTATCTATCTATCTATCTATCTATCTATCTATCTCATTCAGTTCATATCTATCTATCTATCTATCTATCTATCTATCTATCTATCTATCTATCTCATTCAGTTCATATCTATCTATCTATCTATCTATCTATCTATCTATCTATCTATCTATCAGTCTTGTCATACTTATTTATATATCTATCCATATTGATTCATATCAATATTTCTCAATCAATTTAAACCTATCTTGATCTATTCATATTGAGCACAGTCTATTAATATCTATCTATCTATCTATCTATCTATCTACTTTCTCCAGTTCATCTCTAGCTAACTATCGATGTTGACATATATGTTGTGCCATTTCTTTTATACAATTACTCTTTCCAAAATAAAATTGATATTAACAAATGTTGGTAATATTTTTCAGAATATCTTTATATGATGAATATAGTATAAATATTTCAGCTTCTAATGTTTCTTTTCATAGAAATATTTCCAATAACTTATTTGGAGTTGTGAGACTTTATTATTCAAATCATTATATCATAAATAAATATCTAAACTTATTTATAAATGGAACTTTGTCTGTGTGTGTGTGTGTGTGTATCCATTACCTATAGACTCCGAAATGGCGAAACCGATTTTCTTGAAAATTTACACAGTTGTACTATAAGCATCTGTGAGTGTTCTTAGCTAGGTTTTGTGTCGAGGTACCCCTGATAAATATCAAAAATCGATAATCGAAAAAATTGGGTTATAGAAGGAGTGGTCTGATTTTAATCAAATTTGATACACTCATAGACAAAGACATAAGACACGATATTCAGAAGTTTCAAGGTTGCAGTTCTTACAATAGTACAGAAAATCGATAATATATATATAAAAGTTTTTATTACACCTGAGCAATGCCAGGCTATACTGCTAGTATATAATAGTCTATATGTTGATTATTTTGGATTAATATTATGTATATATATATATATATATATATATATATATATATATATATACATATATATATATATATATATACTAAACAGCTATAGGTCAGATTTAAATTAGATATAAATTAGACTATTACACTGTTGTATTAGAAAATGCTCAATATATATTTGAATGAAATGAAGCTTTAACATGTAGAGATCTTAGACATTTAAGTAAGGAAGATCAGCTGATTATGCTATCATGGTTTGACCATTTTGGTTTTGTTAGGCAATTTGTATTGACTGATTGCTTAATGATTAACACTTTTATAAGTTCATAACTGGAAGTTTAAAACTAGGTTGTGGTTCATTATTGAGAATCTTTTCATGTGGGTTTGTACATTCCTAAAAAAATATTTTCTAATGTATCTACATCCAGACATTATTCCAGACTTTTCATTTATAAATAATGACCTGCCATACCATAAACACCGAATCATATTCCATTTGTAAAGAAGAACTTCCATTCAGAAAGTTTCTTCCCAAGAACTGTTAAATTGTGAAACAGACTCCCAAGAGAATGATTTCTTGATGACTATGATTGTAACCCATTTAAGTCTAGGATTAACCATTATCTATCCTATATATTCTCAGAATATACACTATTTACTTACTCCTTGTACACACTTATGACAACCCCATTTAGTAAACATCGACCTTGAGAGGTCTTTGGGCCTTGTATTGGGTGAACAAGAGTATAAAAAACATTTTTTTAAAAATGCAAAAATGTAAAGTAGAGATTGGAGATTAATGAAGATAGAAATTGACATAAAAAAAAAACAAGACATAAATCTTTAAAATATATATATAAAGAGATTTGAGAAACAGATTTTCACAGACTGAGAAAGAAAAATATACACAAAATGTATATACAGGTTTTCTATCACTAATCCATCCTCATTGCCACATAACTTATTTTTACTTGATAACTGATGGTTATGTAAGAATAGACTTGAACCAACATTTAACTGCATCATCTTACCTTTAAATGGTGAATTGTTGTGGTTAGTTCTTGTGTGAAAACTTATGTGATACCCAAATTCTCTCTGCAAATTTTCCCAATTAAACTCTAAAATATACTATGAACAACATATTGTTGGATGGCAAAGATGATAAACCAATTCTAGATACAGCTTCATACCATTCAAACATGGTTATGTGGAACCCAAATTCTATCTGCAAGTTTTCCCAATTAAATTCTAAAATATACTATGAACAACACATTGTTGGATGGCAAAGATGATAAACCAATTCTCGATACAGTTTCATACCATTCAAACATGGTTATGTAAAACCCAAATTGTCTCTGCAAGTTTTCCCAATTAAATTCTAAAATATACTATGAACAACACATTGTTGGATGGCAGAGATGATAAATCAATTCAAGGTACAGCTTCATACCATTCAAACATGGTTATGCCTTGGTTGGTTGACTCATAATTCATAGCAGTAGAATATGTTATTACTTTAATTTTAAGATGTATCATTATCATTCTAAAAAAGAAAAGAAAGCTAGACTGATATGTAATATTTTTAAAAAGAAACTCGTTTCTTTTCCTTCTTCTATATGTTGTGTCACAGTACCTAACAAGAAGCACTCCTCACTAGCCAGTTAATAATCAAGACTTGGTTCAGTAATAAGACATCTAGATTTGGGCTGTTTTTAATGAAACATATTTTTTTTTACTTACAGACTTTTATTACTTTATTATATTGTATTTTTAAAAATTTTTATGTCCTATTTTATGGAATAATTTTTTTTTTTAAATTCAGTTTATAATGCATTTGCTTTCATTGTTTATGTTTTTTTAAATTACTTTCAGTGGTATAGAATAGATATCTGAGACCTGCAGAGGATGGTAAGAGTTGCTGTTCCTGATAATCATGATGGATAAAAATATTCAATATAAAGTGAGAATATGAATTTTCAAGTCTGGTTGCTTAGAGGCACTTATGTGAAAACTAGTAGTATAATCCGGCATTGCTCGGGTGTAATGAAAGCTTTAAAAATAATTCTGGCGCTCAGACTCTTTGGATGTTGGCATGAAAGACTAAAAAGCAATAGTTGTTTCTAGTTAAAGCAAAACTGTAGACTGAAAGAAAAATGAATGGATGTAAGTCAAATTTTGATTTCCTGATATCAATATCAAATAAGTTTTTTTCATCGTAAACTGAATTTTGAAGGCTAAATAAGTGCTCTGAGTAAATGGTATCATGGCTGAGACTAAGAACTACAATTATACCTACTTAGAGCCAAACCCAAAGCAAAAATTAAAATAAAAGGGCTGAAAAAAATACAGACATGCAGGCAGATAAACAGACACACACACACACACACACACACAAACATCTTGCCTTTTTTATATATATATATTATTGATTTTCTGCACTATTGTAAGATCTGCAACCTTGAAACTTCTGAATATCGTTTCTTATGTCTTTGTCTATGAGTGTATCAAATTTGATTAAAATTGGATCATTCCTTCTATAACCCAATTTTTTTGATTATCGATTTTTGATATTTATCGAGGGTACCGTGACACAAAACCTAGCTAAGAACACTTAAAGACGCTTATAGAACAACTGTGTAAATTTTCAAGAAAATCGGTTCAGCCGTTTCGGAGTCTATAGGTAACGGACACACACACACACACACACACACACACACACATACACATACACACAGACAAAGTTCCATTTATAAATAAGTTTAGATTTAGATAAGCTATAGTTTAGAGCCACAATGGATTTTAAAGAATTGCCTAAAATTTGAAGGCAATTTAAATTTTTTTAAACTTATTTAGTAACTCAGTTCAGGTCAGAGGAACTTTCTCTTCCTGAAGAGTTTTATCATATATTTAATAAGGATAATCTCAATGAAATTAATCCATATAAAGTTTACTTCAAATTTTAGCTTTTTTTGATTAATCTACCTTGCTGGTAAGAGCTGTAGGATTTTAAATTTTAGGTAACCTCTCTGTAAAAATTGGGTTGCATGTGTTAAATAGTTTCGGATCCTAGATTAGTAGGCGTGAATTAATCTTAAGGTATGATACTTATTAATTATTAAATCTTGAGAGCAGTGTCAAAATTTCTGCTTCTGACTTTTGGCATGTCACTATATATACACTTTATCCCAAAGGTTTGGAAGCCACCCACTGGATTTCAGAGAATTGCCTAAATATTGAAGGTTGTGTGCCGTTTTTAAAACTATTTTACTAACTCACTTCAAGTCAGAGGGAAAGGTCTTATTGTATATTTATTAATAATAATAATATTAATGAAATTAAACCATATAAAATTTTTAACTAATTTGCTTAATCTACCTTGCTGGCTAGTTGATAAAAATTAAAAAAAATACAAAAATATTAAGATATTTTTAATTTTTACCATCTCTTATTTCTTTAAATAATGACCTGCATTCATGTTAATTGTTATTGCCATATTTTGTTGAGGTTGCTAAGCCCAAATATTTAACAATGCAATGCAGTAAGTGAAACTTGTGAAACACTTATTGAATCATTAACTTAAAAATAATGATTCATCTGGAAATTCAAATAGAAACACTGGAATTTTTACATGTACAGCTTGTGAATTATAATCAAAATAATGTATAAATCATTTCCTATATTTTACTAATGATAACAATGACACACATTCTTATGACACAATCTGCTTCACTCTGTTGCCGCCATTATGTCTTTATTTCCTTTTTCTTTTTTTGCCCAATTCCCCTGCAAACCTTTTCTGATGGAATTACCTAAAAATTTCAGGAGAATAAAGTTTTGCTTTTTTTACTTCAAACAATTCCATTTTTCATTCCTCATTTAAATCACTTCATTAAATCTTGAGAGCAGTGTCAAAATTTCTGCTTCTGACTTTTGGCATGTCACTATATATACACTTTATCCCAAAGGTTTGAAAGCCACCCACTGAAGGTTGTGTGCCGTTTTTAAAACTATTTTACTAACTCACTTCAAGTCAGAGGGAAAGGTCTTATTGTATATTTATTAATAATAATAATATTAATGAAATTAAACCATATAAAGTTTTTAACTAATTTGCTTAATCTACCTTGCTGGCTAGTTGATAAAAATTAAAAAAAATACAAAAATATTAAGATATTTTTAATTTTTACCATCTCTTATTTCTTTAAATAATGACCTGCATTCATGTTAATTGTTATTGCCATATTTTGTTGAGGTTGCTAAGCCCAAATATTTAACAATGCAATGCAATAAGTGAAACTTGTGAAACACTTATTGAATCATTAACTTAAAAATAATGATTCATCTGGAAATTCAAATAGAAACACTGGAATTTTCACATGTACAGCTTGTGAATTATAATCAAAATAATGTATAAATCATTTCCTATATTTTACTAATGATAACAATGACACACATTCTTGTGACACAATCTGCTTCACTTTGTTGCCGCCATTATGTCTTGGTTATGTTTTTCCTTTTCCTTTTTTTTTTTTCCAAATTCCACTGTAAACCTTTTCTGATGGAATTACTCACCTAAAAATTTCAAGAGAATAAAGTTTTGCTTTTTTTACTTCAAACAATTCTATTTTTCATTCCTCATTTAAATCACTTCATTCTTGATTAATTAAAACTCACAAAAAGAAAAACAAAAACAAAAAAGTGCAGAAATTTGAATGAAATTAAAAGAGATTTATGGGATAAAGAAAGGTTTCCTCCATTGACATTCGGGTAATCTTTTGCAAGTCAAAATTTTACAGCACAAGAAATAAATCAATGCTTAGAATGCAAAATTCCAATTAAAGAATCAAATATTAAAATAAATGAACGTTTTGTCAACAAAAGTTTTTATAAATTGTTTTTCAGAGAAACAATAGAATAACCAGCACCTTATAAGATTATTTTAAATTTGGTATTCATCATTCAGATTTGAAATATTTCTTTTTTATTTTATTTGAAAATTTGACCTTTTTAGCACACTTAAAACTGTTTTAGTGGTCATTATTTTTTGTCCTATACTTTTAAAATAGTTTTGAAGCGATATGCATATCTACCACAGAGGTATCTATACTGCTGAAGATGTTTTAACAAAATCATACAGAATAAAAGTAAATGCATTACTGGCTGAAATTTTAAAAAGATATTTATTCCATAAAATAATACAAAAAATAGAATATGATAAAGTAATTAAATCTGTATGTAAAAAACAAAACAAAACAAAAAACAAAAAAAAATATACCTTTCATTAAAAACAGCCCAAGTCCAAATGTCATATTTCTGAACCAAGTTCTGATTACTGACTTGCTGGCTAGCTGGCTGTCTGGCTGGTAAAGTGTGCTTCCTGTTGGGTTTGTGACATTACACATAGGAGGAAGAAAAGAGATGAGTTTGTTTTTAAAAGCATTACATAACAGTCCAGCTTTCTTTTCTTTTTTTAGAATGATAATGATAAATGTTAAAATTAAAGTAATTACATATTCTACCACTATGAATAAATTATATTAAATATTTCTATCCATCATGATTATCAGGAATGGCAACTCGGCAGGTCTCAGACATCTATTCGTTACCACTGAAAATGATTTAAAAAAACATAAACAATGAAAGCAAATGCATTATAAACTGAATTTTAAAAAAAAATTGTTCCATAAAAAAGGACATAAAAATTTAAAAAATACAATATAATAAAGTAATAAAAATCTGTAAGTAAAAAAAAATATGTTTCATTAAAAACAGACCCAACCCAGATATCTTATTACTGAACCAAGTCTTGATTATTAACTGGCTAGTGAGGCGTGCTTCTTGTTAGGTACTGTGACACAACACATAGAAGAAGGAAAAGAAATGAGTTTCTTTTTAAAAACATTACCTATCAGTCTAGCTTTCTTTTCGTTTTTAGAATGATAATGATACATCTTAAAATTAAAGTAATAACTTATTCTATCGCTATAAATTATGAGTCAACCAATCAAGGCATAACCATGGTTGAATGGTATGAAGCTGTACCTTGAATTGATTTATCATCTCTGCCATCCAACAATGTGTTGTTCATAGTATATTTTAGAATTTAATTGGGAAAACTTGCAGAGACAATTTGGGTTCCACATAACCATGTTTGAATGGTATGAAGCTGTACCTTGAATTGATTTATCATCTCTGCCATCCAACAATGTGTTGTTCATAGTATATTTTAGAATTTACTTGGGAAAACTTGCAGAGACAATTTGGGTTCCACATAACCATGTTTGAATGGTATGAAACTGTATCGAGAATTGGTTTATCATCTTTGCCATCCAACAATGTGTTGTTCATAGTATATTTTAGAGTTTAATTGGGAAAACTTGCAGATAGAATTTGGGTTCCACATAACCATGTTTGAATGGTATGAAGCTGTATCTAGAATTGGTTTATCATCTTTGCCATCCAACAATGTGTTGTTCATAGTATATTTTAGAGTTTAATTGGGAAAACTTGCAGAGAGAATTTGGGTTCCACATAACCATGTTTGAATGGTATGAAGCTGTATCTAGAATTGGTTTATCATCTTTGCCATCCAACAATGTGTTGTTCATAGTATATTTTAGAGTTTAATTGGGAAAACTTGCAGAGAGAATTTGGGTTCCACATAACCATGTTTGAATGGTATGAAGCTGTATCTAGAATTGGTTTATCATCTTTGCCATCCAACAATGTGTTGTTCATAGTATATTTTAGAGTTTAATTGGGAAAACTTGCAGAGAGAATTTGGGTTCCACATAACCATGTTTGAATGGTATGAAGCTGTATCTAGAATTGGTTTATCATCTTTGCCATCCAACAATGTGTTGTTCATAGTATATTTTAGAGTTTAATTGGGAAAACTTGCAGAGAGAATTTGGGTTCCACATAACCATGTTTGAATGGTATGAAGATGTATCTAGAATTGGTTTATCATCTTTGCCATCCAACAATGTGTTGTTCATAGTATATTTTAGAGTTTAATTGGGAAAACTTGCAGAGAGAATTTGGGTTCCACATAAGTTTTCACTCAACAACTGGAAACACTATTCCACCATATGCAGACTTCTTTTAATGAAGAATGCTATCAGTTCCTTTTTGTATCATATTCTTATTGATGTGGAAAAATGAAAAAGACAGTGGTTGTCACAAAAGGGGAAGACAGTGCTAACACCAAAACCAGGACTACATGCAGAAAAGTCTTTGCTTTGTGTCTAGTGGAAAATCGAAGTGGCTGTTCATCATTTGCTTCTGGAACATGGGCAGACCATCACTACAGAGGTTTACTGCCAGCAATTTCATCAGTTTAACAAAACAGTATATTGAAAGTGCTCTGCTTTGATAAAAAGAAAAAGACATTAGTATCCAGTCTGACAAAAGAAGGGCATATTCTGCAAAACAAATCTAGAATAAAATAAGATCATCAGAATGGGAAGTTATTTTACATTCTCTGTACTCGCCAGATTTAAGACCTACAGATTTTCATTTTATCCATTACTATTGTTTGTTTTTTTACAGCTTATCAACCTTTTACAGGTTATTTAAAACCAGGAAATGTTTTTAGATTGTTAAAAGTTTTTGGACATAATAATGATTTACTGATACAAATCATACTAATTAACCATTAGCTGCAGAGTAGAATGGGTGGATTCATATCTTTCCTAAGGTTATTTGAAGGTAAGTAAATATAACAATCCTGACTGGAACTGGAACTCAGCTCTTCCATTTCCAATTCTGGGCTGTTATCTATTTTTGCTACAATCCGTATATCCAAGTGTACAGTACCTAGTATTTCCAAGTGGTTATCCATCTAGGTACTGACCAGGTTGAATGTTGCTTAACTTTCGTGATTGTATGAGAACTTTTCCTCAGTAGAGAATTTTATACATGACAGAATATTTAAAAATAAAGAAGTTGAAAATAGTTTTAGGTTGGGGAGATCATATTTCTTTTGTGAAATTGAGAATTTGCTTTCTTGAGCTGCAGTAGTTGAAAGTGAAGGTGATTACATTTTTGAAAAATAATATTTCAGTTAATTTAAATTATATTTATTTTTATACCCTTTCTAATAAAATGTAATTACTTTCAAAACACACTAATATGATAATCATCCTCAGCTCATTGTTGAGCATAGGCCATGTTCAAGGTCTTTTGTCATATGAGATGAAGAATGACGGCCCATGTTATGTTAGCAGGGGATTTCTATTATAGTTGCTGCTACAAAAATTGCACAATTCTTTAACATTTTGCCTGTTTTTAAAACAGAAAATATATTTGTTTCCATTATTTTTCCTCGTAATTATTGGTTGGAAACTTTCAAAAGAAAAAAAACAATATCATGTTTGATACCAATTTCATTATAAAAGCATCAAATAAAAATGAAAAACTAAAACAAAAAAAAAAAGGAAATTCAAAAATTTTATAAGAGAAATAGAAAAAAAAGCTTGGTTCAAATGGAACTATCAGCAACTTTCCTGTTTAGTTCCAAAGTCTCCATTAGCATCAGGAATGGCAAAGAACCCACTGTCAGCTATTTGGCATGCCTTTTTTGTTATGCATGGTTCGGAAGCTGCTTTTTGCTTTTGTTCTTGCTAGCATATGGAGCCATTTTGCACCAGTCTGCTTACAAATGAGGCGGAAGTGAATCCACTCTCTTCCCTCACCTTTTAACTCACCCCTGCTGCTTGCTGGTTTAAAGAATTCGACTGCCAAAGAACAGCGAACTTGTTGAATGTAATCTAACTTGCAAAGGCAGGTATCTTTGGCTCAGCACCAGTTTTATGGCAATGCATTCCAAAGATAAATGTTTACCCCAGATGCCTTTTCTGTTATGGAGGAATTCATTTTTAAAAAAAATAATTTCTTCCTTTATCCCCTGCTGTTTATCTGTATTTCTCTTTCACTCACACCCTTTCTCTCTCTCTCTCTCTCTCTATATATATATATATATATATATCCCTTCTCTCTCTCTCTCCTCACCTCTTTTGTTTTCTCTCCTCTCAATTTCACCTCTCTCATTCTTTTCTTCTCACTCTCACCACCTTTTTATCTTTTCTATTCTCCTCTTTCCTCTCACTCTCTCTTGTTTTCTTTCTATTCTCTCCTCTTTTCGCTCTCTCTTCACCTTTTCTCTCTTCCTCTCCTCTCTCTCCTTTTCTCTTACTCTCACTACTCATCTCTCTTCTTTCTCCTCAATTCTCTGTCCTCTCACTCTACTTCTCGCTCCCTCTTTTCTATTCTCTCCTTTCTTCTCTATCATTTCTCTCTCTTTTCCTTTCTTCTCTATCTCCCTCCTATCTCTCTTTTCTTCTCTATATTCTCTCCTTTCTTCTCTCTCACACTTCTCTTTCCCATCTCCTCTCTTCTGTCACTCTCTTCTATTTTCTTGCTAATCACTTCTTTCTCTTCTCTTTCTCTCCTCACTTATCTAGTTTCCTTTCTTCGCACTCTTTTCACCTTACTTCCTCTTCTTTCTTGTCTCCTCTACTCTCTATTCTCCCCCTCAATTCACTCTTGTTTTTCCTTTTTTTGCTCTCTTTCCTCTCACTTCTCTCCTTCCTTCCTTCTTTTCTATCACTCTCTTCTCTCTTTTATTCTCTTGCTCTCTCTGATGTTCCCCAAATTTCTCCTCTTTTCATCTCCTCTTGCTCTCACCTTAATTCCATTCTTCTCTTTTCTTTGCTCCCTCTCTTTTCTCTCTGTGTCATCAATACCCTTGTTTCTCTTTTTTTACACATTGCCTCTTTCACCTTAGTTCACTATTCTTATTCTCTCTCTCTCTCCCCCCCCGGCCTCTTTTTTTAGTTCACTCTTACTAATGCACTTTTTCTATTTAGTTCTCTATTATCCTACTCTCTTTATCTCTTACTTATTTCTCCTTCTACTCGTTTCTTTATTTCACTTCTCTGTCTTTGATTTGTTTTATTTCTCCACTAACTCTCTCTTTCTATTTGTCACTCTTATGTTTTATTTTGGTTTATTTCCTTATTCTCTTTTCCGGTCTTATTCATATCCTCTTTCTATCTACTTATCCCCTCTCTCCCTTATTTTTTGCTCCCTCTCTTCAGCTCTCTCTTCCACTTCTCTTTTTCTTTACTTTCCTTAACGCTAATCAATCTCTGTTTTTCTCAATTTCTAATTTCGAATTGGGACCTTTCTTTATATCTTTGCGTTTCTATTTTTTTTCACTCTATACCTTTAAATGCCTATTTTTTTTCTTATTATTTCATTGTTTCTGTCTTTTCCTTCCTGCATTTTTTGAGCTAAGCCATTATTATTCAATGATTCTTTTAATCTTGCATCTTAATTACGGTATTGTCTATTGTCAATCTGGTTAGTTTTATTAAAATCCCCAAAATATTGGATCCTGAATTTCTTTGAAGAACGCTGGAAAATTCAGTCAGAAATTACACACACACATACACTATCTCTTTCTCTCTCTTTGACACTTGGAACTCGACCAAAGCAAAATTTTACAATCTATAAAGATATCTGTGATATCAAAGAAATTATCATTTGCAATTGCATTTTTAACATTTTTTTAAAAAGGTTCACTTATTTCTAATTTTTGAGGTGAAGTAGTTTAAATATTATCTTGAATATTTATTAGATGAAACACTGTCAACTATTAATTAATTTTGACTTGGATTTTTATTATTTTAATCTTTGTTGTTTTCTTTACACTAGCAATACTATTAACATAAATTCTTTACACTAGCAATACTATTAACATAAATTCTTTACACTAGCAATACTATTAACATAAATTCTTTACACTAGCAATACTATTAACATAAATTTCTTTATTAGATAATGCATTGTTAACCATTATTTTTTCTGACTGGTAATTCTTTCAACTTTCAGTTACATTCTTTATACAAGTACATGGTATGATGGGTAAATTGTTGCCATTTTATAAATGCATGTTGCCTGTTTTTGTTTTTGTTGACTATACAGTATAGTAGGGTCAGTTGGGCACTGTGAGAAAAAGAACACCACAACACAATTCACTCTGCCAGAAATTTGGAAATGGCATGCTGTACTGCTCGGTATTTGCACTGCAAGCTCAAATACAAACATTAAGTTTAAGTGTTAATCTGAGGACAGTGCAGTGGATTCACAAAGAGTTGAATGAACCCAATGGTGATTATGAAGGTGTCTGGAGTGATCACTAATAATAGCAACATTATGTCTCCATTCATATTCCCACAGGGCCTTATATTCAACATAGCCTCTATCAAGTTCCTTGAGGTTGTAGTGTGGCCCTGGTACAAGGTGGTGGCTGCTTTAAGATCCTATATATAACAACAGGACACTGCACCATGCCACACAAGTAAGAGAACCCAGTCTTGGCGGTCACACAGCTTTTGCAACCACATCACTCCTAACACCTGGCCACCTAACTCCCCAAACTGCAGCCACCTTGATTATTATATGTGGGGTGCAGTTGAGCAAGAGACCAACAAAACTTCTTGTAACACCAAAGATAAACTGAAGGCAAGGATTATGACAATATTAACCAACTTAAACAAGGAGACCACCCAGAAGAGCCATAGGAGATTCTGAAGTCGTTTGAAATAAAAATGGCAATTTTATTGAATAAATTTACTTTTTAGTATTTCAAGATATTGTTATATAATTTTGGTAAATATATCTGTTAAAAAGAAATGTCAGTGTTATTTTCATTTTTGCATAATTTAGATGACAATTCATTCATCGTACCCTGTACATCTCAAATTACTATTAGATGAAGCATTGTTAACCATTAAAAATTTTTTATTACTAAATTTTAATCTTAAATTTTGCTTGCTTAGTTTACACAACCTGTATTATTATTTTAAATATTTATCAGATTTAGAACTGTCAGCCATTATTTAATTTTAAGTAATATTTCTTTGTTTACAATTTGTTATTCACACTAGAAGTAATATTATAACTGAATTTTATTTTTAGATGAAACAAGGTCAATAACTAATTTTTTACTATTATTTGTTTCATCTTAATTTCAGTTTTTTATTTACACTTGTAGTAATATTATCTTCAATTTTATTATCAGATGAAGCAATATCAACCATCATTAAAGTTTGATAAGCATTTCTTTTGTCTTAATTACAGTGGATTTATTGACACTAGCAGTATTATCTAATTTTTAGTTTTAAATGTAGTAGGTCCTGTCATTATGAATTTTTGACTAGTATTTCTTTCATAGCATTTAGTAAAAGTATTATCTTGAATTTTATTATTAAAATAAATTTCAACTGTCACTATTGTTGACTACTATTTTCACAGTGTAATCATTACTTGCTTAATTAAGACTACCAGTAATACTATCTTTAATTATTATTATTAGATCGATCTTTGTCAGTCCTTATTACATTTTAAATAGTATTTCTTTTGCTGCAATTTGAGTTGTGTTATTTACACTAGTAGTAGTGATATATTTAAATTTGTTATGAGATGAAGCAGTGTCAAATATCTATATTTGTCTAGTATTTTATTCATCTTAATTTTAGTTACTTTATTTACACTAGTAGTAATATTATCTTGAATTTTTTGGTAAATGTAGCATTCAGCTATTATTAAATTTTGACTGGTATTTCATACATCCTTATTTTAATTTTTTAAAATTTTTTTTATAATCATTTCACCCCAAGCAAGGCATTCCACTGCCACTATTGCACTTGGGGCTACATGGGGGAAGGTAAATAGAAAGAGTGGTTAGATATAGGAAATGTCAGAAGGGGGGTGATAGATAGTTGGGTGGGTGGGAAGAGTGTTTGAAAGAATGGAAGCAGGTTAGTTTGTTAGGAGGTGTCTATTGACCTTACATTTAAACTCCTGGAGATTGTAGCCGTCGGGGAAGCAGTCATGTGGAAAAGAATTCCACAGTCAGGAAGTACGAGAAAAGAAACTGTTGGAGTAGAAGTTGTGGTTGCATTTTATCAGTTTCACTGTAAAAGGGTGGGATCTAGTTGCTAATCTAGTTTCTCATGCAAATTCGAACCTAGGGGGCACCAGTGATCTAAGTTCATTGGAGTAGAAGCCGTGAAAGTATTTATAGAAGAGGCACAGGGAAGCCACGTCGTGCCGGTGAGAGAGAGACTGCAGGTGGTCTGCTAAGTCGGTATCGATCACATTACAGACCCTCCGCTGTACCTTGTCGAGAAGCCCAAGGAGAATAGCAGGGGCACCCGACCAGATATGGCAACAGCATTCAGTGCACGGGCGGATGGTAGATTTATAAATGTGCAGAATAGATTCAGACGGAAAAAACCTCCGGGCCCTGCACAGAGAACCAATTTTCATAGGCGCAGATTTAGCAATGGATTCGATATAGTCATTCCACTTGAGGTCTGCTGAAAGTGTGAGACCAAGGAGGCGTAGTGTTTTACTCTCTGGGAGGCAAGCCTGGTCCATGCTAATAGGAGGTTGGTGCAATTGTCTATGATGATTAATTGATAGTAGCTTCGTTTTAGAAGCATTAAAATTTACGAGCTATTTTTTACCCCAGTCCACTATGGATTGGAGGTCCTTTCCAAGCTCGGCTGCAAGGTTAGCTTTGTTGCCCACACCAGATTTTTGATCGAGGCGAGAATAAACTTTACTTTACACTAGTATTAATATTATCTTGAATCTTTTTGGTAGATGTAGCATTCAACCATTATTAATTTTGACTGGTATTTCTTTCATCTTAATTTTAGTTTTATTTACACTAGTAATAATATAACTTTGAATTTTATATGAAGCAGTGTCAAATACTTTTTTGACTAGTATTTCTTTCATCTAAATTTTAGTTGCTTTATTTACACTAGCAGTATTATTATCTTGAATTTTATTATTAGATGAAGTATTTTCAACCAATATCAAATTTTTGTTGGTATTTCTTTTATCTTAAGTCCAGTTGCATTTCATTACAACCACCCAAACTATGGTTATTTGTAAACAGCACAGATTAGAAATAAAGAATAATTTCTTGTTGAGGTTCAAACCCACTTTCCTTCTGCCTTAATCTATCTTTTTATATTAATTGATCTAAACACTTGAAGAACACAAAGTTTATGATTGGCAGAACAAAGTAACCAAATAATAGTAGCATAAGGTCAGAGTAAATGAGAGGAATATTTAGATGACTCAATAATGATGCGATGAATTTATATGAATAAAAGATTTCAAGAATCAGCAATTTTATTGGTCCTGATCTGGCAGCTTGTCTTTGGTCACTTTACCATTGTCATAATGTTACCTCTCTGTGCATTTTCTGTAAATATTTTCATCTTAATTATTTGGATGAGCTGTTTGCTATGGTACATACATTTTTATAATTTCAGCACAGAAGGATGCTAAGGATCCCATGGACTGAGCACGTGAGCAACGATGAGATGCTGGAGAGGATTCAAACGAGAAGAAAACCCATACTTAACATAAGGAAGAGACAGATGAGGTTCCTGGGACACGTAATGAGGAAGGAGGCCTGGGGAATTTAATACTCACAGGATGGATAGAAGAAAAGAGAGACAGGGGAAAGCAGCAAGAGACATACTTGATAGGCCCGAGCAAATGGATGGCAGAGTGGGGTTTGGGAGAGATACCAAGAGAAAAAATATTGAGAGTGACAAGAGAGAGCCAAGTGAAGTCCATGATCACCTATGTCCTGAAGGGACACAGCCCATGAAGAAGACTAGACTGGCATCAATATCTCATCAATTTACAGTTGAGATGCAAGATGTCACCATAAATTCTATGCTAAGGTTTTTATTTTCTCGCACTTCTAGTTTATGGAACTCCCACGTGGCTTTATGTTTTCTAGTCAACTTTAATCTCCAAAAGTTTAAATGCAATGTCAGTTGCTATCTATAGTTCTCCTGATCACTCTTTTCTCTTCCTTTCATAAGTAATGTTTCTGTTCTTAATTCTTCCACACCCAGTAACTCCTTGTGTCTTAGTGGCTTTACTGCCTTGCTAGAAAAATAAATGCCTCAAATAGGAAGGAAACTTTTGAATCAACCTCATATAATGTATTGCGAAAATCACTTCTTGTGTCTTAGTGGCTTTACTGCCTTGCTAGAAAAATAAATGCCTCAAATAGGAAGGAAACTTTTGAATCAACCTCATATAATGTATTGTGAAAATCACTTCTTTGTGCGTGAGATGTGGACATTTTTTAGTAAATATTTATGGGTTTCTTTGTCCTGTGAACAATATCTGGTGAACTCATGTGAGTCTGGGTAAAAGATAAGAAACACAAAATATGAAATATAAAACAAATAACAATTATTGCTTGTTACATGTGTATACAATTAAAATCAAGCAAAAATACTATATATAAAAATGTGTTTGTTTTATTGTGTGTGAAACAAGTATGTGAAATACACATGTGTGCATATGTGTGTCTGTGTGCCTGTGTGTCTGTGTATGAGTTCAATAGTCTGTAGAACAAGGGGGCAAACAGGCATGAACACTGTTCTTTATCTATGCTCAGCTACATCTGGAAGCAAGAGGAAAAAAAAAAGAAATATTTGTTCTTTTATAGATGTAAACAGCACCACCTAAGGGGTGTTTTTGGTGAAACCAAGTGGGGTAACTCACAGACGAAATACACAATTTAGCTGAAAGGTAGTATAAGGTCATAAAAGATGAGGAAAATATTTGGACGACTGAATAATAATGATAAGAATTCCTATGAGTAAAAGATTTTGTCTCATATATGATGGAAACTTTTGAATCAACTTCAAATAGTGAAATATACAGTTTAGCTGAAAGTTGGTATAAAGTCATAGAAAGTGAAGGACAATAATGTTGATGACTGAATAATTATGCTATGAATACATATAAATAAATTATTTAAACGCAAATATGATGGAAACTTTAGCATGAACCTAATATAATGAAAAACAAAACTTTACTTAAACGTTGTGTTAGGTCATAGAAAACCCAGGGAAAAGGATTTGGATAACTGAACAATGATGCTATGTATTTATATTTATGAAAATGAAATAAGTAATGAAATAACTATTATGAGATTTGACTATATTTTACAAATATAGAAACTTGAGAATTTGTGAGTGTCACATTCAGTAAGTAAGGAAAATGTGACAATACCTGTTTTCTTTATATAAAAACACTTTTTAGTTCAAAGAATGTTTTGTTGAAGAAAGAGGACTTACCTTTCTTTAAATTGTTTTTCTTCTCCCTAAATACATAGTGGAACACCAAGCATTCATGATGAAAACAATAAAATCTGTTAAAGGGTAATTGATTACAGCAATTCTTTTTTCTCTAAAGACTCAGATGATTCTTAATTCTGATTAGAAAGCTTTGACTTACGAAAACCCAATCAATGGGTCCTACGTTTGAACTGGCTAATTTCCTTCATTCTCTTACAGTATATGAAGAAGAATATCAACAAAGAATCTAATGAACGACTGAATAAGCAAAGTGTGTGGAGAATTTGGAAAATAAAAAAAATTATTATAATTATTATTATTATTATTGTTACTATTATTATAAGCCTTAATCTTTGGAACTTTCTGAAAATTCTTTGAGCATTGTTTGCAAGTTTTGTCTTTTATGACTAATTAGAGGATGTCTTTTTGATACTTTAAGAAACACAAAGTCTTTTGTTATTTATTTCTTTTTTTTACAGATACTATTGCATTTATTAGTGATAAAACTTTGAAGTAATCAGACATTATATAGAATATAAAAATACTATATAAAAACAATATATATGTGTGTGTGTACATAAATTCTAAAATAATATTATATATATATATATATATATTTAGTATATCGAGGCAGCAAGTAATTTTCTAGACATATGCTATTAAATATAAGAGACAATGAATGTCTATTATGTTTAATCATGAGCCGTTCTAAACGTCGTATTTTTGCTTTAATTTCAGTTGAAAATAAAGGCAAAAATTCTCCAACATTTGGATAATTATTTATTGGTTTTCTTCTAAGCTTTCGGCTCACATGAGCCATCTTCAGAGAGGTAGTTTAAACTGAAATATTATAAAATCCACCATCACCGATGATTTTATTTTGTGTTGACATAAAACTTCGCTTGGCAACGGCAATAGTTACCAAAAATAATAAACGCAGTTCTTAAGTTTGCGATGCGGTTTTATGACGTCACACTGCGGGATAGCGCGAAATGACAACAAAACCAATAAATAATTATCCAAATGTTGGAGAATTTTTGTCTTTATTTTCAACTGAAATTAAAGCAAAAATATGATGTTTAGAACGGCTCATGATTAAACATAATAGACATTCATTGTCTCTTATATTTAATAGCATATGTCTAGAAAATATATATATATATATATATATATATATATTAATGCAGGTTTCATTGAATAATATAGACAAGTTTTGTCTATTAATTTTGTGTAGGATCCGTTCATACCGTCTGATATACTTGATGTCGTTGAAAGACAACAAAAAATCACAGTATTTGTTGAATTTTTTATTGGGTCTAAGCTTTCGGCTCACATAAGCCATTATCAAAGAGTAAATATTAACACACAGTAAACATAGAACATTTAAGCTATTAACAATAAAGACAATTGAATTGAAAATATAAGTCCATCCCTACCGTGGCGGATGGCCGAAGACAGTGACAAAATAGTGGTGTTGTGGTCCCTGGTCTGATTACAGACATTTGAGTACGTTATTGGAAATATCGAAATTGATTGTATTCAAACCAGGTTTAAATTGTTTAATGTAGAGTGCTTCGAGGATTCAAATTCAACAAATACTGTGATTTTTTGTTGTCTTTCAATGACATCACCATCAAGTATATCAGACGGTATGAACGGATCCTACACAAAATTAATAGACAAAACTTGTCTATATTATTCAATGAAACCTGCATATATATATATATATATATATATATATATATATTAATAATAATAATAATAATAATAATAATAATTATTATTAAACCGACTCTGCGTGTATTCTAATCTCAAAATTTTATAGAAGGGACTTTCTAAGACCATGAATGACCAGCAGAATCTAAATCCGTTATTGTCCTCGGCTATAAAGCTTTGGGCAAAGAGGGGGAAAAAAAGAAAACTGCGTGGGACCGACAATACATACGGTTCCTCCCAGTAAAAAGAAAAAAAACCCTCTAACGGAACAAACAACCAGAAAAGAAAAGTGCTCGATACACACAACCGAAAAGTATTTAACTAGAAGGCAGTAACGCAGAGCAAACACACTAACAAAATAGCAAGATCGCCAAGACCTACCGCGGTTTCGCACAACGGCTCGTCAGTGCGAAACCGCGGTAGGTCTTGGCGATCTTGCTATTTTGTTAGTATATATATATATATATATATATATATATATATATATATATATCCTTCTTATGTGATCGATGGGTTTCTGTCATACAAAATGTGTGTATGTGTGCATGAGTGGGGTTTTTTACTCACAGACTAAATTGTTGGGCATTTTGAAGTTGCAATGATCCCAAGAGGTATCTCACAAACAACTGCTCTACAATCGCATGGATAAAACTTGAGTGATGGAAATAATTAAGCATTAGAATTTATTCTGGAATTTTTACTTTCCAGCAAAATAAATATTCCGTTCAGTACTGCAGATTTACTTGCCGGTTCCCTGACCATAAGTAGTTTGATATTTTTTTTAATTTTTTTTTTTTATAAGCGTTTCACCCCGAGCAAGGCATGTCACTGCCACTACTGCGCAGGGGGCTACGTAGAGCGGAGAAAGGATGATTAAATATAGGAAATGTCAGAGGGTGGGTGATAGGCAGGTAAGGATACCGAGAATGAGGGTTGGGTAGATGAGAGTGTTCTGAGAATAATTGGGAGTTAGTGTGATAGGAGGTGTCTATTGACCCTACATTTAAACACCTGGAGATTGTAACTGTTGGGAAAGCAGAGTTGTGGAAGGGAGTTCCACAGGTGGGAAGCGCAAGAAAAGAAGCTGTTGGAGTAGAATTTACGGTTACATCTTATTTGTTTAACTGTAAAAGGGTGGGACCTAGTTGCTAATCTAGTATCTCGTGTAAATTTGTGCTTAGGCGGCACCAGTGAACTAAGCTCATCAGAGCAGTAGCCATGAAAGTACTTGTAGAAGAGGCACATGGAAGACACATCACGCTGGTGAGAGAGCAGCTGCAGCCGGTCTGCCAAGTCAGTATCAACCACATTACAGATCCTCCTTTGTATTTTGTCAAGAAGCCCAAGGAGAGCAGCAGGGGCACCCGACCAGATATGGCAGCAATATTCAATACACGGGCGGATGGTAGATGGTAGATGGTAGACCCCCTAGGAGCCTGATAGCCTATGCACAGGACTGGATTATAACATATAATGCCTCTAGGCTGATAAAATGTCTCCTTGTGTTATATTTTATCGACATGTCAGTCATTTAAGTGCCATACATGATACACACTTGGATGATCTCTTCTGAGACATGATTGACTAGACAGAAGAATTTCCAGAAATAGATTGCCATTACTTTTTGCTGTAGACTGGTTGCCAACCAAGGCTATAAAACCCAATCTGCCCTGCTATTTAACCAATAGCTGGAAAAAAAAAAGAGATGGATTAATACTTTCCCACATTATAAAGATACACTGTCATCATAAAGATATACTGTTTGTCCAATGGAGATAAACTGTCTCTATATAAATATAGTTTGTCTATATAAAGATACACTGTTATCATAATGATATACTGCTTGTTATATAAAAATATAAAGTTTGTTTATTTATTTATTTTTTTTTTAATCACATCACCCCAAACAAGGCGGTAAGGCCACTGGTGTGCAGGGTCTACGTAAGAATGAATAGATTGAAAAAGAGAAAACCGGAAACCACATCCTAAGCAGGGAACAAGGGATGAGCCTCGACACCTGTTCAATAGACGTGGGTGGAGTGTGAACCAGGCGATAGTTCAGTCTATCTACTCCAATTGAAAAACAAAAAAGTAAGCAAAAAAAGAAAGTGAAAAGATTGGAAAAGAGAAAACCGGAAACCACATCCTAAACAGGGAACAAGGGATGAGCCTCTACACCTGTTCAATAGACGTGGGTGGAGTGTGAACTGGGCGATAGTTCAGTCTATCTACTCCAATTGATATAAAAGATTCACTGTTTGTCTACATAAAGATATACAGTTTGTCATCATAAAGCTATAATGTTTTTTACATAATGACATATTGTTTGTCTATATAAATATACACTGTTATCATAAAACTATACTCTTTTTCTATAGAAAGATATGCTGTTTGCCTATAAAGATAAACTGTTTGTCATCATAAAGATGTGCTGTTTGTCATCATGAAGATATACTTTTTGTCTATATAAAAATATACTGTTTGTCTATATAAAAATTTGCTGTTTGTCTATATAAAGATAAGCTTTTGACTATATAAAGATTTACTGTTTGTCCATATAAAGATATACTGTTTGTCATCATAAATATATTTTTTCTATAAGAAGATATACTGTTTTTTATACAAACGTATATTGCTTGTCTATATAAAGATACACTGTTTGTCATCATAAAGTTATACTGCTTGTCTATATATAAAGATATACTGTTTGCCATTATAAAAATATACTGTCTGTCTATATAAAGATTTGCTGTTGGTCTATATAAAGATATACTGTTTGTCTATATCAAGTTATACAGTTTGTCATCATAAAAATATAGTGTTTGTCATCATAAAGATACATTTTTGCTTATACAATGATATACCATTTTTCTATATAAAGATATACTGTTTGTCTATATAAAGATGCACTTTTGTCATGAAGATATCTGTCTGTGTAAAGATATACCATTTCTTTATATAACAATAAACTGTCATCATAAAGATATACTACTTGTTTATGTAAAGATATACTCTTGTCATTATAAAATTATGGTTTGTCAGTATAAATATACTCTGTTTGTCTATATAAAGATATACTATTTATCTATATAAAGATATATTGTTTATTGATATAAAGATATACTGTTTGTCTATATAAAGATATAGTGTTTGTTGTTATAAGATATGCTTTTTGTTTATATAAAAATACACTCTTTTTTATCATAAAGATATACAGTTTGTCTATATAAAATATACTGTTTGTCTATATTATTGTCCATGTAAAAAATATGCTGTTTGTCATTAAAAAGATATACTGTTTGTCTATATAAAGATATGAAGTTTATCACCATAAGGTATGTTTTTTGTCTATATAAAGATATACTATTTTTTATATAAATAAATAAAAAAATATAAATTTTTATATTATCTCTACCCATATTAAAAATTGCGCACCCCAACCTGTACAGAAACATTCCACTCACATCTGCTGTATTGACAAATATGAAATTATTTTACATTTCCAATCTTTGTCTCTTTCATTTCACCAGTAGAACTGCCATTTTATTTGTTCTACTATATGCATGTTTATAACAACAAGATAGTTTTACTGATCTGGAGTAAAGTTTTATACCATATTTTGGCCTTGTGTCAAACATAACTAAGTTTAGTAAATAACCTTATATTTAGAAGAGAAGATGAATAGGATTGAAGATGTGTAAAATGAGTGAATGTGTAGGCATGAAAACCACATATAGAAAATGTTTTTATAATTCTTCCTTAATGAGAATTAAAGATTGACAAAAAATATCTTTTTGCAAACGCCACACCTCGTTGCGTGTGACAGCAAACTTTTACTCATATGAGAGGAGGAAAAAACAACAGAGAATGAAAGCAAAACCAAACAGACAAAACATATTCATATCTGACTATGTCTGATAAACATGTTTTATTTTATTTTTTAATGAAAAGATTTAGAAAAAAAAAATTCAAAAACCAAAGTAGATGAGCCAACACTCCTTGTACATGTTCATTGCTTCAGTTCCAATGTTCACCATAGGGAGTGGGAATCTGTAGGGAAATATCTTTTATGAAAGAGCTCTGTGTGAAATTTTAAATAAAAAGAAGAAAAAACAATAATGAAAGAAAGTTTCAATGAAATTAAAATTTTATTTTACACTTTTTAATAAAGATTAAAAAAACCAAGACAAGCAGAACGTGATTATAAAACTATTCCATCATTTCTAAAAGTGATAACACTTGGTAGGTGGAGACACTTAGTTTCAGGCAAATTTTTTTCCTTTTACCATTTAAAAGAAAGGTATGTATTTTTTACTTTTATTCGTGAATTCTTGTAAGTTCCACGGCTAGATTTCAGGATTCCTTCCTTTGTCAGTGGCCTAATTTAAGTGTATAAACTCTGAATCATTCTTAACATTGTTCAGGCATTATTTTAGATGACCAGTGTTTCTAGATGTTTACCAGTGAGGTTACTTATCATCAAAGAAAGATGATACACCTAATGAAGCTGATACACCTAATGTAAGCACACCCAAAAGAAAATTTGTGGTGAATGAAAAAGTGTTTTTCATGAATTATAAAAACAATACTACGTCCTGGATGAAAGGCAAAATTAAAGGATGTATAGTGAACATGTTCTATGTGGTACAAGGACCGAAATTTGAACATAGAAGACATGTTAACCAATTAAGAAAAAGATTTTCGGAAGAGACAACTGTTGCACCTGAAGAGATGGATGAAAACGTGGAGGATCTTTTTGATACATTCAAATTAAAAATGCCTCAGGTACAAGAAGGTAGTACCAGGAAATCCACCCGCAAAAGGAAAATAACACACCAGTTGTCAGTAAACCCGAAAAAGAAAAAATACAAGTGAAGCAAAAGTCTTAGGATTGGGGTGTTAGGGCGCCGCTCCTATTTGACTACAAATGGACTGTTCCCATTGCTATATATAGCAATGGTAGATTCTCTACAGGGAGAGTCGTACAGAGTCGTACGGAGTCGTGAAGAGTCGTAGAGAGTCATTTGAGAGTCAGTGCGAAGAGTTAGTCACACTTCCGGTGGTGTACCGGAAGTAATCACGTATACACACGTCTTACAACGGATTGGACTCTTGTATCTTTTCTATTGTAAATATTACTAATCACTTCTGTACTTACTAACCGTCTTTCCGCAGAATACAACTTATATTCTGATTCTGTTGTTGAGTTATTCATTTATACTTGGCAACATAACACTTATCTTAGTCATGGTTCTACTATAAAACTAATGAAATTCTGCCACTGACAAAATCAGTTCTTAGTTAAAGATATATTTGTACGGATAGATAGATAGAAAGTTGATTGATTGATTGATTTTTTATGGTTTATCAACACTTTGTGGGTTATTTAATGCTGAAATATGTTGTTTTAATGTTAGAAAAATTATTTTTATGTGAATATTGACAATAAAAAACTTTGACAGTATTTACATTATTCGGACTATTGTCCTCATCTTTGATGCCATTTGTACGATGTTTCAGCCGTTGTACACTCCAACCTTCCTCAGTTGCTAGGAATTCAAGCTGAACCCTTTATTAGAATCACTAGGGTATATGAACTCCATTTCTTGCCTAATACCTTAAAGACGCATGGTCCAATGGATAGAGATGTTGAACAAGTAACTTACAGGGTTAGAGGGAGATAACTCATGACTTCCAGAAGCGGTATTAGGCAAGGAATGGAGTTCATATACCCCAGTGATTGTAATAAAGGGTTTGGTTCAAAATTTCTAGCACCTGAAGAAGGCCAGAACATACAATGACTGAAATATCGTACAAATGGCAACAAAGATGAGAACAATAGCCTGAATAATGTAAATACTACCTCATCTCAGAAATAGAGACAAATACTAAAAATCCTTTTTGAGTTAACAATGATTTTTCCATATACAAGCCATTTAAGTCATAACTGAGGGAAAGAAATGGATACACGCCTTTTTCAAACATATTTGTGCATAAGTGAATGCAACAAACTTAACTAGAATTGGAACTCAACTCCATGATTTCTAAATCCAAGCATTACACTGGCCACACATCCTACTGAGATAGATAGATAGATAGATAGATAGATAGATAGATAGATAGATAGATAGATAGATAGATAGATAGATTTTTTTTTAATCGTTTCCCCCCAAGCAAGGTGGTACTGCCATTGATGCGCAGGGGGCTACATAAGAGTAAAAATTTTAGTCAGGAGGATAGTGAAGAGAAAGACGAACCAGTTACAAAGGGTGTCAGAGAAAGGGAAAGAGAGGGATGGGAACACTGGTGTGAAGAGAGTTGTGAAGGTAGAGAAAAAGGAAAAGAACAAGATATAAGGGGTAATGTAGAAAGGACTGGAGTCAAGTGGATAAGAGATGGGTATTGACATTGCATTTAAATTCCTGGAGGTTGTAGCCATCAGGAAAGCAAGTACATGGAAGGGAGTTCCACAGGTGGGAAGTGCAAGAAAAAAAGCTGCTGGATTAGAATTGTCGGCTGCATTTGCTTGATCTAACTGTCTAACTGTAAATGGGTGGGACCTGGTTGCAAGTCTAGTTTTACAAAATTAATTTCTTGTGGTGAGGGCACCAGTGAATTAAGCTTGTTGGAGCAGAAGCCATGAAAATATTTGTAGAATAGACAGAGTGAAGCAACATCCCACTGGTGAGAAAGTGGCTGGAGTCAAGCTGCCAGGACCTGTTGCATTACAGATTCTTCTTTGGAGCCTGTCGAGAACACTGAGATGAACAGCATAGATAGATAGATAGATAGATAGATAGATAAACTATTAAGATATATAAAAAAGACAAAGGTAGATAAGAAACAGATTTATATAGATAGATAGATAGATAGATAGATAGATAGATAGATAGATAGATTATTAAGATATATAAAAAAGACAAAGGTAGATAAGAAACAGATTTATATATATATATATATAGATAGATAGATAGATAGATAGATAGATAGATAGATAGATAAGTACTAACAGACTGAGACAGAGGGATAAAAAATATGAACAAATTGAGATAGACAAACAAATATATAGATATAAAAAGTATGAGATAGATGGATATATATGAACAGAATGAGATAGATAGCTATGGATAGGAGATAGATATGACTAAGAGGAGATAGAGAGATACATATGAACTGATTAAATAAATAGATATGAAGAAATTGAGATAGATAGATAGATAGATAGATAGATAGATAGATAGATAGATAAAAAAGACAAAGGTTGATAAGAAACAGATTTATATATATATATATATAGATATATATATAGATAGATAGATAAACTATTAAGATATATAAAAAAGACAAAGGTAGATAAGAAACAGATTTATATATATATATAGAGAGAGAGAGAGAGATAGATAGATAGATAGATAGATAGATAGATAGATAGATAGATTATTAAGATATATAAAAAAGACAAAGGTAGATAAGAAACAGATTTCTATATATATATAGAGATAGATAGATAGATAGATAGATAGATAGATAGATAGATAGATAAAAAAGACAAAGGTAGATAAGAAACAGATTTATATATATAGATAGATAGATAGATAGATAGATAGATTATTAAGATATATAAAAAAGACAAAGGTAGATAAGAAACAGATTTCTATATATATATATAGAGAGAGAGATAGATAGATAGATAGATAGATAGATAGATAGATAGATAGATAGATAAACTATTAAGATATATAAAAAAGACAAAGGTAGATAAGAAACAGATTTCTATATATATATATAGAGAGAGAGAGATAGATAGATAGATAGTGGTTAACTAGGGCAGGAAAAAGCTTGTAAATTTTAATGCCTCCAAAACAAAACTGCTCTCCTTCAACAACCACAGACAAACCTTCCTGCCTGCTATCAGCATGACTGATGCTAGTCTCCTGGAGAGTAACACCCTGCACCTTAATGGCCTCATGTTTTCAACCGACCTGAAGTGAAATGACTACATTGAATCTATAGCAGTTTCTACTGCTGGGAAAGCTAGGAAACTGTGCTGAACCACAAAGTTTTTCTTGTCAGAACCAATCTTGCAAATTCGTAAATCAGCCAGTCATCTGAGCATTGAATACTGTTGTCATATCTGGTTGGGTGCTCCTGCTATTCACCTCGAGGTTCTTAACAAAATCCAAAGAAGGATTGGCAATTTAATAGGTTCTGACTTGGCATCTTGTCTTCAGTCACTTTCTTACCAACATGACATGGTTCCCCTCTGCCTTTTCAACAAATATTTTCATGGCAGCTACACTGCCAAGGTCTTTCCCCTGTGCTCTGACCATATGAATTTATGAATGCACTACCAGGTTGGCAAGTAGGCCCCACCATTTTAACTGTAGTTAAACGTAACCCCCACTACTACGTCGACATTTTCTATTTGTTCAGTTTTAAAATATTACATTATTTTCATTCAGCTTCCACCAGCAACTTCCAAGATATTTTGCATTTTCTAAATAATTTTCTTCATTAAGATTTTATAAAAAGTATCCAAAATTTGTTGTTTTTTTAATATGCAAAATCTGGATTGCTTTAAAAGCAACAAAAAGTTGTTTTTCATAAAAATATCCCAAATTTGAACCTATTAAAAAAAATATCCAAAATTTGAACCTATTAAAAATATAAAAAATTTGGTTTATTCAAAAATATTCTAAATTTGGTTTTCTTAAAAGTATCCATTTTTTAAAAAATAATACAAAAAAAAAAACGTTTTTTTTAAACTTTAAAGAAGCTACAGTTTCTTTGAATTTTCTTTAATTAAAAATGGAAATTTGGATCATTTATTTGAACTTTTGTTATTATTTTTATGACTAGTCTAAATTTATTTAAAAAAATTAAAATTCCAAGAAATAGTGTATTTTTTCATATTACACTTATCAAATATAAAAAATAAAGTTATAAGTCAAAGCAAAAAAAGATTCTGAATATAAAATATACTAAAAAGCAGATAATTGCTTAGTCATAAGCAACGAGGCAACAAAGATATTTTTTTGCGAATTGTTCTTTTTTATCAAATTGTTTTTTATCAAATCTGCTGCTTCAAAAACAAAAAAAAAGGAATAATGTTGTTAACATTTAAAAAGTGTTACCTTGAGAATATAAGACTAGATGAAAAATATGTTTCCAAGAATTATTGAAGAAAAGCTGTTTTGAATTTTAGCAACTTATGAATGATAACTAAAAACCTTTTGTATCGGTGTCTTCATGAAAAACTGGTATCTTTATCAGAAATTTCTGGTCAGTTTCCTCTTTTTTCATCAAGATTCTTTTCATGTTTTCAGTAAAATTTCTGCAAATTCTCCATAATAACGTTTTTCAAAAATACAAGTAGTTATTCAATGATATTCGCACAGCATTTTAAGTGTAGTCAAGGCCCTATTTTTGTTTCAGAAACATCAAAGTTATTGTATAAGAAGGCCTTGGGATAAATTCTAGTTTCTATTATTTTATCCCTCTTGTATTTTTTACATATTAAAAAAAAACAACGTCTGGTCTAGAAGTAATGTTTGTATATGCATGCCTGAATATATATGTGTGTGTATGTGTGTGTGTGTGTGTGTGTGTGTGTGTGTGTGTGTGATTGTAGCCTTACTGTCAACAAGAAAAAGTGGGAGTGACAAAAAAGCAAAAGGTGATAAGACATGATTGAAATAAAAGTAAAAGATTTTTTATTTCCGATGATTTACAAGGTTCAATCGCTTGCTCATTCTGAAATATCAGATATCAGTTGAGGAAGACTGAGAGTTTGTTCATGGTATAACACAAGATAGTAGTTAAGATGTGGAGAAAAATCAATGTGCATATGTAGTTGACTAAGATAGACTTGTGGTGGAAATATGGTGATACCGACCGAGCAAAAGTGATGGACCGGATGTTTGCTCTCTCATGACAAAAAGGCAAATGACCAAAAGTCGTCATTGTGCATCCGGGTTTGCACAGATGCTCCGGTTGAAAAATAAAAATAATCAAATATTAAATTTCCATTTTGTGAGCCTACGCAAATTTTATTTATCAGCCAATGGGAAGCCCAGAATCAAATATAAGTGTGAAATTCCAAACAAGCTGCTGTGATCCAAAAAGCAGATATAAAAAGCAGATACAGACAGACCCCAGCAGGCAGACCTCAAGGAGAAGAGTGTAATCAATATCTCCTTGACCTAAGTTAAGTGGCTACTATGTTTGCCTCTTTCCTTCTTCCCTGTCTTAAAATTACTGACTGACCTAAGGAGCAACTACATCAAAGACATTCCTCACTTACACGCTCCCCACATTCCTAAGCCTTAATTCTCTTTCAGCTTATTATTTGCCATGAACATTTAATCTCTGTTGGACCTATACTTCAAGTTATTACTTTAATTGTAAAAACATTAATTGATATGTGTATATATAACAATGTTATTTTCAACTCAATTTGCTTTTCTTGATTTTATAATCATTTTATGACTTATAGTGGGCTATCTACAACAAGGCCAAATTCCGTTAACCTGCAACAATATACAACTACCCTTCTCTAGAATGGAGTCCCATGACAAATGGGGAAAATAATAGATAAGATACGCCGCTATAGAAACATTACATGAACCAAGAATTAGTCTCTGCTGCTGCTGCTGGATTTATAGCTAGCCAAAGGCATCAACATTAATAGAAGTGCCTTAGTGTTATTGCTGATGACCTGAGCAGTTGTGTAGTCTCAGTTAGTGAAATACCATACATAATTCAGGCTTTGGTGATCATGTCTCTTTCAGTGCATGGCTGACTATGCAGAAGATTTTACTGCAGTAGGTTGCATTTACTTTCTCTAGTAGTGTCCTGCTGTTCAAGCCAAAGCTTGAGAAAAAAGGGATTGTTAATACCTTTCCCAAGGGTATTTGTGCATAAGTGAATGAAACAAATACTTCTGGAAAAAGTATTATTACATAATCTGCCATGCGCAGCTAATCATGCTTGATGATAAGCCTCTTCATAAATTTAAAAAAAAATCTTTGAAGAAGTGAAACATGTTAGATTAAAAACACTTTTTTCTACCTGTTCTTTACTTATTCTATATATATATAAACAATAAAAAGTGTTCAACACAACATTCAACAATGAAAATGTAGGGCAAAATATATTTAACAAAGGCAAATATGATGATCCACCTTGCTACTCGAGTTACAACCACAAGGTTTCTTTAGACAAATCGTATACGCTTGCTTTTGTTATATATATATATATATATATATATATAGAGAGAGAGAGAGAGAGAGAGAGAGGGTGAGTGAAAGAGAGAGAGACACAATCTAATTTGCCTAGACTTTTCAGTTAAGCTAAAGGATACTTATGAATGTTTCTTAAATTGAAATTTAAACTAACATTTGCCTTAATAAAGTCCATGAGAGAATGAAACATACTAAGATAAGTTTTACTTTTGTTTTTATTCATATATATATATATATATATATATATATATATGTAGATAGATAAATTTTTATATATAATCAAATTAGGAAGATCAGCCAATTATGTTACCATGGTTTCAACCTTTTGGTCTCATTAGGTGTTATTTTTTCTTTAAATATGTATTGAGCACATTTTGATACAACTATTTACTGGTCTTATTTACTCTGACCTATAACTGTTTAATAATTATATATATATATCTATATATATATATATATATATATTTACAAAAACTTGTCCTCTCCAGTCAAGAATTTAACATCACTAACTATATATATCTGTGTGTGTGTGTGTGTGTGTGTGTGTGTGTGTGTGTGTGTGTGTGTGTGTTGGTGGTAAGACAAAAATTCCTAAGGAAAAGTAATTGCTATAGTAACCTTGCAACATAAACTAATTTGAAAAAATTTGACAGTTAATAAAGTTCTTAGCAAAGAAAGTAATTACTTCTCCAATTGTCAACCATTAAAGTTGGCTACCTCTTATTTGCGGATGTGCATTGTGGTGCAGTGGATATCGGCGCAGGACAAGAAATCGGGGATCCGAGTTCAAATTCCAGTTGAATTCATTGCATTCACTTACATGCAAATACCCTTTGGAAAGGTATTAATCCGTCTCTTCCTTCTAGTTATGTGTTAAATAACAGGACAGATTGGGTTCTATAGCCTTGGCTGGCAACCAGTCTACTGCAGAAATCTGAAGCAGCAGATTTGATAAAAAAATCGCAAACTACTGCGGGATAATCCTCTGCCCAGTCAGTCATGTCTCTTTCGAGACATGATTGCCCAAGCATGTTTCACGTATGGCACTTAACTGACTGACCTCTTATTTAAAACTTTCTAAATGCTTATAATTCCTATAAAAAAATTTTCCCTCGGACATTTAATGTAAGATGTTTTGTGAAAAAAGAAAAGTAGAAATTACTGGCCCAGGTCATTGACAGTTATAACATTAACACGTGTTATCTCCAAGAAGGCAAATTCAATGGACTTAATTCAATGGACTTATTAATACCTAAGGTAAACAGCGCAAGTCTGGAAACAATACTCATTATAGAAATGGATTTGTCATCATGTTGATTTGATCCTGAGTATATGGCATTGCAGGTCACCACTGTAAAGGTCGAGACTGGTAGAACTAACACTTGCAGTGCTTTGTCTGTGGGAAAGAAGCTGTAGGATTAAATATAATTCATCACCCACAAAGTTGCATAAACACTTTCTCCTGTCTCTCCTTTCCTCTATCCCTCCCATGAGTATCAGATTTGCCAAGCCCACCTTCCTTATTACATGTCCCAGAAACTTTAAGTTAAGTATCAGTTTCCATTTTATTTCTATCCTCTCCAAAAGCTCATCATTGCTCACCTGTTTGGCAACATGGTATCCTCATCATCTTTCTGTAAATCCACATTTCAGTCGATTCCAGTCTTTGTTTCATCTTTGATGAGATTGGCCAGCATTCACTGTCATATTGAAGGACAGATATCACATAACAATTCAATACTCTCTTCATTGTTTCCAGCAAAATTTTTTTGTCTTTCAATACTGTACTCAACTTCTGGAATACATTCTTGGCCATGCAAATACGCCTTCAGATCTCAGTGTCTCACTTTCTGCTCTCTGTTAAAATACATCAGGTTCAAAAAGAAAGGAAAAGAAAGAGGTTGTATATTAGAAAAAAAATTATAATTCATCACCTACAAAGCTGCATTAATGCATTTGAATTCCATTAGTGTGGATGTGCACTGTGGTGCAATGGATATCAGCTCAGAATGAAAAATTGAAGAACCCAGTTCAAATACCGGTTGAATTTATTATTTTCATTTAAGCGCAAATAACCTTTGGAAAGGTATAAATCTATCTCTTTTCCTTCCACTATTGGTTGAATAGCAGGACAAATTGGGTTCTACTGCTTTGGTTGGCAACCAGTCTACTGCAGAAAGTAATGGCAACCTACTTTGGGAAAATCTTCTGCCTAGTCAGTCATGGATCAAAAGAGATATGATTGCCCAAGAAAGAGATATGATCACCAATATCTTTCATTAAATATGGCTAACAAGGAAGATTTAATAAATTTTTTGTTCCCTACATCTTCCTGTTTGTTCATGTTTTCCATAATAAGTGCTTATGATTGCCTGAGTTTGCATTATGTATGGCACCTAACTGACTGACTGAAAGGTTGGAATGTGAGGATTGGGCAATTCCAGCCTAGGTATGGCAGCAATGTTCCAATACTGATCTAATCTGACTCTTGTAAAGATAGGGCATGCTAGAAGGAGTCAGATACTATCTAAAGCAGCATCTTTAGTGATAGATTGTACAGATGAATTCCACTTGAGGTATGGAGTGAACTTGATTTTTAACAGATGTTCAAGGCAAGGTGCCTTATTGGGAGTACAACCTCTCATCATGACTGGAGGGTTCTTTTAGTGATAATGAAAACTTATGTCACTGAGTGAAGTTACATATAGTGTGGCTATTGTATTCACAACAACCGAGCTTAACAGAGTCTTAAGATCTTGTGTAGGGATAGGTTTTCTAAAGTATAACAACACCCTGGTCTCTCAGTCCAAATTTGGCTCTTGGTGATTTGTAGATATCAATGTTGGGCAATGTTTACTGACAGGATTAAAAAGAATTAATATGGCAGCTAATGCCAATCCCAAAAGAAGACATTGCAGACTGTTCTAAGATGTAGAACTAATGCTGGGATAAGGGTGTGAAATCCTAAACAAAATGCTTTCAAGGCTCTATTGCCCTAGGTAGGCCATTTTTGTATGATTATTAAATATTTGGATTATTTCTGAAAAGACCTCATATATTAATATATGTACAAAGTTTAAAAAATATATATTACAAGACATAAGTAGAAATAGCCTGATGTATTTTTTCCTGAAATCGTATTGCATAAAATTCATAAACTTAAAAATCCCTGAAATGCTTCATGAGCTTGGGAATCCTTTAAATCTTAGAAGATTATGCAAAGTAAAAAACATTTTGAGCAATTGAAATCCCTCAGAAGGAAAGAAGATGGTCCCTAAATTAAAAATTTTTATTTGAATTATACTTATTGGATGTAAAATTTTATGATTCTCATTAGCTTGTGCTAATCCTCAATACAATATTTTCCAGCATATATATATATATATATATATATATATATGAGAAAGCTGTAGTTTTTAGAGTCAATAAAATTTATATGAAAATTTAAACAAATTCATTCAGCTTGAAATATACAACCCAGTTTTGATTCTCTCTAATGCCAATATTATCTACACACATACACACACAGAAAGAAAGATAGAGAGAGAGAGAAAAAGAGAGAGAGAGAGTGAGAGAGAGAGAAAGAGAGAGAGAGAGAGAGTGAGAGAGAGAGAAATGCACACGCTCACACATAAACATACAAACCTAAATGTACACATACAGATGCAGAAATGCAAATGAACACTCACACATACCAACACAAACACAGAGAGAGAGAGAGAAGGAGAGTGAGAGAAAGAGTGAGAGAGAGGGAGACATAGAAATGCACAAAAATACTCACACATACAAACTCAAAAACACACAGATATAAAAATGCATACAAACACTTGCACATGCAAGCACATACACACATTCAAACACATACAAACACAGGGAGAAAAAGATAGACAGAGAGTCACATACAGCATGAGATGGATAAATTGTCGCTATTTTTTATTTTTAATTGCACATATGTTTTGTTTGTTTTTGATTTTGTAAGCTGCACTGTATAGTAGGATCAGTTGGGCACTGTTTATGAGAAAAAAGGAACCATGATGCAATTCACTATGCCAGAAATTTTGAAACAGTATGTTTTCCTTCTTGGCATTAGTGTGGAAAGCTCCAATATGAAAATTTCAGAATGTTTGAGTGCCAATCTACAAAGAGGGCAAAGAATTTGGAAAGAGTTAGAGGAGTCTAATGGTGATTACAAAGGTACAGTAGCTCAAAAAACTCACTCTGATTGTTCTGATAAGAAAAGAACTACTGAATTTGTTGATGAGAGCTTCAAGCACAACATGGAAGCCTAAATCAAGTGCATTGAGGAGGTAGTGCTACCCTGGATCAAGAGGGTGGCTGCTGGAACACCCTATGTCTTGCAACAAGACTCTGCACCATGCCACACAAGCAGGGAAACCCAGTCATGACTGTCAATTTCTGTAACCACATGACTCCTTATATCTGGCCATCTAACTCCTAAAACTGTAACCCCTTGATTATTATGTGTGGGGCACAGTTGAATGAGAGACCAACAAAACTCCTTATAACTGAAGGCAAGGTTTATGACAGCATTCACCAATTTAAGTTAGGTGATTGTCCAGAAGAGATGCAAGAGATTCCAAAGTCGTCAGGAATGCATAGTTGAAGCCAATGGCAATTTTTATAAATAAATTTACTTTTTAGTAAGTATTTCAAGATATTTTAGTGTGTTATTTTCATTTTTGCATAATTCAGATGACAATTTATCAATCGCGCTCTTCAACTCTACTTATTTCTATTATTCTGGTATCTTAGTTTTACTAGTTCAGACATTTGCAGGTATGATTCACTAGGCCATGTATACAGGGGGCAAGCCATCCACATGCCCTTTGTATTTTGTGGGGAAAATGAAATAAACCAATAAATAAAATAATAATAAGGAATAAAAAAAAAGTAAATAAATTCATTTTTACCTGATGCAAGTTATAAAGGAACTGGAAAGCGTTTCTGGTCACATGTGCAATTTTTATGACCCCACTTCCAAAAAGGACAGAATTTTCTTCTTTCTCCTCTTAACTTGAAGATGCAAACCATGTGATAATAGTGTTCCCATTTGAGAATGTTAGTTTCCCTGGTTCACTAATGACTGAACTTCTTCCACTGAACTTCCATTATCAGATGTGTTTTATCAACCCTACTTATAAAGTAGAGGTTCAGTCTTCCCAACTCAGTGTGAAGCTGATCTAAGTTCAACCAGCTTTATCTACTCATATCCTTACTTTCCATAAATTATTTCAGAACCAAAAAGAAAACAGAGATACTTGATTTACCCAACTCAGTGCAATGCTGACTTGAGTTTGACCAACTTTATCTTACTTTCTATAAAGTATTTCAGAAGCAAAAATAAAAATTGACATACTCAGGAGACCTTTTAACTTTGTTTCAATACAGTCAACATAAAAGGAATAAATGTCCATAATAAAATGATAAGTTTTTGTATTCCTCTTCTAAACTTTCTTTGTTTACATATTGATCATGCATCTTCACTTAAAATATGTGTACAAAATATACAAACCTTGTTAACATCCACAATTTTATTAGTAAAAAGGAACTTCCATTTGGACAGCTTCTTCCTGATATTGTTCAATATATCCAAAACTAAACTTGTAACATTTCATCACCTCCAACCAAAATCTAAATCTGCAACAGTTTTTTTTGTCAGAATTGATCTTGCACATTTGTTAATCTACAATTCATCTGCGCATTGAATACTGTTGACATATCTGGTTGAGTGCTCCTGCTATTTGTCTGAAGATTCTAGATAAAATCCAAAGAAAGATCTGACTTGGCATCTAGACTTCAGTCTTTTTCTCACCAACAAGAAGTGACTTCCCTCTGTCTTTTCTACAAATATGTTCATGGCAGCTGCTCTAATGAGCATTTTTAACCTGGTGCCCTGACCACATGAATTTAAGTGTGCTACTAGTATCTCAGTCCCACCCTTTTACTGATGAAATAGTTAAATATAACTGTCTCTTCTACTTTAACAGTTTCTTTTATTGAACTTTCTGTCTATGGAACTCCTTCCCATTTACTTACTTCTCTGATAGCTACAATCTCTAAAAATTTAAATGCAGTGTCAATTGCCATCTTCTATCTTCTTGAATCCCCTGCATTTTCTATTCTATCTTTAACACTTTCTGTATTCAGTCTTTTCTCTCATTGTAACCCCCTGTACACTAGTTGCAGTCTCACCTTGCTTAGGGCAAAATATATTAAAAAAATTGCAATGATCCTCAAAGTGGCACCTTAACCTAAAAGCTTGAGTCACATCCTTAAATAGCCTTGTCAGATTGGAGACTATTATATGGATGTCATGCATAGTGGCTAACTTGTTCAAATTTCTGAGCAAGTTGGACACAATCTATTTGTCTAAACAATCAACTACAGACAACCATTTTCTCAGATCATTTTTTAAACATGGCTTCCGGTGAATGACTTCTTTAGCTCTTAAGGAAGACTGTTTTTCATCAGATCTCATAGGCTGTTGCTACAGCATCACAAACAAGGAATTTTACCAAATAACAGAAACCACACCACTAGAAAATTTCAAAGGCAGCAACAACTAAAATGGATAACATAACAAAGAGAAAAAAAATATGATGGTATTGACTTTCCACATTCAGTCAGTTAAGTGCCATACATGAAACACACTTGTGCGATCATGTCTCAAAAGAGACATGACTGACTGAGCAAAAGATTATCCTGCAGTAGGTTGCCATTGCTTTCTGTGGTAGACTGGTTGCCAACCAAGGCTATAGAACCCAATCTGTCCTGCTATTTAACCCATAACTGGAGGGAAGAGATGGATTAATACCTTTCCCAAGGGTATTTGCACGTAAGTGAATGCAATAGATTCAACTGGAATTCGAACTTAGCTCCCCGATTTCTCATTGCAAGCCGATATCCACTGCACCACAACACACTTTCCAGATTACTTTAACAAAAAGTTAGAAAGCAAATACTAAAAAGAAGGATAACAATTAGTGGACTTGAGAAGTCAAATTTTCCAAAAAACTATTTTAAAAGGATGATATTATAAATTTTAACTGTGTTAGTCAAAGAATGCTGAAAGTTTCATCAAAAAGGAATGACTGAACTTAACATTACCATTGCTACAGTTAAATCCTCTACTAATCATCTTTGTAACAAAATCATTTGCGATAAATAATTTGTACTGATTTTACAATAAATTAGCTTCACTTTCTATTAACATTCACAGTTCTGGATATATTTGTTTAAAATAGATGTTTTTTTCTCTGTCGTCTTTTCTTTTGACCTCATCAACAATCATCTATTTGAAAAATAAAATTTTAGCTGAGGTGAAATGTTAAGCATTTTATTTTCTGTTAAATTTTCTTGTTTGTCTCATTTGATTAATCTTTATATTAATAAGCATTTGCACTTTTATTCGGCTAATTTAATTCAAGTTCTTTTGTTAGAAACTGATAAACTATTGCATGTGTCTCCTACTGTTGGAAAGATTTTAATTAGTTTCAATATATATTGTTTGTGTTGACGGCCATTTGGAATTTTTGGTTGATATCTTCAGGGTCAAGCAAACATCTTTGGTTAAACTGAACAATTCTAAGGGAGTTAATATTTTTTTTGTAAGGTAGCATTTTTTAAAATTACTTTTGTATATTCATTTAATATGTTTTATTAAAAAATAGATTAAAATCTGAGTGATTAAATTCAAGTAATTTAGAATCAAGCTAAAACACTTCAGAAATTGTTTCTTTATGTTTTAAATTACCAATATGGTGCAGTGGATTAAAGTGTTGGTTAGATCTAATAGAGTTGTGAGTTCAATACCTGGCTACAGCAGTGGTGAAAAAATAACTTAGCAAGTTAAGTTAAAGGGAGATAACTAAGACATCTGGAAGTGGCATGGTTCATGGATCGAGAACAATATATCCTAGTGATTTTAATAAAGGGTTTGGTTTGAAATTTCAATCACTTGAAGAAAGCCAGAGAGTATAATAGTCAAAACATCATGAATATGAATATAGTGATAAAAAATGAGGATAACAGTCAAAACAATGTAAATAATGTAAATTGGAGTAGATAGACTAAACTATCGCCCGGTTCACACTCCACCCACGTCTATTGAACAGGTGAAGAGGCTCATCCCTTGTTTCCTGTTTAGGATGCGGTTTCCGGTTTTCTCTTTTCCAATCTTTTTACTCTTACGTAGCCCCCTGCGCATCAGTGGTGTTATCGCCTTGCTTGGGGTGATATGATTAAAAAAAAAAAATACTACCTCATCTCAGAAGTATAGACAAATATTTCAGAAATGTATGACAAAATGAAAGGTCATCTGAATTGACCACTGCAGGCGAACCTTGTGCAACTACAATGAATGTTAATGATATGCGAAATTAGAAATAATAAGGAAATGGAAATCTAAGAGAGAATCAAAACCATCTAGACGACAAGCCTTACAGAAAAGAGCTAACATGTTAAGGACAGCACTGATTTATGGTAAAGATGTGCTGCCACTTGATGTGCAGTGAATGCTACCAGATGCTATATGTGTGAAAACTCAGTGCAAACATAAAAATAAAATAAGTTGAGATGCAACAGAATGTTCACCCTTCCTCCACCTGTACCCTCACTTTGGCAAAAATAATATAAGTGACTTGAAATCTGATGATGGGGAAGTCAGATTCAGTTTTCTGGGAAACATTACATCCTTGGAAATGAGACAAGTACACAAACTGAAAGAATTTCCATACTGATTTTCTGTTAAAAAAAAAAAATAAAATAAAAAGAAAGAAAGAAGCTAGTTAAATAAATATAATCAAATAAAAAAAGCAAAAAAATTGAAGACAAATTTAGAGAAAAAAAAAACAATTAGTGAATCAAATAATATTTCACTCCAACGCAATGAGTAAAGTAAATAAATAAATCGAGTATCAGGTGCCTGCTCTCACCTTACGTGTAAAAACGAATGTTCAATATTGATTCTGAAGTGTCAGATTTTGTATTTGGATCATTGTTACAATACTAAAGTTTGTGACTGCTTTTTCTCATTTTTGTCTTCTTTTTTTTCTACTTTTTTATTTCATATTCTTTCTTTCTTTTTTTCCTTAGAAGCTTGAATTTGTCGCCTCTGATCATCTGATCAATGGTGGGTGATAAATATATATTTGTCAGGTGAAGATAAACTTATGAAATACTCTATATGATGTTGAGCTAATTGCCTTGATTTATCTAGCTCTAGAATTAATCTTAAATAAGTTTTTTTTTTATATACTGCACCTATTAAGGACATGGGTGATCATGTCTCTCCACAACTTCTAATTCATTGTAACTCTTACTAAAATTTGTCTTTTTGCTATCGCTCCTACCTCCTACACTTTGCTCCATCCTTCATTCACACAAGCACATTAAGTAGGTGGCCTCTGTCTACCCTTATCTATTTTTTCATGTGAGGATTAACTTTTCCACACCTTCTTTCCTCATGACATATTCAAGATATTCAGCTGTCTCTTTCTTGTTCTGTGTCCTTTTTGTTTCCATTTTTCTCAAGACTTCTTCATTACTTCATGTTTTATTGATGGTATTTTCAGCATCCTTCTGTAGAACCACATTCATTGACATATAAGAGAATTGATATTATGTAGCAGTTCAGCACTCTTTTCTTTGTTTCTAACAAAAAATCTATTTTCTTATTACTTTGCTTAGCTTTTGGAATGTGTCCTTTGTTATTTCAATATGCGTTCAGATTATGTTGTCACATCTTTCATCCCCTGTTAAAATACGTCCCAGTTAAATAAGACATTTTCTTTTAAAAATTCCTTATTATTTTAATTAATCTTGTACAATTTTCCATAAATTTATTAACAGTTATCTTTGTGAAAATCAGGCTCTTCTTTCATGCTTCATGTCTGTTCCGGATTATGGTCCTCCACAACTATCTATACTTTATAGCTTTGCCTTCTTACTATTCCTCCCAATTCCTTTCCTATCATCTATCATCAGTGTGTTAGGCATGTTATTAACTGCTTTCCTCTTTTGTTTTCAGTATTTCTTGTAAGTGTTAGATTCTCCAAGACCCCTTTTCTCAATATGTGTTCCAAAAATTTCAGCTAACTCTTTCTGATTCTAAATTCAAATGTCTTTTTTACTTACATTTTCCTTAAAACTTCTACAATTTTCCAATATTCTGTTCATGATATTCTCAGCATTTTACTGTAGAACCACATCTCTGTTGCCTCAAGTTTCCACTTAATATGTGAGGAAATACTCTAGTCAAATTTTCTTTGTCTTCTTTTCTCCTTATATGTCCCAGACATTTAAAATGTCTCTTTCTCATTTTATCTATAATTGTCCTTTTTGTGGTCACTTTCTTTTAGACTTTTCTATTGCTCAAATGCTAGATCCAGAATATTCTCAGCATCTTACTGTAATACATCACTCAATAAATCCTGGGCTTAACTAATAAAACAACAACTTCTAGGCAAAATTTGACTTTATTCTTCAACGTAGTCTCCTTCTAGGGTGATACACTGATTTCAACACTTCTCTCACGATTCAATGCGTTTTTGCAGGATGATTTGTCTTTGACCTCAAAATACACCTCAATTTCCAATATCACCTCTTTAATTGGAGCATTCTTTCGAGGTTTCCATACAGCCAGTAAATCACTAGGGACTAGATATGGAGAATAGGGTAGATGTGGAAGCAGTTCAAAGTGCAAGTCATGTAGTTTTGCCATCGTTGTGATTGATTTGGGATACGGTGCATTGTCTTGGTGGAAGATCACTTTTTCTTCTTTATTTGTGGCTGTTTTTTGGCGATTTTTCTTTCAAGTTCCCTAATAATGCTATATAATATTCACTGTTGATCATTCTTCCTTTCTCAAAATAATCGATGAACAAAATACCTTGCGCATTCCAAAATATGGAGGCCAAAACCTTACCTGCTAATGATTATGTCTTTGGTCACTTTGGACAGCTTTCACTGCTGCTGCCCACTCAGCTGACTGCTGATTTGACTTGAGAGTGAAGTGGTGGACTCATGTTTTATCCATTGCTAATTGCGTTGAAACATTTGCAAACAATGCCCTGAATCGGCAATGCGTTGTTGTTTTGATTGACTGTGAGCAAATGTGGCACCCACTTTGAACACAGCCTTCTCATTGACAAATGTTCATGCAAAATGGTGAATACACAGCCTTCCGATATGTTCAACTCTGTTATCTCATGCAACTTCAATTTATGATCGGCCGAAACAAGTTTGTGGATTTTTTAGGGATTTTCCAGGACAACTACTGATTTTGGATGACCTGAACGTTCAGCATCATTTGTGTTGGTATGACCACGTTTAAAGTCAGCATTCCACCTCTTAAGCATTGTTTTTGATGGAACAGAGTCCAAATAACACTTATCAAGCCATTGCTTTGCTTGGACAGTATTTTTTCCCATCAGAAAGCAATGCTTTATCAAGACAAGAAATTCATATTTTTCCATTGTTTTGAAAATTTGCAACAGTAGCTTCACTTAAATAAGTCTAATTTGTAAACTAATAATCTGATTGAACCCAAATTTTGTCACATGCCATTTGAAGGTTAGTAATTCATAAACATCATGTGAATTTTTTATTAGTGGCACCATCTATGGGACTTATTGAGATGTGTTAGAGCCATAATAGTAATAAGAGTTGGGGTTATTTACTAATTTATTTGGATTCTAGACTATTACATAATCTTGTCTAGTAATAAGGGTTGGTAGGTATTTACTAATTTATCTTGGTTCTTACTTATTACATAGTAAAAAGGGTTGGGGTTATTTACTCATTTATTTTTGGTTCTAGGCTATTACATAGTATAGTCTAGTAATAAATATTGTGTGTTATTTACTAATTTATTTGTTGCTGGCACTACAAATTAATTTCCAAAGTGAAATCATTTCCAATATTTCAACATTTGATCTGCTGCAATCTTCTCCAGTATGAAAATATTAGTAATACATTTATTTAATATTATTAGTAATACATTTATTACTAATTAATACATTTATTAAATACTAGCATCAGAGCCCGCCATTGCCCATGCAACTCAGAACATTTTAATTTCTTCAGCGGATGAAACAAATACATTTAAATTCACTGCAGACACTTAAAATATAATCTATATATATAAAAAGTAATCTGTGAGTCTGTGTGTGACTGTTCCCTATGCACACCTACATTTTTTAATATTTCTTTTGTTTCAAAATTACGGGGAAACATATTCACATTTTTTTGTTGACCAAATGAATTTTTAAAACATTGGATTAAAAATTAAATATCAAGGCCCATTTTTTTTTAATAAAAACATATTTTAGTCACGTTTGACACGTGTGATTTGATTTCTGTGACATAATTTAGACACCATCTTAGACCTTAGATGTTTTACGAAGCAAATGTAAACAATCTGCACCATTGGCCAAAAAGTGCAAAAGGGAAAATTGCTGAACTTAAACTCAAAAAGTATGTGTCGACCTGGTTTCCCTGTAGATATGTATTTTTAGAAAGTTTGAATGGTGTAGCTTAAAAAATGTAGGCTTGCATAGGGAACAGTCACACACAGACTCACAGATTGCCTTTTATATATATAGATTACTCTGCCCAGGCCTGTGCCCTGGAGAGGACAATTTGTCAGCATGCTGCACCATGGCAATGAGACATGGGAGCATCTTCTCCCGCATGTTTTAATCCTTGCTGCCTGAGATGTATTCTCAACATTAGTTGGTTCAACCAGATTACCAATACTATACTTCTTACTAATGTCCAGTTACTCAGCCCATATGTTCTTCTCCAACAGTATCAGCTCTACTGGCTTGGACATGTATAGCATAGGCCAAATGGGAATATTCCAAAGGTCCTTCTTCATGGGGAACTAGCCACCAACAAGTGAGCACAAGGATGACCACATTTTCACTTCAAGGACATCTGCAAAAAGGACACAAGGGCAATGGACATTGAGAGGTGTGAAGATGTTGCCAACAATCGCTCATACACCAAGGACTGAAATGAGGAGAGGAGAAATGGTGGTTTGTCACATAAGAAAAGTGTGCTCAATGAAAAGCAAACAATGTGATTACATTGGGAGGAGAGTGTCTTCATATGCAATCACTGCAGCCATAACTGTCAAGTCTTCAGCTGAAGTATAACGTTTGGGCACAGATTCACTTTCTCTCAATATACCAGTAAAAGGTTGATAAACCATAAAAATCAATCAATTAATGAAAACATTTACTTAGGATCAGAAAGAGATAGCTGAAACTTCTACGTGATATAATAAGCAAAGAAAGCTTGCAAAATTTGACACTCTCAGTTGATATTTAAGTAAACATATGGAACAGGGACTGTGAGGGAGAGTGAAAAGATAAACATTGCAAAGATCTGTAAAGGAGAGTAAGTTGAGGAGAACATACTGTTTTTAATAATTTCACTCCAAGCAAGGAAATAAAGCCACTAAGACATGGGAGTGCTACTGAGAGTTAGAGAATATGAGGAAAAAACTATTAAAGAGGGAGAACAATAAAAGAACAAGAATTAAAACGACAGAAGATAATGATTGACATTGCATTTAAATTTTTGAAGATTAAAGTTGACTGAGAAGCAAGAAGCTGGAAAAGAATTCCACAAGTGAGAGAAGAAACTGGTAGCATAGAACTTACATCTAGTCATTTCAACTATAAAATGATGAGACCTTGCCACCAATCTTCTTTATGTACCATGTCACTTTAGAACATTGGCAATTATGGCTGTCCACATTTTCCTGTCCTCTTAAAAAAATCTTATCTTTTTGTTATTTCTCCTAAAGTTTGTTCCACCATCCATTTACTCAAGCTCACCAAGTATGTTATGTATTGTTTTCCCTTGTCCTTCTATCTGTTCCGTGAGTATAGCTCTCCACAACTTCTTGTCCCTTGTAGCTTGTAATAAACTTTGTCTTTCCATTATTTCTTCTAAGCAATGTTCTGCCATCCATTTGATCAAGCTCACTAAGTATGTCATGCATTGTTTTCATCTGTCCCTTTTGCCTTCAACCTGTCTTGTGATTATCAAAAGACCTCTTTCCTCATGTTGAGCCTGGTCAGTACTTAGATGGATGACTGCTTGGGAATACCAGGTGCTGTAAACGTTTAGTGACAGATGTGCGTTGTGGTGCAGTGGATATCGGCTCGGAAAGAGAAATCGGTGAGCCGAGTTCGAATTCCAGTTGAATACCCTACATTCACTTAAGTGCTGGTACTCTTGGGAGCCTTCTCTCCACTTTTGGGTTAAATAACAGGGTAGGACTTGGGGACCCTGCCCTTAAAAACAAATCTCAATGAATCTTGATACTCGAAAAGAAAAATGTATTACTAGACACAAAAACTTATATTAAAGAAAACAACAATAAATTGTTGAAAGAAAAAGGTATTATCAGCAATAAATAAATAAAAAAAAAAATAAAAAAATTTAGTTGGCAATAAATGACTCGGTGAGGTTGATATGTCATAAAACTAAAAGACCAACCAACCTCTTTCCTCATTACATGTTCTAGAAATTTCAAATGTCTCTTCCTGATGATAAGTAAGAGTTTATTTTTTGTTTACACTTTTTGTAAAATTTTGTCGTTACTTACATGTTTGGTTCATGGCATCTTGAGTTCAGCTCTTAGATTATTTTTGTGTTTAGCCATGATCTGCTGGTGAATAGACAAACATTTTTGGTGGTCAAATTCTCTGAATTTTAGAGTAAAATGTCATATGTTCATATTTTGGATTTGGAATAAATTGATGAGAATGAAACATCATCTTCTTCTTTATGTGCCTTGTCCTTTCAGTATGTAGGCAATCATGGACCTCCACTTGTCCCTATCCCTTGTTGTTCTTCATATTTTTCCTCTTGGTATCCCTCACAAACTCTGCTTTGCCATCCACTTTTTCATCACACTGCCTCCCCATCTCTTTTTCCCTCTATCCATCCTGTGAGTATTAGATTCTCCAAGTCCTCCTTTCTCATTATGTGTCCCAGAAACCTCAGTTGCATCCTCTCCAAAACCTTGTTGCTCACATAATATCCTCAGCATTCTTCTGTAGAACCACATTTCTGTTACGTTGAGTCTCTCCTTCATCTTTGAAGATATTGATCAGCATTTTCTGTCATATAGGAAGACAGATATCACACATAAATCTAATACACATTGCTGGTCAAATTCTTTAAATTTTAGAGTAAAATGGCATCCATTTATCTTTTGGACTTGGAATAATCTATTATGTGCCATGTCCCTTCAGGATGTAGGCAATCATGGATTTTCATTTCCCCCTATCCTTTGCCACTCTTAATATTTTTCCTTTTGGTCAGTCAGTCAGTTAAGTGCCATACATAATACATGCTTGGGTGATCATGTCTCAAAAGTGACATGACTGACTGGGCAGAAGATTTTCATCCAGTAGGATGCCATTACTTTCTGTGGTAGACTGGTTGCCAACCAAGGTGATAGAACCCAATCTGTCATGTTATTTGACCCATAACTGGAGGGAAGAAACAGATTAATACCTTTCCCAAGGGTATTTGAATGTAAGTGAATGCAATGAATTTGACTGAAATTTGAACTTGGCTCTCTGATTTCTCATTCCAAGCTGATATCCACTGCACCACAATATACATTCCTCTTGGTATCTTTCCCAAACCTTGCTCTGCTGTTCACCTGCACAAACTCATCAAGTATGTCTCGAGATGCTTTCGCCTGTCTCTCTTTCTTTCTTTTCGGTAAGTATGAGGTTCTCCAAGCCTTCATTCCGCATTACATGTCCCAGAAACCTCAACTGTCTTTTCCTGGTGACAAGCATAAGTTTCTTTTTTGTTTACATCCTTTACAAAACCTTGTCATTGCTCACATGTTCAGTCCAAGGTATCCTCAGCATCCTTCTACAAAACCAAATTTGCTGTTGCTTCAAATCTCGCTTTCATCTTTGATGATATTGTTCAGCATTCGCTACCATATAGGAGGACAGATATCATTTAACAATTCAGTACTCTTTTCTTTGTTTTCAATGAAATGTTCCTGTTTCTCAATACTCTGCTTACCTTTTGAAATGCGTCTATAATAAGAAGCAATAAAACAGTGATGATTGCTTATGTCCTGAAGAGACATGATGCATAAATGTCCTCATTTGCTTGTTACAATGACCATATAAACCATGATTTGATGACATGAATATATAATAATTATCATTAATCAATTTTACCCCTATCTTTCTGATTTCATTCACCCTCCTCTTTTTTCTAGTCCTTTCGCTATAAGAATATTTTATCTTTCCAACTCCTTTCTCTCATAATTCTATCTTTTAGTTTCACTCTCACTCTCTTTCCTACATTACTCACCTTTTTTATCCTACTTCTTTCTCTCCCTCAGTTCTCTTTCTCACCACCTACTTCATCTCCTATTTCTTTCTTTCTCACTTATTTTTTCTCTCTGGTCTATTTCTCTTTTCTTATGTTTGCACTCCTACTCTTTTCTCTCTCTTAGATCTGTCTCTCCCCTCCACCTTTTTTTCTTATTTTTTTCTTTCACTTACTTTTTTCTCTCCTAATTTTCTCCTTTTTATCTTTTCATTCCAACTTTTTTCTCTCACTTAGTTCTCTCTCTTCCATTCTACCTTATTTTCTTTTTCTTTGTTTCTCTTGCATTTCATTTCTCCTACTTTTCTCTTTTTTGTCTCTTTACTCCTACTTTTTTCTCTCTCTTATTTCTCTCTCCTCCACCTTTTGGGTAATGGTTAGCAAGCTTGTCTTTCTAGAACATATTACAACTGAATAGTGAGTCACTGGGTAACCTATATTTTCGGCCTTGTGCCACATTTAACCAGCATTTAGAAAATCAACTCTCTCCTCTACATTTATCTCTTATTTCTTTCTTTCTCTTTCTTTCCTTTCTCACTTAATTTCCCCCTTTTTGTCTTTTCACTCCTGCTTCTTTCTTTTATTTAGTTCTCTTCTCTCCCCTCCGCCTTTATTTCCTATTTCTTTCTTTCTCTTACTTTTCTCTCTTTTCTTATCTTCTTACTCCTACTCCTTTCTTTCTCCTAGTTCTCTCTTTCCTCTCCACCTTTATCTTCTTTTTCTTTCTTTCTTTCCTACTTTTCTCTTTTCTTATCTTTTCATTCCTACTCCTTTCTTTCTCTTATTTCTCTCTCATCCACCTTTATCTCCTATTTCTTTCTTTCACTTAATTTTCTCTCTTTTCTTATTTGTTTACTCTTACTCCTTTCTTTCTCCTAGTTCTCTCTTTCCCATCCACCTTTATTTTATTTTTCTTTCTCTCCTCCTTTTCTCTTTTCTTATCTTTTCACTCTTACTCTTTTTTTCTCTTATTTCTCTCTTATCCATCTTTATCTCTTATTTCTTTCTTTCTCTTACTTTTCTTCATCTCCTAATTTCCCCTTTTCTAATGTTTTCTCTCCTACTTCTTTCTCTCTCTTATTTCTCTCTCTCTCTCTCTCTCTCTCTCTCTACCCCCTATTCATTTATCTCATATTTCTTTCTTGTACTTACTTTTCTCTCTCTTTCTCCTACTTTTCTCTTTTTAAATCCTGGTTCATCAACAAAGCATATTGAACAAAACAATGTTATCAAGATTAGAGATCTCATTGGTATGGGATGTGAGCTTGAATCATGGCACTTCTTGGTTCCAAATCAACACAAATTAAATTTAAATGTTTAAAGAGTGTATCATCTTTAAAAAGCTTTAATATTAAACAGCAGTAAAGAGACATATTCTCTGATTTGAAGTAATTAAAAAGAAAAGGCTGGATAAATTAAAAAAAAAGAGCTGTTTCAAATTTTTAGCCTGCTGGAAAAACTGATGAAAAATTTTATTTGCCTCACATTCAGATGAATATACAAATGACTCCCCTTTTTGTCATAAAGATTTGCATATTGAAAATATTTTTTTAAACTTGTAAAGAATTTGCTCTGTATACATTTTTTGTGTTATTTTTTAAAATCTTTAAAAAGCAAAAAATTTCTGCAGGCATTTATCAGGAAATACTGAAAAGAAAATTAAATATTTTTTCTTTCTTTTTTAAGCAAACAATTAATTAAAACATAGACCAAGGCAAGGTATTTAGATTGGAAAAAAATAAAAAATTATAAGCTATTTAGGCAATTAAACACTTAGAATCAAAATTTATTTAAATATTGATATTATTTCTCGGATCTTTAAATTTTGCTTGCAACACGAAATAAAAACATTTCTATATTTTTTCGTCATTTTTTTTATCATTGTATTAGTATAGATTGCCAATTGAAAAATACTGCATCTTCAGAAAGATGTGCTTCAGGTAATTTTTTATTTTTCACTGAATAATGTTATAACAATGAAAAAGCTTGATCTTGTTATCCAATTATGCCCCAAGAAAGCCTAAAATAGTTATTTTGTTTTAAATTGATTATTTAAATGACATACATCCATACATCAGTAAACTATATTACTATATAACTAGTGTAGCAAATATGTCTATACATTTCCTACATAAATTTAATTAGATAAATAGCTATTAACCTAAATACTTAGTTCACTCAAGGCCTAAAGGCCACTCAAGGTAGAGGATTTTGAACTTTGTCAAGACTGAAGAATAGCACTAGCAAAGATATAGCAGTATTTAACTTGATAAAATCCAAAGAAGAGTCAGCAATATTATTGGCACTGTTCTGGCATCTTGGGTTCAGCTTCTTTCCCACCTTTCTATATGCCTTTTCTATAAATACTTTCATTGTAACTGTTCAAATGATCTCTTCACTACGGTGCCTAAACTAGTTATTTAAGTGCCATACATGACACATGCTTAGTTGATCATGTCTTGAAAAAGACACGACCGACTAGGCTGAAGATTTTTCCACAGAAGGTTGTGATTACTTTCTGTGGTAGACTGGCTGCCAACCAAGGCTATAGAACCCAATCTGTCCTGCTATTTAACACATAGCTGGAGAGAGAAGCAGCAAACTAATATTTTTCTAAAGGGTATTTGCATGCAATGAATTTGATGGAATTCAAACCCAGCCTAAACTTATACTGTGCTTAAATTAAAATAATGTAAGTGCAGTACTAGACTGGCGACAAAGTCTCATCAATTTACAGTTGAGTTAGCAAGATATAACTGTAACTTTTATGCTAACAGTTTCTTTCTTCGAACTTCTCACTTTTGGAACTCTCTTCTGGCTTCATGTTTTTCAGCCAACTTTAATCTGCAACAAATTAAATGCAATATCAATCATTATCTACTGTCATCTTGATTACTGTTTTCTTGTTTTCACTCCTTAGTAATGTTTCTGTTTTCTAATTCTTCCACACTCAGTAAACCCTTTTGTCTTAGTGACTTTCTACTGTCCTCCTGATTACTCTTTTTTTGTTCTTACTCTTTAGTAATGTTTCTGTTTTCTAATTCTTCCACACTCAGTAAACCCTTGTGACTTAGTGACTTTCTACTGTCCTCCTGATTACTCTTTTTTTGTTCTTACTCTTTAGTAATGTTTCTGTTTTCTAATTCTTCCACACTCAGTAAACCCTTGTGACTTAGTGACTTTCTACTGTCCTCCTGATTACTCTTTTTTTGTTCTTACTCTTTAGTAATGTTTCTGTTTTCTAATTCTTCCACACTCAGTAAACCCTTGTGACTTAGTGACTTTCTACTGTCCTCCTGATTACTCTTTTTTTGTTCTTACTCTTTAGTAATGTTTCTGTTTTCTAATTCTTCCACACTCAGTAAACCCTTGTGACTTAGTGACTTTCTACTGTCCTCCTGATTACTCTTTTTTTGTTCTTACTCTTTAGTAATGTTTCTGTTTTCTAATTCTTCCACACTCAGTAAACCCTTGTGACTTAGTGACTTTCTACTGTCCTCCTGATTACTCTTTTTTGTTCTTACTCTTTAGTAATGTTTCTGTTTTCTAATTCTTCCACACTCAGTAAACCCTTGTGACTTAGTGACTTTCTACTGTCCTCCTGATTACTCTTTTTTTGTTCTTACTCTTTAGTAATGTTTCTGTTTTCTAATTCTTCCACACTCAGTAAACCCTTGTGACTTAGTGACTTTCTACTGTCCTCCTGATTACTCTTTTTTTGTTCTTACTCTTTAGTAATGTTTCTGTTTTCTAATTCTTCCACACTCAGTAAACCCTTGTGACTTAGTGACTTTCTACTGTCCTCCTGATTACTCTTTTTTTGTTCTTACTCTTTAGTAATGTTTCTGTTTTCTAATTCTTCCACACTCAGTAAACCCTTGTGTCTTAGTGACTTTCTACTGTCCTCCTGATTAATCTTTTTTTGTTCTTACTCTTTAGTAATGTTTCTGTTTTCTAATTCTTCCACACCCACTAAACCCTTTTGTCTTTGTGGCTTTCCACTCTCCTTCTGATTACACTTCTTTTGTTCTTGCTCTTTAGTAATGATTCTGTTTTCTAATTCTTCCTTACCTCGTTAACCCTTGTGACTTAGTGGCTTTCTCATTCCTCCTGAGTACTCTTCTTTTGTTCTCACTCCTTAGTAATATTTCCGTTTCTAATTCTTCCACACCAGTAACCTTTTGTGTCTTCGTGGTGTTACTGCTTTACTTATAGTGAAATCTATTAAAAAAAATATTTCATTTTAGTTTGATTTCTGATGAAGATAGAGCATTGAATAGTGTAATTATGAATTAATTCTGTTCATGGGTGTACTTTTTATTATAAGACTGTGTATATAGCTTCCATTAGCAAAAATAGCACATTGTAGTAATTTTTTTGTTAGGAAAATACTATTAATGGAATTACTCCTCTTTATCTGTCAAGGGACTTCTAATATTGGCAACGTTGTGTTGTATAAGGAAGTGTGTTGTGGTGCATTGGATATCGGCTCAGAACGAGAAATTGGGGGGCCGAGTTTGAATTCCAGCTGAATTCATTGCATTCACTTATGTGAAAATACCCTTGGGAAAGGTATTAATCCATCTATTCCTTCCAGTTATGGGTTAAATAACAGGACAGATTGGGTTCTATAGCCTTGGTCGGCAACCAGTCTACCACAGAAAGCAATGGCAACCCACTGTGGGATAATCTTCTGCCCAGTCAGTCATGTCTCTTTCGAGACATGATTGCCCAAGCGTGTATCACGTATGGCACTTAACTGACTGACTGTGTTGTATAAAGTAGTATATAAAGAGAAGGATACAGGGTCTCTATCTCTTTTTTTCCTGTTAAGCTACAGGATGCCATTAGGAAAAGATATATCTTGTTTTCTTCTTGGTCCCCAGCAAATCATGTGTCAAATTAAACATGACACAGAAATACCCTGAGCTGATAACTATATCAGATCAATAAGAAACTATTCTTCAATATGTTTCTTGACATCTTAAATAGGACTTTATATACACTGTATGAATGAATAAAAACATTTCAATCATCTTACTGTTATTCACCTCTTTTCATATTCTTCATATTTAGTTTTGTTAAGGCAATAAAATGTTGTTATATGTATATTGTGTTATATTATCCTTCATGTCATTTCTGTCTCCTGTTCAAGAAAATATCTTATACAATGATATTATTATCACTACACTCTGTCTCTCTTAATATGCAAACTATTACCTAATAATATACCTCTTCAACATTGATAATCCTTAAGAGAAAGTTATTAGCATACTTTTCCCTGCTTTTTTTTTTACATGAATTATAAATAAAAGATACAGAATAAATATTAATGACTTTTTTAAAGGTCTCTCATTTTTATTCTTTTTTTTCATCATGAGAAGTACCCTCTTAGGGAAAAAAGTACTAATGATTCATTATTAAAGTATACACACAAATATATATACATATACATCTTTCTTTTGTTTTTGGATCTGATGAAAAGTAAAAAGTGAAATAAAATCTAGTCTCAATGAAACATTTTCCATTTATCAAATTTCTTCAAAACTTTTTTTGGATTCTATATCCTATTTTAAACTCATCTATCTATCTATCTATCTATCTATCTATCTATCTATCTATCTATCTATCTATTTTTTTTAATTTAAAAAGACACTTTTTTTAATTGTTTTTTAAATTTTTTTCAAAAACACATTTATTACCATCACTGAGGCATTGTTCTTTCAATGTCGAAACAAAATGTACAATTTTGTAGCAGTTTGTAGTTTGCACATGTTCTAAAGTAATGATTAATAATATATATTCATTGCTTTATTTTCATATTGAGCACTGTTTTAAATTATTGTTTTGAATGTCATAAATTCTTTGTTCTTATTAATTTGTGTGCATATATATTAAATGATTTGTTTGAACATTATTTTGGATCAATACTTGTATTTAAGTAGATATTCTGTTTTTTAATCAAACAGTATATATATTTATTTCTACCAGCCTGATTATTTACAATAAATTTTTGTTATGAAAATATGTGTCCTTTGGCAGGATTCAAACCTGCACACTAATTGATCTGGTGTGTCTTAGACCTTTCAACCACAAATAACCAACAGTCTAAACAACTATCTTTTGTTATTATTACTTTGTAAAATTTTACAAGGCAACCAGAAAGCCTTTGCTTCAGCTAGCCAATAATAAGAAGAGACTAGCATGGGGAAGAGATCACAAACATTGGACACCAGAACAGTTCATTTGATGCATTTGTTATTGTGCAGTATCAAAAAAGAACCATTCTATTTTCATTTAGAATTATCCATGTGGTAATAAATACTAGAAATAGTATGAAATACATCATCTTCTTAAAAAAAAATGGGTTGGCCTAATAATCATGGCTGGTAGTGTGTGTATATATATATATATATATATATATATATATATATATCCGAATGAATAAGGAATGAAGAAAATATTAACAAGGTTCAAAACATTAATTTAAAACACTGCTCAATATATATATATATATATATATATATATATAAGGCAGTTTCTAAATAATCAATGAATTTATTTTTAATCCAATATTTTTATTGCTTTAAATGTTGGTTGTGGCTGAGCAATAAAGCATACGAGATCAAATGGTGGCTTCTCCAGTAAAGAGAGGTTGCAGGTTCAATCACTGCTGAGGCAGGAATATATTTTCTTTATTGAGGTTTCTTTAATGTGCAGATTGATACATATACACATTATTTGATAAATAAAAACAAAGTATCTGTTTCAAGTTTGCAGTATCCGCTATAATAATATTTTAAATAATAAAAATATATGCATACATATGTGTGTTCAAGTATGTTTGTGCTTGTTCGAGTATGTGTACATGTTTGTGTGTAAATGTGCGTGTGGGTTTACTACTTTATGCTATACTTCGTTGAACATAGTAAATACCTGTATATATGTTTTTCATTAATTGAAATTTATTGGCTCCAAACAGACAATTTACACACAATTATCAAAGCAATTATTGTTTTATCTAATGAATCTGGCAGAATTCTAATAGCACTTGAATCCTTACTTCATTGTTTTGGGGAAAAAATCTTAATTGACAAATAATGATTGCTAAAGTGGCTAAGACAGGAAAAAAATAATAAAAAAAGAAAAAAAAAATTAAATTTATTTGATGGCAAATGTCAACAATTAAAATTTACCAAATATTTTTTCTTTCTTCTGGAAATGTTGGCTTGAGTAAAAAGAAAAAATATTTTAATCTAATTAATGAAACTTATAAATCCTTTTGATGTTAAGGTTTGATACTAACATTATTTCAAATGTTGGCCACAGATGGAAAAATTGTGTATCCAAAGTTACTTTGCCATTTAGATACAAAAAAAGGTGTTATTTTTAGGTGAATTGCTAAAACTGCACCAATTTAGAAGAACAACTTAGAAATTTGGCTACATTTTTTTATGTTTCTTAATTTCATCATGATGAACCCATTAAAATGGCTACTGACTGCTTACCTCTTTAGAAAAGAAGTTAAAAAAGACAGCAGAACACTTGAATCATCATCAATGAATGTATCCCCAGGCTCCTAATCAAATAAATATTTGTTTACAAATGAATTTCATTATTCAATTGCATTAGTCTTAATAGAAAAAAAGCAGAAGCATTAACAAAAACACCTTTGAAAGTAAATTCAAATATCTTTAATGAAATCAGGAAAAAGGAAATAAAATGGAACCTAAGTTGTTATTTTTTCATTTAAATGTTAAAAAAAGAGTTTTTTAAAAAATGGGAGAAATAAATTCTTCTGTGATATTTTCTGGTAATTTGTGTCAGTGAAAATTGTTACTCTGTTTTCAAAAACATTTATTTGTATGTTGATTTATTAACTGCTTTAATGTTTTGGGGTGAAAACAGGAATTCTAATCAGATGATAGAAAATGAATTTAAAGAAAAACTTAGGCTGGAAGCAGTTAATTGTAAAATTTGTTCTTATTGGCAGATGAGAAGACTATGTTTATATGAATATATTTATATACATTTATACATAGTCTTGAAAGATTTATATTATATTTAAATTATTATTATATTTATATTTATATTATATTTAAATTATATGAATATATTTATATACATTTATAGATTCCTTCAAAGATTCACTAGAAAATGAGCATAAATAATGAAAAAAATACCTGAAACTTAAAAAGACAGTTTTATCATGAAAAAATCTTTGTATATAAGGAAAGATCAAAGAATTTTTTGCAGTAAAAACTATTGAAAAATTTTTTTTTTAATCTTTGAAATTTTGGTTAAAATCAAGTTTTTTGTAATCAACATAGGACCATAAATTAGTATAGTAAATTTGTGCATCTTGAAAAACACAGTGATTTGAAAAAATCAGCTAATTTTCAGATTTTAATGAAACTTTCAGACAGTTACTCCCACCCAACTTACTTAACTTTATGAAATTTCAAGAAATTCTTTTTTATATCACTTAATGATTATATTGGTTATAATATATGATTCCTCAGAGAATAAAAATAATACTTTTTTTGTCAAACAGAATCCTTAATTGTAAAAACTCTGATCTGAATTATAAAATAAAAAACAAAATAAAACTAAGATATTTCATTAGAAAAGTTTTTAATTGCTTTTATTAATAAAATATATTATGAACGCTATAGTCATAAGTAAACATTTTTTTTTCAATGAATAATAAATTTTTACAAGAATTGTTTTCATTTTTAAAAACTTTAATTAGAATAATTTATAAAGTTTCTAAATCTTAAAATTCTCTATAAATTTGTAGTGGTTAGATGATATTATTATTAAGCAAAAACAATATTTACTAATCATATATGGAAAAGCTTACAACAAGTCAGCATACCTTTGTATTTTAAAAAGAATTTTGAAATATAAACAAACCAATTTCTGCAAAAATGGACATCCAAACATAATATAATAAAAAAATAAGAGCAATAATTGTAGTAAAAACTTAAAATTTATTTGTAATTTTCTAACATTATCTCAACAAGTGTCATTGTAATAAGACTTTATAACCAAAGTACCTAAACTCCAATAAAATATTAGAATGCTTAAAATATTTTAATTTTTGAGATTACTGGGTAGTCAAAAAATCATAAAAAAGGCATTTACATTGTATCCATCATGTAATTTTGTTAGGATTATCTTTTCCTTACATAAATTTTCCAAGCATCTAACTGTAGATAAATATGTCAATACCTCATAAAAAACAACATCAGTGTTAAAAAATGATTTTCTGTGATATTTTAAACTAAAAGTTAGTAATATTTGTTGCAATTCAGATTAACTAAACTTTAAATCAACCAATTTTTTTCAAATATTATCTAAAAAAAATATATTTTATTTTTAAAGGTCTTTTTAATAATGTGAATTGTGTTAACAGATTTATCAATATGGGACAACTCTATCAATTTTAAAAATAATCTAAAAACAGATAATTCCAATCAATTAAAATTCAGTTTGAAATGCACCAAAATATTTTGCTTAATGGAAATATTAAATTTAATCTGTTTGGATTAAAAAAAATAAAATCTTCAAAAAAGACTTCATTTTTAAAATAGATTTTAAACCTTAGGTATCACTTTTTTTGGGGTGGGATGGGACCTATATATATTTACACATATAGTTGTGGACAGAATTATTCATCCCCACTGACAAGGGTGATTCTGGGTGGGGGCAATTCTACAGAATTTTGGCTGGTCCCTTGGTTCCCCCACCCCCCCCAACTTTTATAAGCTTCCAAATTTATGAGACTGATTAGTCTCTGATTTTGACAAGATTTGATTTTCAGCACTTTTCCCTCTGCATTTTATTTTCATCTAGCTTTTTAATGACACATACAGCAATTAGATAGATCTATCTACTCCAAGGCAGTCAGTGATTTATGGCCAAGTGAAAAAATTGGTCAGAAATTACACTGCTTGAGTTACTCCTCCTCATCAGAAAAATCTTGGCCCCTAAGTGGCCCACCAATTTTTGCATATTTTTTAAGGAATTGCAAATATTTTCAAGTACTTACTGAATTTGCCATGAATAGTTGCTTCTGTATTTAATTTTGAATAATTTGTGAGATTTTTAGAAGTTTTGATTTATAATTATAGATTTTTCTAAAATTTGGTGCAATCCCAAATTATTTGCCCCTCCTTATGAAAATTATGAAATCATATTGCTCTTTGGTAATTGTAATGTTTTCTTTTTCTTAATTTAACACTTAATTCAAACACCTTCTGAAAATGAAAAGAAAACTTGTTAGAGATGTCTCAAAGAATCCTCATTATTAATGATGTAAAGATATCTGGCTGAATTTATCAATGAAGACAGTTACTAGAGGCTTTCATCGAACAGAGCTTCAAGCTTGTCACCCAAGGAAAACTACTTTACTTAAGGCTAAACATTTAAAATGCAGATTAGCTTATACTAGAATCCATCTAGAGCATGGGAGTAAATACTGAAACTTCTTTTTTATGGCCAGATGAAAGCAAACTGGAATTATTTGGTCACATAAGCTCCCATTATGTATGAAGAAAAGTGAACAAAGCTCACAGACTCAAAAATACCCTCCCTACAATTAAGCACAATGGAGGGAACATTCTGCTCTGGGGATGTTTTTCTGTTTCTAAATCAGGAGAACTACTGAGAGTACAGAGTATCATGGGCAAAGAGCAGTATTTGGCTATTCTTAAAAATAATATAAAACAAAATATGAAAAAGCTGTCTTTAGAGTAGACCCTACTTGGCAGCTCGACTCCAGCCACTTTCTCACCAGTGAGATATGGCTTCCCTCTGTCTATTCTACAAATATTTTCATGGCTTCTGCTCCAACAAACTTAAGTCATGGTGCCCCCACCACAAGAATTTACTTGTGGAACCAGATTGGCAACAAGGTCCCACCCATTTACAGTTAGATCAACCAAATGCAGCTGACAATTCTACTCTATCAGCTTCTTTTCTCGCTTTTCCTGCCTGTGGAACCCCCTTCCATATACTTGCTTTCCTGATGACTACAACCTCCAGTAATTTAAATGCAATGTCAATAACCAAGTTTTTAGAAGAGCGAGGGAAAATTTACCCGCCCCAAAACCATTTTAATTGACCGACTCCATTGTCTTAATAGTTGCCTTATGTACACATTGCGTGAATCACTGACGGAAAACAAAAAATTAAATTTTAATTAAAAGGATTTAAAAAACTTTTAAAAATAATAACAACAAAATTTGATCTTTCCTCTTGATAACAGCATAAACATACTGATGATAAAACTTTGTTTTTATTAAGTTTTGAGCCCTTTCAAAATCATGATATACTGTTTTTTTGGCAATTGAGTGGAGGTACCTAAATTTTTTTTTCTTCTGTTTGACGACAATCTCCATCTCATAGATGATAAAAAAGTACAAATCTGATTTTCTCAAAGATTTTTTATAAAAAAATTACTTAGTTGTATAATTTGTTTTTATGGTGTGTGATTGAAAGAAATATGAGTATTTTTTTTCTTTCTTTCAAATGCTTGTTTTTACTTTTTGTAAACAGGGAGAAAATATAGATGTTGAGAGACATTTTGGGTCCACTCTGGAAGCGTTAATTAAATGAATGTTTACACTGACCATGACAATAAAAGCGAGACAGGAGCTTGTCAATCTAAATTCCATTTGTCAGATCTTGTTTTGGTAATTGCAGAATGTCATTGTCTTTTGTCTAACAATGCATTTTGACATAAATCAGGCACCATGCATAAGACCAAAGAGTTCAGTAATGTCATTGTAGGTCATTCTAAGTAAATTGTGAATCTTCAATGGCATACTTTTGGGTTGTAAAAGGAATCAGGCAAGTGAAATTTCAAAGGCTGCATATATATATATATATATATATATATATATGAAGATAATGGCTGTTCACTCGTAATCAAGGATACCTGTCTACTGGGGCGGCTAGCTAATCCCCATTGCAGACTCAGGCACACTTGCATTTGTTCAACACCCACAGAGCCCATCTGTGGTTTATACTGCAACTATGTTGAGTGAACCTTAGTTACAGTTTCTTGGAGAGAGCACGTTATCTAGCATGTCTGAACAAGCCATGACACTCAAACCCTCAGTCATGATGACTTGTCATTTTGAGCTAACCCAATGACTGGTGGCTCCTCAAAAAGAGCTATCTACCCAATTTCCCTCACAAGGCTTGATTCAACCTGTGGTATAGTTTTAAGGCACTTTCCAAAGGTTCCGCATGCTGGGAATGCAGTCTCCAGACTGATAACATCATAAATTCACCTTCAGTACAAATCAACCATGGTGAGATTTGAACCCAGGTTTCATGGTCAGAAAGTGCACATTCTAACCACTTGGCTATGCATCCATATCACACACACACACACACACACACCCACACACACACACACCCACACACACACAACACACACATTATATATATATCTCAAAAAATGTGATGTCTAAGATTTAAAATGAATTTTTGAAAATGAAAAACCTTTCTTAAAGTTTTTATTTTAGTTTTAACTTCAAGCTAATAGATTAAATTTAACATTTCCAGAAAGTAAAACACTTTGCTGCATTTTAAAATTAATTTAATTTGATTGGAATTATTTTTAAACCTCTAAATATAGCTGATTTTACATGTTTTTCGTCAGATTTAATAAACTGTTAACACAACTTAATTCTGTTTATTAAAAATCTTTAAAAAATAAAATATAATTTTCTGAAATTTTATTTGAGAAAGATTAGTTGATTTAAAGTGTAAATAATCTAATTTTGAAACAAATATTAGCTACTTTTAATTTAAATTATTTCAGAAAAGCAGTTTTTAATACAGGGGTGGGTGTTTTTATAACATGTTGACTACTATCCCAATAGACACATTTGACTACTATCCTGATAGACATATTTGGGAATTTTTTCTACAGAAGACATATCTGTAAAAATTACTTAATGAATACAGTGTGAGCATCTTTTTATATAATTCTTTTTAACTACCCAGTCATCTTAAAACAATAGGAAAATATTCTAAGGAATCAAATATTTTATCAAATTTTGGGTACTTTGGATTTAAATTTACTATAGTTACTGCTCATAATTTCTGATAATCTTGTATATGGACGTCCATATTTATAATATTTGATATGTTTAAGCACAAAAGAAATTCAAAATTATTTTTAGAATACTGGTGGTCAGGGAACTGAAGCAAGGTTTTCCATTTATGATAAGTAAATATAGTTTTAATTAATAAGAATATGACCTAAACACTACAAATTAATACAGAATTCTAAAAGAGTTAAAATTTTATAAATTATTCTAATTTAAAATTTTTAGAATATAAAAACAATCCTTATAAAAATTCATTATTCATCGGTGTGGCATCCTATGCAAATTAGCCGAGTTGTACTTAAGTGCTAAGCTGATAACTGTGGGCACTCCATTATGTCATGCATAATGGTGTACCATGTATTGAGTCCTGAAACTGCAAGATATACTAAAGATAACAATTAGGAAAAATGTTTTAGTTATGACAATAGTGTCCATAACCTATCTTATTCATAAAAGCAATTAAAAGCTTTTCTAATTAAATAATGTCTTAGTTTTATTGTATTTTACAATTCAGAGCAGATTTTTTAAAACTAGGGGCACTGTTTGATAAAAGGATTGATGATCTAAATTCTCTAAGGAGTTCTGCTTATTAGAAAAAATGTTTTTAAATTTCATAAGTAGGGTTAACAGATGTAAAAAATATATTTTTATTAATATTTTCTAAAAGAGCCAATATTTCTAAAATAATTTGATTCTTTTGTGAATAACTCCTGAAAGTTTCATTAAAATGTGACAATTGATTTTTGCAAGAATTTTCAACTCACTATGTTTTCCCCACAAAAAGAAACTAAAATATGCCATTCTAGTTTATGTTCAACTGCTGACAAAAGAAATAAATTTACCAAAGATTTTTAAGGTTCTAAACAAGATTAAAAAATATAATTTAATAATAAAAAATTATTTAGTCTTTCCCTTAAAAAAAGATTAAAGATTTTAGTGATATATATATGTAGGTAATGATGGCAAGTCTGTGAAAGGCGAAGATTATCCAACAAGATTTACTTGAGATAAAATATTAAATGTTACACAGGGCTCAATGAATGTTACCCAGAGCAATAAGATATTTATAAAGGAAAACTCAACACATCATTTAGAGTGTATATAAATTATAATTAATTTCTATGAACTAAATTAGCTCATTTCATTAGGTCACACTATATTTATTCCATCCTGTACAAATATTTTCTGAGCACGTGCTTGGGCCATTGGTTAAAGATTACCCAGTCCCCACTACACATTAACTGGGTACAAAGCTCATCTTAGCATGTCAGGAATGGTCACAGCATGTCTAAGCTGGTTTTAAATTGTCTCCAACCTCCTGTGCCAGTACTGGGAAAATGTTTGTACAGAATGGAATACAGTGTTGTCTGATGAAATGAGCTAATTTAGTTCATAGAAATTAATTATAATTTATACCTACTCTAAATGTGTTGTGTTTTCCTTTATATATATATATATATATATATATATATATATATAGAATTCATTAAAACTGACAGACAAGGTATTATTGTTAAGTTTTTAATGTAATTTTTCATGTGATCTTATGAATTTTTTCTTTTCAGAATATATAAACTATATAAAATCTAAAATATAGCTGAAAGTGCTCAAAAAATGAAACATTTGGATACATTTTATATAATTTATGTCCTGAAAAGAAAATAATCTTAAGATCACATGAAAATTTACATAAAAATTTTAACCATAATATCTTGTCTGTCAGTTTTAATGAAACCTGCATAAAAGAGAGATTGCTGTTAAATACACAATATATATATATATATATATATATATATATATAACTATTGTTCTCTAAATACATGCTCTAAGAGCCACTCAGACTAGAAGGGGTTGTTACATTCAGCCAGTCAGTTAAGTGCCATACGTGAAACACGCTTGGATGATCATGTCTCGAAAGAGACATGACTGACTGGGCAGAAGATTATCCTGCAGTAGGTTGCCATTGCTTTCTGCAGTAGACTGGTTGCCAGACAAGACTATAGAACCCAATCAGTCCTGTTATTTAACCCATAACTGGAAGGAAGAGACGGATTAATACCTTTCCCAAGGGTATTTGTGCATCAGTGAATGCAATGAATTCAACTGGAATTTGAACTTGGCTCCCCAATTTCTCGTTCCGAGCCGATATCCACTACACCACAATGCACATTGTTACATTAGGTTGTTTTAAAGGCATAGAGAGAAGAATCAAGAAATGCATATTATAAAGATATGTAGAAGAGATAATGGTTCACTCTACATTTGAAGATACCATGGTTTGAGAGGACACAACGAAAATTGATATCATATACATATATATATAAATGAAGTTGGATGAAAATTGAATAGAATAGTAAATAAATAAAAGAACTAGGAAGATTTCTGGTGTCATCACAAAATGAATTTTATTTCACAAAACCTACATTCTTCTTCTTCTATGTACCCTGTCCCTTCAGGACGTAGGCGATCATGATTCTCCATGTATCCCTATCCCTTGTGGCTCTTTGTACGTTTGCTCCTGTTACTCCTGGCAACCCCCGTTCCGTCATCCACCTGATCAGGCCCTGCAAATATGTTATCCAATACCTTCCTCTGTCTCTCTTTCCTTCTATCTAGCCAGTCAGTATCAGGTTCTCCAAGCTCTCCTTCCTCATTGTGTGTCCCAGGAACTTCAGTTGTCTCTTCCTGATGCTCAGTATTAATTTCCTTTTTGTTGCCATTCTTTCCAACACCTCATAGTTGCTTGCATGCTCAGTCCACGATACTCACAGCATCCTTCTGTAGAACCACATTTCTGCTGCATCCAGTTTTGTCCTCATTTTCGATGATATTGTCCAGCATTCACTGGTGTATTGAAGAACTGACATCACGTAGCAACCCAGCACTATTTCCTTTGTTTCTAGTGAAATTTTCCTGTGTGTTAGTACTTTATTCAGCTTCTGGAAAGCGTCCTTTGCCATGCCAATTCACCTTTGGATCTCTGTGTTGCACTTTCCATCTCCTGTTAGTATACTTTCTAGGTATTTAAATTTTTGTACTTGTTTGATTCTGGTATCCCCCATCGCATTTTTCATCAAGGCAAAATGTGATTCAAGTAGCTGAATGTTTTATTTTAATTTGAACTGCATCATTTTAAAAATTATATTTAAGTTTTTTTTTTCATTTCTTCCCAAGCAAGGCTGGACCACTACTAGTACACAAGGGGTTACAGTGAGAGAATAGACTGGGTACAGTGGGGTCTGTGGAAAGTGTAAAAGGGGATTCAAAATAGAAGATGGCAATTGACATTGAGTTTAAATTTTAGAGATTGTAGCTATCGGAGAAGTAAGTAAATGAGATTTCCACAAGCGGGAAGTTTTAGAAAATAAATTGCTTGAGTAGAAGTGATAGTTACATTTAACTATTTAAATGGTAAAGAGTGGGAACTAGATGCCAATCTAGTAGCATGCTTAAGTTCATGTGGATGGAACCAGGGAATAAAACCATCAGAGCAGTTGCCATGAAAATATTTGTAGAAAAGACAAAGTGAAACCATGTTACATTGGTAAGAAAGTGACTGAAAGTGAGATGCCAAGTTAAGATAGATTACATTGTAAATGCTCCTCTGGATTTTGTCACAATCGGGCAACCAGACTGGCAAGAACGTTCCACACTTTTACAGTTAGATCTACCAAATGCAGATGACAATTCTACTCCAGCGGCTTCTTTTCTCATGCTTCCCACCTGTGGAACTCCCTGACTTGCTTTCCTGATGGCTACAACCTCCAGGAATTTAAATGCAAAGTCAATTCCCATCTCTTATCCACTTAACTCCAGTTCTTTCTGCATCACCCCGTGTATCTTGTTCTTTTCCTTTCTCTCTACCTTCACAACTGTCTTCCCTCCTGTGTTCACATCCTTTCTCTTTCACAACCTGTATCTGGTTCGTCTTTCTCTTCACTCTCCTCCTGTGTAAAACTTTAACTCTTTTATGTAGCCCCCTGCACATCAGTAGTAGTACTGCCTTGCTTGGGGTGAAATGATTAAAAAAAAAAAGATGAATAGCAGGAGCACCCAACCAGAGATAGTAATAGTATCAATGCATAAATGAAGGGTAGATTTATAAGTGTGCAAAATGGATTCTGACAAGAAAAACTTCCTGGTATGACACAGTGACCCAACTTTTCTTGCAGGAGGTGCAGCTATTGATTCAATTTAGTCATTCCATTTCAGGTCAAATGAAAACGTGAGGTCAAGGAGGTGCAGTGATTTGCTCTTGATGAGATTAGCATCAGCCATGCTGATGGTAGACAGAAAAGTTCTTCTATAACAATTAAAGGAGAGTAGTTTTTTTGGAGGCATTAAAATTTACAAGCCATTTCCTGCTTCAGTTAACCACTGATTGGAGGTCCTTTTCAAGAGCAGCAGCTAGGTTTACTTTGTCAGTCTTGGCGGATTTCTAGTTGAAATGGGAGTAAATGTTGGAGACATCTGCATAAATATCTATTTGGGAACTGATGACATTAGGAAAATCATTGAAGAAGATCAGAAAAAGTGTAGGACCTAGGATAGAGCCTTGAGAGACACCCATTTTGTACAAAATGATCTAGAAGGCTGTCCAATCAAATGAGCTTCATTTCATGATTTGAGAAAAAAAAAATAAGTTGAAAGACATTAAGTTCATGTGGATGGAACCAGGGAATAAAAAATAAATAAATCTACCCTTCATTTATGCATTGATACTATTACTATCTCTGGTTGGGTGCTCAGACAAGATTTATAACTGGCACAACTATACCTCTGAAAAAGTCAAAAGGGTTGGACATGCCATGTGCTACCTACTGAAGTCGGGTGACATGTATTCCTTGGAAAATCAATCATTTCCTTTTATTTGAAGGTGGGCATCACTGGATGGTGCCTGAAGAGTGCTTTATGTTGTCTCCAGACCACAGCTCAATAGGCATAGAGGTGAATCTGGTTAACATCCAAAATAAACAAATTTAATTAAGACCATGCTCACAAACACAATACTACTTTTGACATGAAACATGTCTACTTTCTATTATACACTATTGATAACTGTCCTTTCAAGTACATGTGTTTGATTTAGCAATCAAAAATAAATGCTTTTATTAAACACAACGATGGGAAATCTGACTTGTAGTTGCATAAAAATCACAGTGTCTGAGATGTCTACAACAAAAAAAAAATATTATGACAAGTGGTAAAATTTGCTGGTGGTGCCAGGGGTGGTAGTATTGCCTTAGCCACTGAAACTGCATTACCTCCCCTAGTTGGCATCTGATGAGGCCAGGGTATAGCATGTGCTTTTGCATATTGTATGTCAAAAATTGAAATAAATAATAAGTAAATGCAAATGAATAAAAAGTAAAGCAATAAAGAAATAAAAAGTAAAAAGCAAATAGAATAAATAAGTAAAAAAAAATAAATAAGAAAATAAAAATGAATTTTAAACTTAATTTTTTATTTATATTTATTTATCTTTATTTATTTATTTTTATTTTTAATTTTTTAAGATTTTTAGATCCCACATTTTTTCAGTTATAATTTAGTAAGATCCAATACATTGAAAGATCCATATTCTGTGAATCCCCTATGATTAATATATGTTTGGATTATTTTACTTTTACCTGGAAAATGTTCTGACAGAAGATGGGAAGTGCAACACTGAGATCCGAAGGCTCGTTGGCATGGCAAAGAATGCATTTAAAAAGCTAAGAAGAGTACTGAGAGACAGAAAGATTCCTTTGGAAACAAAGAAAAGAGTACCAGACTGTTATGTGAACTCTGTCCTCCAATATGGCAGCAAATGCTAGATCATCTCCTCAATGGTAAAGGAGCAACTTGAAGAAACAAAAATGTGGTTCTATAGAAGGATACTGCAGATACATTGGACTGAAGATACTATGGATGCAAAAAAAAAGGAAACTTACACTTAACATCTGGGACACGTAATTTATACCATGTAAGTCAAAAACAGTCTACGGCTATATCATATTGAATACACCGGTTCCCGTCCAATCACCGAAGTTAAGCCAACATTGAGCCTGGTCAGTACTTAAATGGGTGACCATTTGGGAATATCAGGTGCTGTAAATGTAAGGACCAAGAATGGTCCGCTGGTCCTCCAGGCTTGGGGTTTGGGTACAGAGCTAACAACCCTGCCCCGTAAAAAAACAGTTTGTTACAGAAACAGCAACAAAAAGTTGTTGCCCTATGCACCATTGGGTGTGATGGATAAATGATGATGAAGTCAAAAACAGATGTGTGTTGTGGTGCAGTGGATATTGGCATGGAACGACAAATCGGAGAGCCAAGTTCGATTTCCAGTTGAATTCATTGCATTCACTTACGCACAAATACCCTTGGGAAAGGTACTAATCTATCTCTTCCCTCCTGTTATGTGTTAAATAACAGGACAGATTGGGTTCTATAGCCTTGGCTGGCAACCAGTCAATTGTAGAAAGCAATGGCAACCTATTGCGGGATAATCTTCTGCCCAGTCAGTCATGTTTCTTTTGAGACATGATCGCCCAAGCATGTATCATGTATGGCACTTAACTGACTGAAGTCAAAAACCCCTTCACTTTTGGAAAAAAATTTTTCATTAGCCAAACAAAAAATGATTGCTTAAAGATGGAGAACCATATATTTAAATGCAATGTAATGTATTATGACCAGATTTAAACGTGATTATATTAAGTGTGGGTTGTTTGGATTTAATGTAGATGGCCTCCAATATCTGAAGGTTCTTTTTACTGTGTGTATGAGTGAGGATTATTGTATTATTGACTAAAACATATGGTTATGTTATCATTTTGAGTTCTCATGCTGTGTGAAGTCATAGAACTGCATTACAAATTTACAAACTGCGTTTGCTATTTTTGGTAACTGTTATTGTTGCTTAGCAAAGTTTTATGTCAATACAAGATAAAATCGTCGCTAATGGTGGATGTTTTATGTTAATGTCCTTGTAACCTCTCTGAAGATAGCTCATGTGAGCTGAAAGCTTAGAACCAACTTAATAAAAAATTATTCAAATGTTGGAGAATTTTTGTCTTTATTTTTACCTGAAAATTAAAACCAAAATACGATGTTTAGAATGGCTCATGATTAAATATAATAGACATTCATTGTCTCTTATATTTAATAGTATATGTTTAGAAAATTATCTGCTGCCTTGATACACTATATATATATGTATATGTATATATATAATGTACCATATATATATATATATATAATGTACCATGTGACCATACTGGCGTATGGTCATATGGTATATCACATGCTAAAAGTCTGCCTTCTTCTACCAAAAGCCCCTAGCTCAGAGGTAGAATTGCTGACTGATGACAATTTGGTCGGGTTTCAATCCTGGCTAAAACAATTGGATGTCAAACCGTACTGATGAGCTGTGATACAGCAAATCAGATCTGTCTGCTGGTGCCTATATATATATATATATATATATATATATAATTATAACACATTGAGTGCTAGTGTTAATAAAATAGTGCTTGATGTAATATAAAGAGCTATTAAGTACATATTAATATAATTTTTTTGCTACTGGAGAGGGAAATACATATTGAAACAAATTGTTTTTAAATAATTCTATTTTCATAGACATGGAAGTTTTCTAGTTGAAATTCAGGAGTCATTGATGCTAGTTTTGTCTCTGAAAAAGAACTGAGGCACAAAAAATTTTAAGTATAACAAAAACTAAAGTCTTGAAATTCAACAACATGCATCAAGACAGAGTCATTCTTTTTTGTTTCTCAACAAAATGTATTTTGTATAAAATGATATTAAAAAACATCATTTAATGAGGACATTACGTAAAGATTGAACAGAAATTTTAAAAACTGAATTTTGCTTTATTTTGAAGCTATTATTATTATTGCTTGTTTTTTTAATATATACATTTTTTCATTAAACAAGAGAAACAGATTTTTCTTTCTGCCATATACATTGCATATTTACACTTTTTATTTTAATATCTTCATTGTATTGAAAGTTTTTTGCAGGTAAAATGACACAAAGCGTCTTTTCTGATTCTTTCATAATTTTACTCACTGTTTCTTTCACTTATTTTTTATTCTTTTTCCAATTTTTTACTTTGCTTCTCATTCTTGTATGATCATCCGTAATTCTTGTTCAGAAACAGCAACACTCATCTGTCTTGTTTCTGACATTTTTGTTCCAGTATACTTGCACTTAGCTAATATGAAATTCTTAATAAAAAAATGATTCTTTTTACAAACTTGCATTAACCTTTTGTTCTTGTTGAAAGGAAGAAATGGTAATTCCTGGGCCTTTGACACTAAAATATGGCAAAATATGTATATGCTCTTAATAAGCCAGACAATATTGCCCAGTATATCCTCCCATACCTAATGAAGCAGCTATAAAATGTTTAAACATGAAAAAATACTCCAAAAAATATAAGGATTTCATAAAAAATAAACCTCTTAAAAGATCCTTTTCTTAATTCCTGCGTGTAGCAATGGATCAATCCTGTTGATTTGGAGTAGAGAGTTTGTGCATGTTTATTAAACTGGCCTTGCACCAGATATAACCAAACTTCCCACAAGTTACTCCAGATCAGAAGGCTGAAAGAATATAAGCATTTCATTTGTATGTTAAAGTGGAAATTTATTTACAGAACACAATAATATCAATTTTATCAGAAGTGAAATTATTAACTGTGTAAAAGTTCAAAGAGAAAGTGTACTATGGAGTTAAATGAATCCAGAGATTATAGATGTAGTGAAATGTGTTTATGCAGAAAAAAATTAACAGGATAATAATAAAGTCTGTGTTCCTTTCTTTCTTTTAGTGGATGGCGAGAAAGTGAAAAGCAAGGTAAAACAATAAAGAAAAAAAAATTTTACATATCAATGTTAATTTTTAGGAGTCAGTTGAAGTGTCTTACTGTTGTTGCTGTCTTCTTCACTGTTGATGGTGAGAATGGTGAGGATGAAGAAGAAGGAATAAAGTAAAAATAGAAGAAGGAATAAAGTAAAATAGCATATGAGAAGAAGGAGAAGGAGAAGGAGAGGGAATGTATGTCATCAAGGCATGTCTGGTTCAGCAGCTTGAAATTTTTCCCTTACATTGCAGTGGTATCTTATCTGATCTCTGCTCCCATCTAACTGATTCTACTTTCTTTCTTTCTATCTCTCTATATATATCAAAGAAGTTTTTCACACAGGCTTACTAACTTCTCTCAGGTTTGTAAATCACTCCCTTTTCAATGGTTAGAAAACAATTCATACCAGATCACAAAATTTTCTTTTTCCTTTGGTACAGGGTCAATCCTTTTCCGATTAGTCAAAATTAGATTTCACACTGGATTGCAAAATTTAACTAACCAACGTCTATATCCACTGGGCCATGTGTCCTTCCTGACTTGAGTCTTAGAGTTGTGAGTTCAATACCAGGCTACAGCAGTGGTGAACAAGTAGCTTGCAGGGTTAAAGGGAGATAACTCATGACTTCCAATCATGGCATTATTACTACGCAAGGAATGAGAATGATATACCCCAGTGATTGTAATAAATGGTTCAGTTCAAAATTCCTAACACCCGAAGAAGGCTGGAGTGTACAATAGCCAAAATGTTGTACAAATGGCAACAAAGATGAGGACAATATTTTTTGTAATCGTATCACCCCGAGCAAGGCAGTAACGCCACTGATGTGCAGGGGGCTACGTAATAGTGAAAAGATTGGAAAAGAGAAAGCCGGAAACCACATCCTAAACAGGGAACAAGGGATGAGCCTCTTAACCTGTTCAATAGACGTGGGTGGAGTGTGAACCGGGCGATAGATAAATCTATCTACTCCAATTGTATAGAAATGATTTAACATGAATGATAGAAAAAATTAAGAATAATAAATAAAAATCTAAAATTAATATGTAAAAAAACAAAACAAAACTGGAAATGATTCATATATCCCGGCAGTCTCCCGTGGCGTGAAGCAGTCCGAATAATGTAAATACATATAGTAAATGTTAATTTATTATAGATATAATTGCTATATTATCATATTGATCTCTGACCATTAAAAAACCCTTTCTTCTGATCTTTAACACATTTCTATAGTAAAATAAATTCAGTGCATTCTCTGAAAATTTTGATCTATGATATTTTCTCAGTAGCATTGATTCTTTTCTTCCCAAATTTGAATACAGTGCTATAATAAAAAAAATTCTTGATTTGAAATATAATTGTCCTATTCTCTCAGTAATGACCTCAGTTTGAATTCCAGTTGAATTTGTATCATTCACTTATGATTTACGTGCAAGTACTCTTGGGAAGGTATTAATCTATCTCTTCTCTTTCCAGCTATGGGTTGAATAGCAGGACAGAGTGGGTTCTATAGCCTTGGTTAGTAATCAGTCTACTGCAGAAAGTAATGGCAACCTACTGCAGGAAAATATTCTGCCCAGTTAGTCATGTCTATTTTGAGACATGATCACCCAAGCATGTAGTATCATGACTGAATTTAACTGACTGAATGCTTGCTTTAAACACTGACCACTGTCAATTCCTGTCTTCCTGATTTTAAATCTAAAATATATCGATTGAAAGCCAAAACCTGTGGAAACAAAATTTAAGCAAAAAATTGTAAAATCTGAGTTTTAAGCATCATTATTTTTTCTCTACCCTAGAAAATATTTTTTCTCTACCCTAGAAAATATTTTTTCTCTACCCTAGAAAATATTTAGAGAAGAATGCTGTGGACCAAATGTTTGAGCAATGACAAGGTTTTGATAGAATGGAAGCAAAAAGAAAATACTTAACATCAGGAAGAGACAGTTGAAGTTTCTAGGACATGTAATGAGGAAGGAAGGCATGGAGAATCTGATACTCCCAAGACAGAGGGACAAGGAAAACACTGTGTGACATACTTGATAGGCTTAAGCAAATGAATGGCAGAGCAAAATTTAGGAGAAACAACAAGAAAAAATATATTCAGAACTACATGGGACAGAAAGGCGTGGAGGGCCATGATCGCCTACGTCTTGAAGGGACAAAACACATAAAAGAAGAAGAATGAAGAAAATGAATTAGGGAAATGTTGATGTAATTAGTAGACACGGATAAGAAAAGTGCAGATATACAAAAATAGAAGGGGGCGTAAGACAAGGGTATGCCTTTTCACTGGATCTGATCAACTTGTACAGGAAGACTATTTTGAGGACCCTAAATGTTATGCCAGGATTTGTTATTGGAGGCCACAATTTGAATAACATAAAGTACGCAGATGATACAGTGCTGATTGCAGACACGGAAAGGAAACTACAAGATCTCCTACAGAAGGTAGCTGAAGAGAGTGACAAGAAAGAACTATAAATAAACTGCAAGAAAACCAAATGCATGGTCATCAGTAAAAAGAGCAGACCAAAATGCCAAATACAGGTGGGATATACTAAAATCAAGCAGGTACAAAAATTTAAATACCTGGGAAGTGTTCTAACAGAAGACGGAAAGTGCAACACTGAGATCCAAAGGTAAATTAGCATGGCAAAGAATGCATTCCAGAAGCTGAGTAAAGTATTAAGAGACAGGAAACTTTCACTAGAAACAAAGAAGAGAGTACTAGATTGTGATGTCAGTTCTTCAATACGGAAGTGAATGCCGGACAATATCATAAAAGATGAAGGAAAAACTTGAAGCTGCTGAAATGTGGTTCTACAGAAGGATGCTGCGGATATCATGTGAACAATGATGAGGTTTTGGAAATGATGGAATCGAAAAGGAAATTAATATTGAGTATCAAGAAGAGAACTAAAGTTTTTGTGATATGCAATAAGGAAGGAGGGCTTGGATAACCTGATACTAACAGGCCAGATAGAGGCAAAAAGAGACAGAGGAAAGCAGCAGACAACATATTTGAAGCACCTGAACAGATGAATGGCAGAATGGGGGTTATAGGAGAAAGTGTGCTCAGAGCCACCAGGGATAGGGAGATGTGGAAGGCCATGATGAACTCCTATGTCTTGAAAGAATAAGGCACATAGAAGAAGAAGAAGAAGAAGAAGAAGAAGAAGAAGAAGAAGAAGAAAAGTCAAAACTTACCAATTTATCTAAACTTATTTGTAAATGGAACTTTGTCTGTGTGTGTGTGTGTGTGTGTGTGTGTGTGTGTGTGTGTGTGTCTGTGTGTGTCTGTGTCCGTTACCTTTCGACTCCGAAACAGCTGAACTGATTTTCTTGAAAATTTACATAGTTGTACTATAAGTGTCTGCGAGTGTTCTTAGCTAGGTTTTGTGTCGAGGTACCCCTGATAAATATCAAAAATTGATAATCGAAAAAATCGGGTTATAGAAGGAGTGGTCCAATTTTAATCAAATTTGATACACTCATAGACAAAGAAATGATATTCAGAAGTTTCAAGGTTGCAGTTCTTACAATAGTGCAGAAAATTTGATATCGATACCAGGAAATCAAAATTTGACTTACATCCATTCATTTTTCTTTCAGTCTACGGTTTCGCTTTAACTGGAAACAACTATTGCTTTTTAGTCTTTCGTGCCAACGTTCACAGAATCTGAGCTCCAGGACCATCGATTAGTTTTAAAGCTTTCATTACACCCGAGCAACGCCGGGCTATACTGCTAGTATATTCTAAATTCAAATGTACTTTGTGCTAAAATTTAACTTAGATTAATTTTTTTAATTTCTTATTCATACATAGTTTTTAAAAAAATACAATAGTATTTTGAAAATATGAAAATTGATCAGCTTTAATGATAGCTTTTCCTCTCACCTAAATGTGTGGTCAGAAGACATTAATAGAAATAGTATTCATACTTATAGCAAAATTCTGTGTCAGAAAAATTTTTATAATTATTTCACCACCTGAGCAAGGCTGTAAAGTCACTAAGATGCAAAGGGTTACCAAGTGTTAGAGAATATGAGAACAAAAATACGCTATTAAAAGAAGAGAAATTATGAAGAATTATAAGTGTTCTTTTTGTTACCTTTTTCCTTAAAACATCTTTGTTGCTCACAACTTTTTTAATCAAGCAAGCAAGGCAATAAAGACAAGGATTTTTTTAATCAAGTTCACAAGCAAACAAGCCAATAAAGACAAGGATTTACTTGGCATAGAAGTATTAGAAAAGCAAAACATTACTAAGGAGTGAGAACAAAAGAAGAGTAAACAGGAAGATGGTAGTAGATAGCATCAGTGGAGATTCTACAGGGTGGGGGGTGCTAGAAGCCCTCCCCCTCTCGAATTTTGGCTGGCCCCTCTATTGCCCCTAACACTTTTGTAAGCTTCAAAAATTTATGAATCTGATCAGCCTCTGATTTTGATAAGATTTGATCTTCAGCACTTTTCCCTCTGCATCTTTTTCATTTAAGTTTTTAAGGACACATACAGAGACTAGTTTGAAAGAAAAAAACAAAAAAACAAAATAAAACAACCAAATAAATAGAAACAGTTATGCTGTTAGGGAGGAAAAAGAGACTTAATAGTCATATTTTTATATATGAAGGAAGATATTAATTAAAGAAAATGTCCCCAACTTGATATGTAGATACATAGGCAGTCAGTGATTTATGGCTGAGTGAAAGAATTGGTCAGTAATTATCTCCAATCTACTGAAGACAATCAGCACCGAATTCCCAGATGCTGAATTTCCATATTTCCATATTTCAGAAGTATGCAGAGAGTAGAAAAGTGGGCAAGAACAGATTAGAACTCTACTATCGTGAATGAAGAGTTATTCCATTTAATTTAGTGAAGTGACATACTTATACTCAAACTCATTCCTGAGTTGTGTATATGATAGTAGAGTAGTAGGTAAATGAAGATGCTGCTAAGTTTGCCCCCAACTTCCTAAGAAAAAACTTGGCCCATAAGTGACCCCTGACAACTTTCAGAGTTTCACAATTGCCACTGCATTTAAATTTGTGAAGATTAAAGTTGACTGGAAAGCCTGTAGCCTGAAGGGTATGCTACAAGCTAGAAGAGCAGGAAATATATATGTATAAATGTAATCATTATTATTAATGAACTCTTAGAATATTTATTTTATATAACCTCTCTGTGATAACATAGGTTGCATAAATAGATAGTATTAAAATAATTTGAAAAGCATTTCTATGGCGATTTTCAATGAATTAATTTAAAAATATCTTTGTGAAACATCTATAATAAAATAACTTGCAATACACTACTGTAATAAGATGAACTACTGACTTCTAGTAAAAAGATTTCCTGCAAATTTCTAAAGTAAAAAAATATGAAATACTCTTCTCTATTAAAATAATTCTGACATATATTTAATGGTATAATTTGAACTACAATATTGTATAATAATTTGCAAAATATTTTCTATAGTAAAATAATTTTTTGCATTCCTATAACAAAATAATTTCTAAAGATGCTCTATTTCTGTTTTTATTTATTTTCATTGTAAAAAATTATAATGAATAGATATGCTAAAATCTTTTTCATGAATTACTATATTAAAATATTTTTAATGAAATTTGATATTTGCTGTATTTACTAGCCTTCCCACGCAAGGCCAGATGTGACACATGGTCATTTTATAGTGGGTATTCCGGGCCATATAGCCGGGCCAAAAAAATGTCTGTCTATTTTTACCGAGTCATGGTTCTACTCTTCGGCGGAACCACGACTGGGTTAGTGCTCTCTGCTCGGAAGCAGAGAGCGCCCTCTACCCGAAGGCAGAGAGCTGACAGTGTCATAGCGTCGTCAGGCGAGTGCCGATTTGCTTTGTTGCTATGAATGTTGGAAAGCAACATATTTGTGTCTTGCCCAGCTTCATGGTTTTTGGTAACTAATTTGCATATTAAACTTTAAGAATAAAATTACAGTATTTTGTTATTCATTTCCAATCTGTTCTTTAGTGAGTTTTATGAATAAATAAGCTTTTTGGTTAATGGTCTTTACAATTAAACTGCATAATTATTCAAATAAAGTCATTTCCTGTATTAATGATAGTTTTGCCTGTTGTCGAGTTCACAGTCCTTACCAGGAGCAGAGATTATATCCCTTGTTTCTTGTTCAGGGTTCAGTTTTTAGTTCCTTTCAAAGTCTACTTCAACTGTATATTTCTAATATCTCCATCTAGGCTGTGAAATTTTATTTACTATTTATTTTTTCTATTTTTTATTTTTCTATTTTTTATTTTTTCCATCAATAGGAGTAAATAGGTTTGCCAATTATCTGGTTCCCATTTCTCTTCAATCTTTTGAACAGGAGTAGAGAGTTATTTTTTGTTTTCTGTTTAAGATTGGGTTTCCAGTTCAGTCTAAAGTCTTCTCATTGTCTTTTCTCTTCCGTGATGTTCTACAGAAGGATGCTTGGGATATCCAATGCGAGAAACAAAAAGGTTTTGGAGACGATGGAAATGAAAAGGAAACTGATACGAAACATCAGGAAAAGACAGCTGAAGTTTCTGAAATATATAATGAGGAAGAAGAGCTTGGAGAGTCTTATACTTACAGGACAGATAGAGGGAAAGAGAGAAAGGGGAAAGCAGAGTGTGATGTATTTGATGGGCTTGAGTGAATGAATGGCAGAGCAGGGGTTGGGATGGGTAGCAAGAGAAAGGTTATTAAGAGCTACAAGGGATAGGAAGATGTGGAGGTCCATGATTGCCTACATCCAGAAAGAACGCAGCACATAAAAGAAGAAGCACCATAGTGATGTTATGCTTTGGGGTGAATTGATTAAAAGAAACAAACAAAAAAAGATCCAATGTATTTAGATAATAACTTAAGAATTAAAGGGAAGTAATCAGTGCATGAAGGGAAGTAAGCAGTATTGACATTTTTAAATATTTGTTTTCAAAAATTTAACATGTAAATTTTCTTTATTTAAATGATTGTTTAGATATTTTCTTTAGGGTTGAAATTTTTATGATATTCATTGAAATGAACATTTTTATGTTGAAGAGCAAGGAAAAAATAAGGTCATTGATATTTATTTTTTATTTTAATCATAAAAAAATATAATTTGTTACTAGATTTATTTTATTTACATTATTTATAGTCAAAATATTGTCCATATTTGAATTCTTGTTATCACAATGTTTCTGCTATCATGCCCTCCTTAGGTGTATATTGATCTGGGTAACCTACAAAGAATTCTGAACTGAAACTTTTATTTAATCTATGTGAGTAGATTGTTCTTGTTCTACTGCTCATGTCTGGTGGTAATTCTACAGTGGGGAGCAGACAGGGCCAAGGACTCCCCCAATTTTAGCTGACCCCTCGGATGCCCCGTCATCACTTTTATAAGCTTCAAAAATTTATGAAACTGATCAGTCTCTGATTTTGATAGACTTGATCTTCAGCACTTTTCCTTTGTCAGAACGTATTGATGTTAGGATTTTTTTTTTAATAATTATATCACCCCAAGCAAGGCAGTTTACTGCCACTGATGCACAAGGGGTTACATAGGAGGAAAGTTATGAGAAAGAGTGACAGGTTATAGGGGGTGTCAGGAATAGGGTAGAAGAATACTGATAAGAGTGGACTGGACAGAGAAAGGAGTATGAGAGAGGATGCAAGTCAGTGAGATAGGAGATGAGTGTTGACTACATTTAAATTCTTGGAGATTGTAACTGTTGGAGAAGCAAGTAAACGGAAGGGAATTCCACAGGCAGGAAGTGTGAGAATAGAAGCTACTAGAGTAGAATTTGCATTTACATTTTATTGGTTTCACAGTAAAAGGGTGGGACCTAGTTGCTAATCTTGTGGTTTGAGTAAATTCATACATAGAGGGCACCAGAGAGCTAAGTTCATTGGACCAGAACCCTTTGATTTTGTTTCGAAATGAACCTCTTCTGTGTTCCAACAGCTTGAGAGTAGAAAAGAGGGCAAAAGTGGATTAGAACTCCACTATTATGAATGAAAAGTTATCCTGTTTAATTTAGTAAAGTGACATACTTAGACTCAAACTCATTCCTAAGTTGTGTATACAATAGTAGAGTAGTAGGAAAATGAAGACGCTGCTTGAAATTGCCCCCTCTCCTCCTCAGAAAAATATCAGCCTCTGAGTGCCCCCCCCCCACACACACACTTTCAGAGTTCCACAATTGCCACTCTGCTCATACCTGGAAGATTAGGCAATTTCAAACCACTCTTGTCATGTGGCCATTTTACAATTAATCTTTTTTAGAATAGTTTTATTAATAAGTAAGTGAGCCGATGGCTTGTTCTCAGACCAGGATCGATCCTGACAAAAGGGACTGCATGCCTAGGCTTCGGTACGCCCACGTTACAATTTAACTTTTTAAGGACACATACAGAGACCAGTTCGAAAGAAAAATAAACAAAATAAAACAACCAGATAGATAGAAACAGACATGTTGTTAGGGGGAGAAAGAAACTTAATAGTCATATTTTCATATTTGAAGGGAGATGTTAATTAGAAATAATATCACCATTTTTTTTTCTTGCATTTAATTTTTATGCTTCAAAAAAGTTTTGTAGAGGAAAAAGTCAGAGCAGACAAATCACACTGTTCTGCTAGCATTGATGTTAGTATTAATTCTTTGATTTTGTTTTGAAATTAACCTCTCCTGTGTTCCAACAGCTTGAGAGTGGAAAAGATGGCAAGAATAGATTATAACTCCATTACTATGAATGAAAAGTTATTCCATTTAATTTAGTGAAGTAACATACTGATACTCAAACTCATTCCTAAGTTGCGTATACAATAGTAGAGTAGTAGGAAAATGAAGACGCTGCTTGAAATTGCCCCTCTCCTCCTCAGAAAAATCTTGGCTACTAAGTGCTCTCCACCCCCACTTTCAGAGTTCCACAATCACCACTGCCCATGTCTAGGAATATTATTTAGTTATTATTTTTATTTAGTACTGATCAGTTCCATTGAGTACATACTGCCCAGCCCAGGGATTGAGCTCATAATCATTATGTCACCAAATTTGGATTTATTTTGTTTAATTATGGATTTCATTGACTAATGCATGTCATTATTGTTTATTTAAATGAAAAAGTAAACACCTTATCATAAAAAATCTCAAATATATGACTATTTGATTCCCACGTTATCACACTTACAATTGTCATATTGCATACCGGATATAGCAGGTACCTTGTCCTTAGATGATGTTAACTGTTTGACCATTACTACTGTAAAGTAATGAGTTTGATTCTCACTGTATTTCATACAAAATTTAACATTAAATGACCAAACAAAGGTTGTCATGCCATAAAATTTGCTACCCTAAATCCATCATAAAAATACATACTAAATTGTTTTAAGGGAAGGATTTTATAAATTGTTTTAAGGGAAACATCGTATAAATTTCAACTGACAGTAGTACTGGCTGCTTGGTCAATGAATACCAAATATTTCCTTATAAGGAAACAGCTAATATTATATTCTCATTACCAAACACTTCAAATGGTTCAGGTATAACAAGTTTATTATAGGAGAAAAGGAAATTGAATACAGAATAGGCTGCACTTGGGGTAGTTACAAACTGCTGCTGTGTGGATGCTTTTTGATCGCTATACTCTTAACATATTCAAGTGTAGGAGTAGCTATTACTTTCCCAACATATACCCTTAATTTGTGCCTCTTACTCTATAACCCTCTACCTCGAGTGGCTCTTTGGCCTTGTACACAGTGAACATCATCATAAAAAAAAAAAGCTTCACCCAAACCACAAATTGCTACAAAGCCAAAACTTACACCTGAGGCACAAGTTATGTACTTAAATAAAAGTTTAGATAGGAAAGCTACATCAGTACTGCCAAGAGTGTCCATAGCAGAACTGATAAACCTACTTTCCTGAAAAATTGTTTTTAAGAGAAAGATTTTATAAATTTTAATGGAAAGTAGTACTGGCTGTTTGGTCAATGAATGTAAAATGTTTCCTTATAAGGAAATGGCTATTATTGCCACTGTTAATATTACCATTATCTAACTAAACAATATCTTCTCCATTATAATAAAAGCCATTGTGTATTTATTTGTGTATATATATATATATATATATATCTCCTATCATGCTCATGGAGAGACAGACAATAACAAATCAGCGTTGGTTCATCCTCTTTACTACCAGTTATCCTCTTTACTACCAGTTATTAAGCTTTACTATCATTTATGAAAGCTCTTGCTGCGATTTTGCTCTTTAACATTGACTTATTAATTTATATTTTGCAATAATTATGTCATTGAGTAGTGATGAATATATAAATATTGTCTTTATTATAATAAAGACCATTGTGTATATATATATATATATATATATATATATATATATATATATATATATATATATATATATATTTCCCTCCTGTCCTTTGAATTTTTTTTTCTCTTATGTCTTATTGTAAGATACACAAAGTTTCATGAATATATATGTTGCCATCATTTTTAATGGTACAGGCTTACTTATATATAGAATAAATGACCAGAAAAACATTTACACTTACATTTTGTTTTAGTTATTAGAATTTAGCAAATACTATTTTGGGGTACATTTAAATCTCTCAAATGATGATATAGTTACATAGCAAAGTAGAACAGAAAAAAATTTGCTCCAGCCAATGTTGGGTATCATTTCTGGTAATTTGTAAATTTTATTCTGCTTCTGAGCTCCAAATGAATAGGTGATGAATCAGGTTTTGTATGTTGGAATTTTAATAAACATTGATGATTATCGTGTTTGTTGTTAAAATATTGTACGAGCTTTTCTTTATAGTTGGATGCTTTTTTGGAGATGTATGTTACCAACTTTTATTTTATCTGATTTTCTTTTTTTCTTTCGGTTTCTTTACCCTTTTTTTTCTCCATTTTTACTTACTTTTTTCTATACTTTTTCATTTTTGCAATCTTTTGTTTTCAGCTTTTCTCTTCTTTCTCTTTCTTAAAATTCTTAACACATTTTCCCTATTTTAACTTTATTCTGTTTTCTTTATTTCTTTTTTAGCTCATCTTCCTAAATTTTCTGTTTTTTATACTTTCTTTTTTATCTTTTTCTTTTTTTCTCAGTATTTCTTTCCAATTTTTTTCTTTTCTAATACTTTTCTATCTTTTTACTTATTTCTTTCTTTTTAGCCATTTTTTCTTTCTTTGTATTTCTTTATTTTTCTCTTTCTTTCTTTGTGTTTTTCTCTTGAATCATTTTTTTCTGTTTTTCTCTATTGCATTTTGTCTTTCTTTTGTCATTTTTTATTTTTATTTTCTTTGTACTTCTTAATATTTTTCCTTCTTTGTAACTTTATTTTACTTCTTTCTACTGCTTTCTTTCTTTTACTTTGGTTTTTCTTTTTCTTTTCTTCTATTCTTTTCCTTTTTTCTTCATCGTTTTCTTCATAGTTTTTATTTATTTTTTTATCTTGATTTTTTTCCATTTGAGTTTTTTATTTTATGTCCTTTTCTTTCCTTTAGTGTAGAAAGTTTATGCTTACCTGCTTTTTCATATTTTTCATTGTTTACATTAAAATCAGGTTTTTCACTTGTTTTTTTTTTCTTTTTTTTCTTTTTTTTTACTTTTTCACTCATTTCTTCTTTTGCTAGCTCTTTCTTCCTTCAAAATTCCTTCTTTTCATTTATTCTTTAATTTTCTCTTTCCTCCTTCTTTTCTTTTCCTTACCAGTTTTCTTCATGGCTGACTCACCTAAAACTGTAAAGATGCTTTTTATGTGCTCATGGGGATATGCCTCTATGTCATCTAATATTTATCAGCATTTCAAAAACACTACCAGTAAAAGAAAAAACAAGATGGTGATGATGTTAATAAACAAAGATCAATATATCATCTCAGAGCAACTACAAAAAAAAAAAAGAATAAAAATGGGTATTGAAAAATTACACTCCTTTTGTCAAAGTATTGTGTCTTATATGCTTAACTTGATTTCCTTAGGTTTTAATGTCTGTTTCTCTATTTCGTTTATGATTATGATTAATGTCCAAAATCTACCACATTGTAAAAAAAAAAAAGATGTTTTATAATGTTTTAAGGCATTCTTTGGATTTTCTGTACTAGAGAAATGCATTGTGACTCATTTGCTATGGAAATATACACAAAACGATTTACTTTTTAAAAAAATGGACTGAAAGTAATTATCTATAGAAATATATTGTCAATGACTGGCCAAAAATATAATGTAAAGGAGTTGGCATAATATTGCAAAAGTCAAAGAAAATGCACTACTAAATAAACACTTTTACAACATAAGTTCAAATTAAGTCAGTGATACATGCTTGGGGGATCATGTCTTGAAAGAGACATGACTGAGTGAACAGAAGATTTTCCCACAGTAGGTTTCCATTACTTTCTGTGGTAAACTGGTTGCTAATCACAGCTATAGAACCCAATTTTTCCTGCTATTTAACCCATTGCTAGAGAGAGAAGTGAATTTACTTTTTCTAAGAACATTTGTGTGTAAGTGAATGCAACGAATTCAAGTGGAATTTGAATTCAACATTCCAATTTCTCCAATATCCACTGCACTACAATCCACTTCCAGTTCAAATTACTGACTCTAAAATTAAAATAATAAAAATAATAGATGTATTCGAATTCCAGTTGAATTCTTTGCATTCACTTTACGCACAAATACCCTTGGGAAAGGTATTAATCCATCTCTTCTCTCCAGTTATGGGTTAAATAATAGGACAGATTGGGTTCTATAGATTTGGCTGGCAACCAGTCTACTGTAGAAAGCAATGGCAACCTACTGCGGGATAATCTTCTGCTCAGTCAGTCATGTCTCTTTTGAGACATGATCACCCAAAGTGTGTATCAACTATAGCACTTAACTGACTTATATTATTAAAATGTAATAAAATGCATATCATAATGTAAATGTCATAATGCAGGGTTTCTCAACCAGAATAATTTCAGGGTTTCAAGAGTGAGCAAGAAAAAATCTTTACTCTTGTATTTTATGTACAAAATTTTGTTTATTGAATTCCAGTACCCTGGCATTATATTGAACTTTTTCTTTATTGAAATATGCTTCAGTTTATTTATTTAATAATTACCTATGAATTAAAACAAAATATGGTGAGAGTATAGTATGCAGCCTAGCTCTTTGATTCTGGTATAGTATGTGGCCTACCTGTTTTGAGTGTGTCCTAATCAGTAAGAGTATATTTATTGATATAAGTATTCGGCTATTTATTGAAACTAATTTTTTTTTCTCTAACCCCTACCAGACAGTTATAATACTTCCTGTTGATATGCCTTTTAAGGTAGGCCACATGCTATACCAGTGACAGAATTTCGTAGGTCACATTAAAAAGGTAGGCCTCATACTATACCAGCGCCTAAATTAATATACATGTATTCAAGTTAAAAAATGAATCAACATTTTCTATTGCTATTAAATTTGCAAATTCCTCTATAAAAAAGATAAACCATATAATTGGAGTAGATAGACTAACCTATCGCCCGGTTCACACTCCACCCACGTCTATTGAAGAGGTGAAGAGGAAAATCCCTTATTCCCTGTTTAGGATATGATTTCTGGCTTCTCTTTTCTTTTTTCCATTCTTTTCACTCTTACGTAGCCCCCTGCACATCAGTGGCATTACCGCCTTGCTCGGGGTGATATAATTAAAAAAAAAATGTATATGTACTAATATGGAAAGGAATGATAATTTTCAATAATATATTCATATTATTTGGAATGCACCTTTTGAATTGGACAATCTTGGAAATGGAGAAATGACATTCTGTCTTATGGTGAAAAGGATGCATTCAATAAAAAATTGGGAACCATTTTACTAAATGTATAATGCAAAATGTAATAATATAAAATAATATAACGCTTATAATATATACAGATAATATATTAGAAAAATTAATGTCAAAGTTGGAAAAAACATTTGTTTGATGTGTTGCATCCATTACAATCTCATTAGTGAAATGTTGACATGCACAAAAGGGAGGGACACTGAAATTTTTAACTTTTTAAATTAATTTTTTCTTCAGATGTGTCTAGGTATATAGTCTAGCCAATTTTATTTCGTCTCTTTTTCTTTTTGTTTATGTTTTATCAATTTTGTTATTAAGTATCATACAATATGATAATAGAAGATCAGTTAATAAAGCTGGAATGGTGTAAGACACAAATTTACTGAGGATGATCTGGCAATTATTAATAAAAGTTTAATCAACTTATCTCTCAAACAACTTCAAGCTTAATTATCACTGTAACCAAGGCTGTTGCAAAGGTTATATATTAAAGGAAGAATAAAACCGAAAAAATGTAAACAATGTGGTATCCTATGCAAGTTAGCTGAGTTGCTCATATTTAAGAGCCAAGTTACTAACTGTTGTCACTTCATTACATCACATGTAACAGGGTACCACATATCAAGTACTGAAACTGTGAAATATACCAGACATAACAAGCAGAAAATACCTCTCAAAGTTTGAAAACAGAGGCTTTTTTAGCAGTCGAAGATATATTTTTTAGTTATGCATAAAAGTGGCCAGGACAGGTTCAAGTGTCTCATGCCCACTTTGAATTTATGATAGAGGCCCTCAGACTCTGCCACATCTCAATTCTTATATCAAATACAAATTTTATTGTAACCTAATTAACTACAGTCAGTTACAGGGGAATGTGTATTGTGGGGCATTGGATATCGGCTCGGAACGAGAAATCAGGGAGCCGAGTTTGAATTCTAGCTGAATTCATTGCCTTCACTTACACACAAATACCCTTAGGAAAAGTATTAATCCATCTCTTCCCTCCAGTTATGGATTAAATAACAGGACAGATTGGGTTCTATAGCCTTGGTCGGCAACCAGTCTACCGCAGAAAGCAATGGCAATCTACTGCGGGATAATCTTCTGCCCAGTCAGTCATGTCTCTTTCGAGACATGATCGCCCAAGCGTGTATCACGTATGGCATTTAACTGACTGAATTAACTACAATAATGGATTATATGCAATACAGGTGAATAATTCTACTAGAAAAATTGAAAATAAATACAATGTATCTAAATGCAAATTACAGACATGTCATAATAGATCATTCCATCTTAAATAAATTGATAATATTTTGCTGCAATTTTTAGCACCACTTTGATAATTTTTTTGTTAAAAAGTTGAATAATTTTAATGCATTCAATGATTGATGGATAAAAAATAGTGACTTTTATATCATGTTTTTTCAAGACTTATCACAAGCAAAACAACGTCACAAATCTAGACAACAAAAAAAAGATCCCAGAATGACAGAAAAATTCATGAAAAATTTTCATCCTTTAATAGTCAGTTGTGCCTAAATTTGTAACATATATAAATGTAGGTAGAAAAATGATAATATTGCAAGGGTCACAAAGCACTGCCTGGGTCCCCCAATCAGACTTGGGTCCCGATCCCATGTTGGAAGGTCTGGGGTTAGTATGTGCAGGCCCTAAGTAGAACTTTTTAAATTGTGGCATTTTTTAAAAAGAAAATAAGCTGTCAAATCCAAACAACATTTATCCTTGCAAAATCTTTAATCTTTAGTATTAGCATGGACCAGGCTTGCCGCCCAGAGAGTAAAACACTACACCTCCTTGGTCTCACACTTTCAGCAGACCTCAAGTGGAATGACTATATCGAATCCATTGCTAAATCCGCTGCTATGAAAGTCAGTTCTCTGTGCAGGGCCCGGAGGTTTTTTCCTTCTGAATCTATCCTGCACATTTATAAATCTACCATCCGCCCGTGCATTGAATACTGTTGCCATATCTGGTCGGGTGCCCATGCTATTCTCCTTGGGTTTCTAGATAAGGTACAGCGGAGGGTCTGTAATGTGATCGATACTGACTTAGCAGACCACCTGCAGTCTCTTTCTCACCAGCGCGACGTGGCTTCCCTGTGTCTCTTCTATAAATACTTTCACGGCTTCTGCTCCGATGAACTTAGATCACTGGTGCCCCCTAGGTTCGAATTTGCATGAGAAACTAGATTAGCAACTAGATCCCACCCTTTTACAGTGAAACCGATAAAATGCAACCGCAACTTCTACTCCAACAGTTTCTTTTCTTGCACTTCCCGACTGTGGAATTCACTTCCACATGACTGCTTCCCCAAACGGCTACAATCTCCAGGAGTTTAAATGTAAGGTCAATAAACACCTCCTAACAAACTAACTTCCATTCTTTCAAACACTCTTCCCACCCACCCAACTATCTATCACCCCACTACTGACATTTCCTATATCTAACCCCTCTTCCTATTTACCTACCCCTATGTAGCCCCAAGTGCAATAGTGGCAGCAGAATGCCTTGCTTGGGGTGAAATGATTAAAAAAAAAAAAATTGTTTAGAGATATGTTCTTATCCCCTTGCAACTTAAAAAAAAAATGAGATGGTGATGATGTTAATAAACAAAGATTAATATATCATCTCAGACCAACTATAAAAGTAAAAAAAGAATAGAAAAAGGGTTATTGAAAAATTACACTCCTTTTGTCAAAGTATTGTGTCTTAGGATGTGCATTGTGGTGCATTGGATATCAGCTCGGAACGAGAAATCTGGGAACTGAGTTTGAATTCCAGTTGAATTCTTTGCATTCATTTACACGCAAATACCCTTGGGAAAGGTATTAATCCATCTCTTCCCTCCAGTTATGGGTTAAATAACAGGACAGATTGGGTTCTATAGCCTTGGTTGGCAACCAGTCTACCACAGAAAGCAATGGCAACCTACTGCGGGATAATCTTCTGCCCAGTCAGTCATGTCTCTTTCGAGATATGATCGCCCAAGCGTGTATCGCGAATGACACTTAACTGACTGATTGTGTCTTATATGCTAAACTTGATTTCCTTATGTTTTAACACCTGTTTCTCTATTTCATTATCGACACGCAGCCATCAGAGTTCCTGTATAGCATTCTCTCTTATTAGTACCAACACCTCTATGCCAAACTTACAATTAACATAACGTCTGGAAACAAACACATTATAATATCTAAGATGATGTGCATATTTATCCATAAATGCTCACATTTCTGGCATTTAGCCAATTAGATTGTCAAATTTGGGTGGTCCTGCATGTTGGGCGGATTTTATTTTCTATTTTCAGTTTCCTTACACATCTTGCAATAAATGCCTGGTTTCTTTTTTCAATTTTTATGGAAGGTGATGCCAAAGGGTTGGACTATTCTTCTTAGCCAGGATGCAAGTTTCAGACATTCTTTCATTTCATCATCATTTGCCATGTTGCAATTTGCCCAAATAAACTTGTTAGACAAAAAGCAATGTTTATTGCTGACAAAATATTTGCTGCAATCATTTCTGGCCTGCAATTATTGTAGAAGTAGAAGACTTAAAATAAAAGGATTTATTATTTTTTCAGAAAACTCTTAGAGGCAATATATATATATATATATATATATATTTTAAGGGAAATGGAAAATAAATTCCGACAATGTGAAATACAAAATAAAATAAATATTTGAGAACAACAAAATATGAATTTACAGTGGGATAGCCAACATTATGTTTTCGTTGCTATAACCACCATAAGGGCTTGTATTTACTGTTGTATTTAAAATTCATCATCACTATATTTTAACTCTATTTCACACCTCCTATAATACCACCACTACATTTAATATAAAATATATCTAAATTAATATAACACATAAACAGTCAACAAAACATAAAAATTACAGCAATATTTGGAAAAACATAGATACAACTAATCAAAAAGATGCACAAACGTATCAGCAAATGATTTAAATTTCATCTCAACAATTTTTCAAATAAGAAAATGTTATAAATATTTCATGACTGATGTCACAGTTTACTGCAATTTTTTCAAACAGCCTTAAAATTTTAAGTCTTTATCACGTTTCTAAATTTATTCACAGGCCGTAACAACAAAATAAGACTTCACAATAGTAAATATAAGCCCTGACGATGGTTATAACAACTGAAACATTATAATGTTGGCTATCCCACAATAAATCCATATTTTGTTGTTCTCAAATATTTATTTTATTTTGTATCTCATGCATATATATATATATATTATAAAATTTGTTTTTATTTAAAATTAATCTAATTTACATTGTGACAGAAATTTCTATATTTCAAGATTTAAAGCTTTTATCTCGTCATCAGGCAATGTTCAATAACTTTGGTAAAAATGACTTACATTTGAAAATAAAAAACAATATGTTTGTTTATTAAACAGTTAATATGGAGGGGAGAAAACAGAAAATTTTGATCATATGGGTGTGTTTTATTTAATTTATTAGTGATTGGACATTGCCTGATGATGGGATAAAAGATTTAAATCTTAAAACAGATATTTCTGTGTTGCAATGTAAATTAAATTAATTAAAAAAAAAAAAACTATATTATGCTCTAAGACCTACGTTTTACTGGGCACCTTTTAAAAGGTAAATGCTGCAGAACTCTGGATTCTAAACCTATTGGTTCTTTTCATATATATATATATATATATATATAACAGGTTCCAGAAGAGAATCTGCTATGTAATCAATCTTGACCTGGCAGCTTGACTCCTGCTACTTTTTCATTAACCGGATGTGGTTTTCCTCTGTCTCTTCTACAAATATTTTCATGCCTTCTGCTTCGACAAGCTTAGCTCCTTGGTGCCCCCTCTACACAAATTTACTCAAGCAACCAGACTGGCAACAAGGTCCCACCCTTTTACAGTCAAAACAACTGAATGCAGCCCTCACTTCTACTCTATTAGCTTCTTTTCTCACATTTTCCACCTGTGGAACTCCTTTCTGTATACTTGCTTCCCTGATAGCTACAATCTCCAAAAGTTTAAATGCAACTTCAATTGCCATCGCTTATCTCCTTGACTCCCATACTTTTCTTATAATTTCTCCAACACCCACTGAATCTTTTTTATTCTACTACCATGTAACTCTCTTCACGCCATTATTCCAATCCTTCTCTTGTCCATTCTTTGACACCCACTGGAACCAGTTCCTCTTCAGTTCCTCATTTTCTTCACTCTCCACCTACGTAACCTACACTTTCCTCTTATGTAGTTCCCCTGCGCACCAGTGGCAGTACTGCTTTGCTTGGGGTGAAATGATTAAAAAAAGGAACAAAGGTGCACATTCATACATTTTACCATCCAAGATCTTCTCACACACATTTAAAAATTTTTTATACACTTGACACATGTATTATCATGCATACATACATATGCACAGACAAGCATTCCAATCCATACATACACTTACATTTAAAATAATCATCTATTGCTTTATTACATATTGATACATATCTGACCAATAAGAATTAAATCCAAAACAACATTCCAGTATACTGTCTCACTGTTTTTTAAAAAATTTCATCTCTTGTCTTTAACCAGATCTCTGAAGAAGCTTTAATAAAAGTGAAACATGTTAGATTAAGATACATTTCCTACTTCGTTCTTTATTTATTCTAAACTAGCAGTATAGCCCAGCATTGCTCAGGTGTAATGAAAGCTTTAAAACTAATCCATGGTCCTGGAGCTCAGACTCTGTTGACGTTGGTACGTAAGACTAAAAAGCAATAGTTGTTTCCAGTTAAAGCGAAACTGTAGACTGAAAGAAAAAATGAATAGATGTAAGTCAAATTTTGATTTCCTGGTATCGATATCAAATTTTCTGCACTATTGTAAGAACTGCAACCTTGAAACTTCTGAATATCGTTTCTTATGTCTTTGTCTATGAGTGTATCAAATTTGATTAAAATCGGACCACTCCTTCTTTAACCCGATTTTTTCGATTATTGATTTTCGATATTTGTCGGGGGTACCTCGACACAAAACCTAGCTAAGAACACTTGCAGACACTTATAGTACAACTGTGTAAATTTTCAAGAAAATCAGTTCAGCCACTTTGGAGTCTATAGGTAATGCACACACACACACACACACACACAAACACACACACACGCACACACACACACAGACATACAAAGTTCCATTTATAAATAAATTTAGATTAGATTAGATATAGACAGCATTGCTTGGGCATTCCTTTACACAGATATGGCAATGTTAGGAATATGCTGCAGTAGATGTTATATTAATATTTTGGTGAAATTTATGTAATCAGTATTCAGTCATCGAAACATATTATCAATATTGTTAGAGCTATTGTTTAGTTTATTTAGATACATTTTAATTTGTTGATCAATGACAGAGTTAGGAAATCTAAATTAAAATGTATCTAAATAAACTTAACAATAGCTCTAACAATATTGATAATACTAATAATAATAGTGTACATCAAAATAAACATAACACTATTAACTTATACTATTGTAACCAAATACATCATAATTACAAACAAGATGAAAAAACTCTCAAAAACATAATATGTAGAAATGTTTAACCAATAAATAATAATCATCAAATTAAGATCATCATATTTATAACAAATTTAAAACAATTGACCTCATAGTCTTTCCTACAACCACACAACTAAATCCTAAACAGAAAACCAATGTAGTGTATCAATTTACATGCCTGTTCAGAGATTGTATCTCTGGTACTAATAATAAACCAATTGGAGTAGATAGTCTAAACTATCGCCCTGTTCACACTCCACCAATGTCTTTTGAACAGGTGAAGAGGCTCATCCCTTGTTTCCTGTTTAGGATGTGGTTTCCGGCTTTCTTTTTTCTAATCTTCTTACTCTTTTCTTTTTTTTTTCTTCATTGGAGTAAATAGTCTAAACTATTGCCCGGTTCACACTCCACCCACGTCTTTTGAACAGGTGAAGAGGCTCATCCCTTGTTCCCTGTTTAGGATCTTTTTCCAATCTTCTTACTCTTTTCTTTTTTTTTCTTTATTGGAGTAGATAGTCTAAACTATCACCCGGTTCACACTCCACCCACGTCTTTTGAACAGGTGAAGAGGCTCATCCCTTATTTCCTGTTTAGGATGTGGTTTCTGGCTTTCTCTTTTCCAATTTGTTTACTCTTAAGTAGCCCCCTGCACATCAGTGGTGTTACCACCTTGCTTGGGGTGATATGATTAAAAAAAAAATATATTGGTTTTATTACAACCACCTGTAGACTTACCTGTCACCTTTCTGATCAGAGTTCAATTAAACAACATTTCTTAGAAAAACATAGCCATGTAGGTAATATTAGACTGGTTTTAGTCAACAATACAATTATACTCACTCATACACACAGTAAAAACAACCTTCAGATATTAGAGGCTATCTACATTAAATCAAAACAACCCACTTAATAAAATCACATTTAAATCTGGTCATAACACATTACATTGCATTTCAAATATATTTTTCTGTTAGCATTTTGAGCTCTCACGTGGTGTGACATCATAGAACTGCATTACAAATTTACAAACTGTGTTTACTATTTGGTAACTATTTGCTTAGCAAAGTTTTATGTCAACACAAGATAAAATCATCTTTGATGGTGGATGTTTTTATGTTCATGTCCCTGTAACCTCTCTGAAGATGGCTCATGTTAGCTGAAACTTTAGAACCAACATAAAAAAATATTCCAAATGTTTGAGAATTTTTGTCTTTATTTTTAGCTGAAATTAAAGCCAAAATACGATGTTTAGAACGACGCATGATTAAACATAGTAAACATTCATTGTCTTTTATATTTAACAATATATGTTTAGAAAATTATCTGCTGCCTCGATGCACTAAATATACACACACACACATATATATATATATATGCATGGCTGGCCACTTGTATCCAAGGATACCTGTCTAATAGGACTTTGTATATCAAGGTGAGCAGAATTTTGTCAATTAGGGTGCTCAGTAGTTGTCTCAAGCAATAATTATTATCAATAAATAAAAATAAATATTCCACAAGATTTATCTGTGAACTACTTAATATTTTGCAATGTTAAACCTCCTCAGTGTCTTAAGGAGCATTGACATAACAAAACTTGTAGTTAAGTATAGTTGGGCATCATAAGCTTTTTATTTTTGATTATATATACAGGTTGTGATGCATAAATTGTTCTCTAAATATTCACAAATATGTAAAGAACATTGACATGTTATTTTAACAGATATATTTACCAAAATAACAAAAATATCTTGAAATACAAAAGTGTAAATTTGTTCAATAAAATAACCACTTTTTGGAATCTCCTATGACATTTCTGGATGATCTCTTTGTTTAAGTTCGTGAGTGCTAAATATTTATTGCCTTCAGTTCATCTTTCGTATTACAAGGAGTTTTGTTGGTCTCTGGCTCAACTGCACCTCATGCATAATAACAAATGGTGTTGCAGTCTGGTGGGGAGTTAGGTAGATTAAAGTGTGATGTGGTTGCAGAAATTGTCTGACAGCCATGACTGGATTCTACTGCTTGTGTGGCATTGTGCAGAGTCCTGTTGCCAGACATACTTCCAGCAACCACCCTCTTGACCCAGGGCAGCGCAACCATTTCAAGGTGCTTGATGTAGGTCTCTGTGTTGAGTCTGAGGCTCTGTGATAAAATGAATGGAGGCATAATGTCACTAGTGATCACTCCAAACACCTTCGTAATGACCATTGGGCTCATCAAAACTCTTTCTGAAACACTCTGAAGAGTTCATATTGAAGTTTGCAGCACAGAAAGTTGTTTTAAATTTCTGGTGGAGTGAATTGCATCACAGTGCTCTTTTTCTCACACACGGTGCCCAACTGATCGGACTATACTTTGCAGTGAGCAAAATCAAAAACAAACAATGCCTAGCCGCGAAACTAGAAATATAAAGTAGCGACAATTTATCCATCGCATCATTAATTTGTCTGCATGTAAATATGCAAGTGTGCATCTTTGCACTTAAATATACAACTTTTTGGTGAAAAATAAAAAATGATGGCTGTACATACATATATCACACTTAACGTACATGTTTTTAAAAATAAATTAAGTTTTTAATTTAAAGAATTAAGTAAATGTAAAAACAAATAAAATGGCAGCAAAAGAAAAGAATCCCATACTTCTTTCTTTTTATATATTTTGGAAGAACAGGGGTAGAGAGCAGTAGACTAGTAAATGAACAATGTAGTTTACATTCTTGAGTATTTTTAAGCAATCAAATCCCATAAATTGAAAGTATAAATAAAGCTGCCATATTTGTTATCTTCAAGATCTTGAAATTATTTATTTATTTATTTGAAATCATTTGTTTATTCATTTGCTGATATTTCTTCTTTCTGTTTTACTAATTATTTTTATTCTTTATAGTCTGAGGGCTGTTCTCTCATATGGAAAATGGAATTATGGGTAAAATGTCTTTGTAGTTTGTCAACAAACATCTATTGCCTCCAATTTATTTTCAGAAAACCATTAGACAATATATTGAAGATTATTTTTCTTTCTGTTCTTATCCTAGACATTTTTTGTTCAATTCATTCAAATCTTTTGTTTTTTCTTTTTTTTTAATAAAATTGCAACTGAGACTTTACTGTCCCTGTGTCCCCTTGGGACTACCCCTCATGCAATTTGCCTCCTCTCAGGACTCCTTCAAGGTATTCCAGTCTTTAATATAATCCCCAAGTATAAATAGTTGGGCTTTCAGTACAGAGACTTAGCAAAATGTCTCATTGATTTCCCCTATAACTTAATTTAGAATAAAATAAAAAAATAGAAAAAATGCAATGACTGCTATCTTTCATTCAAAACTGAATGTGACACGTTTATATTTTGAAATAATATTAGGGAGGATTTGTTGGCCTCTCCCTGCCGGACAGGGAGAGGCCAACAACACTGTTAAATGCCTTCATGCACTTGTGCAGTTTTGGTTATAGAACAGTATCTGCCATTTTTCCTTGTTTATATATTTTTTTTTGTCGTGTCATTTTTGTGATAAAGTAAACAAAAAAATTAAAATATCTGTTTCTTTTTTACAGTCAATTTTTTTTTTATTTATTCTATTAAATTTTATTAATTTCTATTTTTTGAGCATTTGTTTTTTATAATTTCAAGAATTAAAAAATGATTTGAATAAGAAGTGAAATTTTAGTTTGGGGAGAGATATGGCTCAAAATCTATTAATGTTATAGAAAGATTTAAAAGAATAGAACAAACATGTAAAAATGAACATGCAAGAAATAAAAGTAAAACATGTGTTTATTCTTTTATTTGTTCTTTGTTGTATCCTATGTTTTATTTCATGTTCCTGTTTCTGAATGTGCTTTAAATCTGTCTTTTTTGCCATTTAAAAAGGTTGGTCTCAGCTATTTGAAACAATCCTTGTGATATAGAATAAATGTAAAAGACGTGGTCCATGTAATTCAGATAATGTAGTTGTCTAATACAACAAGGTCAATTCTTGGCATTAAATTTGAACTTCAATGACTTCAACCTGCTTTTTCACTTCCATTTTTTTTCTGCATTGTTTTATTTTTTCCCTCTTAAAATGTATATTTTACCCAAAATCTTATATTTAGACTTTTACATTTAATTGATATGTTTTTTGTAAATTCCTTCTCACAAGAATGGAAATAAAATTTAATATTTCCAGAGTTTATGTCTGGCTATGTTTATAACTAATGCATGAACATTAAAGCGTTCTGTACGCACATTCACGTTTCAAAGATTGGAAACATGTTTTTATTGTTCTTTTCTTGCTATGTTTTACAACAAAGAAAAACAAGAGATTCCATTGTAATTTCAAAGAAGCAAATTTAAGGGTCTCTAAAAACAAAATAAATTTTCCAAGTACTATGTCTTAAACCAGGGTTTCACATAATCAACTGAATGCCACAAGGTACATGGTTTGAGTTCTGATAATGTTTCTTTAAAGTATTTCAAAATAAATACCCACTTTGAAATTTAATCAAATAGCTGAAATCTTAAGATGACACATTATCATTATTCCATGAAATATTCAAGCAATCATCTTAATCTTTGTTGTTTTGATCCTTATGTTCTAATCAGTATGCTTTCTGACATTATGAGATGATATCTTTACTCTTTAAATAAATCATCATCATCATCATCATCATCAGGGCTACTGTGCATCTGAGGACCTGACCAGCTCCCTCTATATGTCTCTGTCACATGACAATACCTAAGTGTCTCTGAATGGTCTTCTTGTCCACTCAATGTCATCAGCCTGTATTTTGATCTGCCTGGATTATTTTTCATTTGTTTGAGGTGGCACCTTGTAGGACAACAGTAGGAAAACCTGTTAACCAGAAAACAGCTTAGCCTCCTGTTTACCAATTTAGCCATGGTGGTTCTTTTTTGTAAAAATTCGATGACTCTTCTCATAAGAGATATAATTTTTAAAAAAAAGTTAATTAGGTCATTCCTTGCTCTAAGGAACATTGTGATAAATCTATTATCATTATCTTTATTATTTTAATTTCTACTTTTCAACTAATGCAATCTCTGACTTTTACTGCAGTGCCAGAATTTTAAAAATGAACATTACTATTAATCCATAAATTATTCAGACTATTATCTTTATCTTTATTATTTTGATATCTATTTTTCAACAACTATATTTTCCTTTTATTGTATTGTCTTGGAGGTGTTTTTTCTTGAATTATTCAGTTTAAGGTCCTCTTGTTATGAATATTTCTTTATGAGAAAACAGCTATTATTAACATTATTATTGCCATTTCTTTTATTTTTTTAAAAACTTTTACATCAAAATTTTAGCCCATTTTTTACTACATTTCCAATTATTATGATCAAGTGATTCCAGAACAACAAAATAAACAATGGTATTAAGACCTGTGGATTTTTCATATTTGGGGCAAGTTGGGAACACATTGACCAAAATATAAAGAAAACAAGAAAAATTTTATGAAATAATAAACACTGAACAGCTATCAAGCTGACCCACTTCCCAAAATCCATACAAATATATAAAAATGGGCGCTGAAAGATTCTCAGCCTGACTCACCTCCTAAAAGCCAATCAAATTACTAAACATGCTAATTTATTTTGGAAGCCTTTTTTGGTCAGGATGAGAACCTTTTCGGCACCTCATCTGAAATCTTGATCAATCTTTGATTCCAGTGTCAAAGTATTTTTCTCTTTGGTCAGTACTGGACAGATTTTTTTAGTGCTGTAGAGGATATAGACATAAGGTCCTGACTAGAGAATAACTATTTGTATAAAGGTCAACTTTAAAAGAATAAAATATATAAAATCACAATATGAACATTAAATAATATTAGTTATTTGCTACAATAGAAAGAGGTTATTTATGTTTATCTGTATCATTCAGTAGTGTTTTTTTCTTCAAAATCATTTCACTCCAAGCGAGCAAGATCACGACTGGTGCACGGGGGTTTCAGTCAGTCACTTAAGTGCTATAAGTGATACATGCTTGAGTGATCATGTCTTGAAGAGATATGACTGACTGGGCAGGAAATTTTCCCGCAGTAGGTTGCCATTACTTTCTGAGTAAATATGGAAGAATTATTAACCAAAGCGGTAAAAATACAGCAACAGCAGCAGCAAAAACAGCAGTTGTTAGAACCTCAGAAGCCACAACAAAAGTTAACTTAAATAATTTCGAATAAAACAGAAACAAAAACTCCAGTTTCTTCAATTTCTGATGCAGTGGTAAATGCCACAACTAAATTCAGATGCAGAAAGTTACATCTTGGAGACAACTGTTCCTTTAAGAACAAGCATGGAAAAGTAGGACATAAAAAGTGAAACAAAAGCATGAAAAGTTCTCATTGAAAAAATTTTGTACACATCGTTGAGACGTAAAAAATAATTATAGTAAACAAAAAAAAATTGTGTATGCAAAAATTAATATTGTGGATGTAAAAATGCAACTAGAGAGACACTGGTAGTGATATCACAATAATCAACAAAGCCACATGGAAAGCAAATGGAAACCTATATTAAAAAGGACTTTGAAAATCACACGTGGTGTGTCAGATGAGAAATTATTTATTAGTGAAATTGCTTGCAAGGTTTCATCTCATAACAAGTGTGTAAAAGCAAAGGCTTATGTGTTTAGAAATATTACAAACTGATTTGTTACTGACTGGATAGAATTGTGGGATTTATCTATAGATATTTATTGCAAAAATATAAGTTTAAAAAAAACTATGTGAAAAGTTGGAGTTTGGTCAACCCACTCAGAAAGACAAACAAGCTCTCTGCCTTCAGGCTGCGTTCAACTCAGTTTTAAGTTCCATCTACATATGGAGACTCAGCTAAGAAGAAAAGACACCCTTAGTTCCCAATCCTGGGTATGCAGGACATGAGCAATTTTAACCCTTGTCCTGAGTGACCGCGTTCAGATTTTCCACGTAAGACCAACCCTTGTGTCACATTCACATACCATCTCAGTGAAGGGACTCAGAGTAAATACCCAGAGTTCCCCTGGATCTTGAGCTTGTCAGACACTCTTCCTTCGGTCTAGGAAGAACTGAGAAATTAACTCTCCTCTTCGAACGTTTACTGTAGTTGTTTTTGTATAAAGGATTGCTTAGCTAGTGTAACCGTCCCTCAGAAAGGAGTGAGAGATTCAATTTAGTCACCTCTTCAGAACTATTGTTTAATTTTTTTTTTTGTAACAATGGAACTCATATTTTTTTTTAGTGGTTTTGGAGTGAGTCAAGAAAATGCTTACTTGATTTGTTGTGCTTCTTTGCTTGTTTTGTGATTTTTTTTTCTGTATGGGCACAATGTCGAAGGTTGTTGCTGCACATTGCATGGTGTATGATCTCCTTCTCCGACTTTAAGTTATCCGTGATGTGGACAAAATTTGTAGTTTTTGTGGTTGCCACAAAAACTACAGACTACAGTTGCAGATATTTTTTACATTTTAGGAATTCTAAAATGATGTTTTTTTGTTTTTCTGTGTCATTGTCACCAACATTGTGGCTGGTTTTTTAGTCTTGCTTGTTTTTTTTTTAAATGGTGTGGTGAATAGGATGATTGTTTTATACATGCTGGTGACCACCAAATGTGTGGCTGATTTTTTTGTGAACGCATTGGTTTTTCTAAATAGTGTCGTCGTTTTTTTTTTTTGTTTTTGTGTATTTTAGTTACATGTGTTTTAAGGTGTATGTGATAAAAGTAAGAAAGCCGCTTCATATTATAATAAGCAATGTCCTGAGAAGAGACGTACAACTTTTCCCTTAAACGGCTGGTGACAAAGAGGCTGAGTTCAGCATTTTTGGCATGATGTCTGTTTGCAGGAAGGAAACATTTTTCTGTTGCATTCTGAGAAAACTTTTGTTATTTTAGTTTTGTTTATTTTATTTTAAACAAAGTTTTAATGCCATTTGTTTATTTTATATATGTTATTCATTATTATAATTATTTTATACTTTTACTTTTATTTAATAATAACTAGCAGTATAGCCTGGCATTGCTCAGGTGTAATGAAAGCTTTAAAACTAATCCATGGTCCTGGAGCTCAAACTCTTTGGACGTTGGCACAAAAGACTAAAAAGCAATAGTTGTTTCCAGTTAAAGCGAAGCTATAGACTGAAAGAAAAATGAATGGATGTAAGTCAAATTTTGATTTCCTGGTATCGATATCAAATACGTTTTTTTTTGTCATAAATTGAATTTTGAAGGCTAAATAAGTTCTCTGAGTAAATGGTATCATGGCTGAGACTAAGAACTACAATTATACCTACTTAGAGCCAAACCCGAAGCAAAAACTAAAATAAAAGGGCTGAAAAAAATACAGACATACAGGCAGATAAAGTCACACACACAAACATCTTGCCTTTTATATATATATATATATATATATATATATTATCGATTTTCTGCACTATTGTAAGAACTGCAACCTTGAAACTTCTGAATATCGTTTCTTATGTCTTTGTCTATGACTGTATCAAATTTGATTAAAATCGGACCACTCCTTCTATAACCCGGTTTTTTCGATTATCGATTTTCAATATTTATTGGGGGTACCTCAACACAAAACCTAGCTAAGAACACTCGCAGATGCTTATAGTACAATTGTGTAAATTTTCAAGAAAATTGGTTTAGCCATTTCGGCGTCTATAAGTAACGAACACACACACACATACAGACACACACACACACACACACACACATACACACACACACATACACACACAGACAAAGTTCCATTTATAAATAAGTTTAGATAATAATAATAATAATAATAATAATAATAATAGTGACGCTATTGTAACATAACAATCAAGGAATTTGAAAAACTGTCAAAATATAAAGACCTGGAAATTGAAATAGAAAAAATGTGGAAATTGAAAACAAGAGTTGTGCCAGTGATAGTAGGTGCACTTGGAATGATAAAAAATGGAACAAAACAACATATTGAAAGAATCCCTGGAAACCCCAGCTTAAGAGATATACAAAAAATTGTCTTATTAAGTACAGCCCACACACTAAGGAAAACTTTATCTACGTAATGCTAGGGATGATAGGGAAGATAGAAAAACATGAAATGGAGTCATAACAACATGCCACGACCTGCCTTAGGTCTCCCCGCAGACTTGGTTGGTAGTGAGACCAAAGCAGAAATCGAAATATGATGAAAAATGACATAATAATGACGCTATAAATGTTAAAATTTGTGAGAATTTTTCATCCTTTTATATTCAGCGTGTAATTTGTGACATAAATAAATGTAGATGGGAAAAGGAAAATATTGATGAGATAACGAGCATCACAAAGCACAATTTGGGGCCTCCAATCAGAGTTGGGACCTGTTCCCTATATACCAATATTCCCAACAAAATTAATATCAAGACTCTTTACGAATATCTCTCCTGCATTTTTCATACTCAACACAATTCTGCTTAAAGTCTCTCTTACAAATCTATACTGCTTTCTGCCAAAATAAATGATCTACAGTAATGTTTCACAGTTATTTTGCATGATGTTGGCCTTCTTCAGTATCATCTTGATGAAATCTTTATATTTTGATTTGAAGTGTTAACATGTTCTAATGAAAAGCCAAATACATTGCTCATAAATTCTATTCCAAATCTACTCTTGACTCATCTAGATTATCTTTGTGTTTCTCCTGTGTAATATATATATAACTCCACTCATAGTTTCTCTTGTCATCTCTAAACCGGAAATAGTCTATCAAGTTGTTAAAAGCACAGGGGTGTCAGAATCGACCAATTGGATGGAAAGCAATTACCAACCTGGCTAAAGTGTTATAATAGCAATGAATGCTCTGAGAGAAGTGGGGAAAAAAACCTTCAACAAGAAAGAAAATTAATTTTGGTGTGAAAAGTGTTCAATGTAAAAATCATGGTAATTAAAGCATCTAGTGGGAAATCATGCCATGAAGGTAACATTAAACAGAATGTCTAAAGAGTACTTAATCCCACTAAGACACCCAATGCCTCAACTCAACAGAGCTTAAATATTACACACTAGGAACTTGTAGTTATAACCTTCTGAAACTACACCAAAACAATTAAAAAGTGCTCAATACCATACAAGGTAGTAGAGTTAAATATATTTACATTGTGGTTGTTCTCAAAACCTGAAACCGGCCATGACCTGGGTTTCAGGCATGTAAATGCAATCCTCAGGCTGCCAGAATACAAAGCTTAATTACATCAGAGCATTTATAATCCAGATGAGTACAAATTTTTAAAAACACAAGGGTGTTGGAATCAACCAATTGGATGGAGAGCGGTTACCAACCTGGCTAAGGTGTTATAATTGCCATAAAATCTCAGAGCATTTATGGCTATTATAACACATTAGCCAGGTTGGTAATCACTGACCTTCAGTAGCTTATAACTACAAGTTCCCTGTGTGTAAAATATATATATATATTCTTAAACTGGCCATTTAAGAGTAAAGATGTATGTCTCTCCTATATATAGGAAAACAAAAAGTTATGTACACATGGACATGCAAGCATACAAATTTACATACATATACACATGAAAATATGTCTATATGCATATAAATGTTTTCTTGTGGCTTTTAAACTGAACATTGATCTGTTATACTTTGAATTTTTATGCAAAAAATTCTATTGTATCTCAGGCAGCAATCTTTTCTTTTATAGATTGAATGAGATAGCCAAGAAAAACTTTACAAGACCTGTGATTCAGCCATCTGGTCTTAAAAGTATCTTTTGCTTTTATTTTATTTTATTTTTTAAACTGATCGATAAACACTTTCCAAAAAGCTCAGAATTAAACAAAATTTTCAATAGGAATAAAATCAAACTGACAAGGACTTTGTAATACAAAAGAAGTCATTTACAAATCAAAAGTCAGTTAAATGCCATACGTGATACACGCTTTGGGCGATCATGTCTTCAAGAGATATGACTGACTTAGCAAAAGATTATCTTGCAGTAGGTTGACATTGCTTTCCATGGTAGACAGGTTGCCAGCCAAGGCTATAAAACCCAATCTGTCTTATTATTTAACCCATAACTGGAGGAAAGAGATGGATTAATACCTTTCCCAAGGGTATTTGTGCGTAAGTAAATGCAAGGAATACAACTGGAATTCAAACTCAGCTCCCCTATTTGTTATTGTGAGTCAATATTCACTGCACCACAATGCACATCCAAAGTACATGACTTAAATGGTCAAAACGAAACCTTTTTGGGATCAACCAAAGATAATTTTAAGACCAGAAGGTTTAATCACAGGTCTACATTTAAACTAGAAAACTTTAAAAAATTGTATAAAATTGGCTAGCCACATGTGGAAATTGAAATTAAAATATGAAAAAGAAAAATGACATAATGTGGGGTATAGTGAAAACAGCCAAGTCTTAAAACAGTGGTAAATTAGGTAGAGTGTGCCAGGAAGAAAAGTTAGCTTTATGTTATTACCAAACAAAAATGAATTCTTGTTGTTGTTGTTGTTGTTGTTGTTGTTGTTCTTCTTCTTCTTCTTCTTCTTCTTCTATGTGCCCTGTCCTTTCAGGACGTAGGCGATCATGGTTCTTCACATCTCCCTATCCCTTGTGGCTCCCACTATGCTTGCTCCTGTTACTCCTGGCAACCCCGTTCCATCATCCACCTGATCAGGTCCTGTAAATATGTTATCTACTGCCTTCCTCTGTCTCTCTTGCCTTCTATCTGGCCAGTCAGTATCAGGTTCTCCAGGCTTTCCTTCCTCATTGCATGTCCCAGGAACTTCAGTTGTCTCTTCTTGATGCTCAGTATTAATTTCCTTTTCGTTGCCATTCTTTCCAACATCTCTTCGTTGTTTGCATGCTCGGTCCACGATATCCGCAGCATCCTTCTGTAGAACCACATTTTCGCTGCTTCCAGTCTTGTCCTCATTTTCAATGATATTGTCCAGCATTCATTGCCGTATTGAAGAACTGACATCACATAGCAATCCAGCACTCTCTTCTTTGTTTCTAGTGAAATTCTTCTGTGTGTCAGCACTTTACTCAGCTTCTGGAACGTATCCTTTGCCATGCCAATTCGTCTCCGGATCTCTGTGTTGCACTTTCCATCTCCTGTTAGAACACTTCCTAGGTATTTAAATTTTTGCACCTGCTTTATTCTGGTATCCCCCACCTGTATTTGGCATTTTGGGTTGCACCTTTTGCTGATGACCCTGCATTCAGTTTTCTTAAAGTTTATTTGTAGACTTTTTTTGTTACTCTCTACTGCTACCTTCTGTAGGAGATCTTGTAGTTTCCTTTCTGTGTTTGCAATCAGCACTGTATCATCTGCATACTTTATGTTGTTCAAATTGTGGCCTCCAATAACAAATCCTAGGGTCCTCATATGATTAAGGTCATACAACCATAGATGAAAATGTTATAACTTCTTTTAAGTTTGAAAACTGGGTGTCCATGAAATATCCTTGTTATGTGAGAGTTTTTAAAAAAATGGTAAAATCAGTTATTGTAAATTGTCTGAAGACACCAAATGGTAGAAACCTGGGTTGTGTAATAACTCATTTACAAATAATATATATATATATTATTTATTTCTTCTTATTTTTTATATTTATTAAGATTTTTATTTTTTATTATTACTTTTATTTTATTTTATTTTTGTTATTATTATTAATTAGTTATAAATTGTTATATATTTTATATTTATTATCATTATTATTATTATTATTTTAATAATATTTTTCATTTATTTTTAGTTTATTCTATTTATTTATATTATTTTGTTATTTAAATTTAGTTTTAATATTATTTTATTTCATTTTTATTTTATTTTAATTTATTTTATTTTATTTTTTCTAATTTATAATATTAGGTCTGATGAATTTATATCTTTGTATTGTTTTGTTAAATATCCTTTATTTTACATTTTATAAATAATCTTTCTCCTTGTGTGTGGGATTTCATCATCTTTTTTAAAAATTCCAAAAGATTAGAGCTGCAACATTGTAACTGATGTCAATATCTGTCTATGATTCATTTCTGGACCAAATTTAAAATTTCTCCCTTTTAGCCATTTCCATTTGCTCTTCCCTCTACATTTTCTCACTTTCTATTTTTTATGTATCTGACCTTTTCCTCTTTCTTCTCCTTTCCTTGATTCCTCATTTTATTTTCTTCTCTTTTCTTCACTCTTTCTTTCTCCTGTTTAATATCTTTTACCTTGTAGGGAAAAAAAATTGCAATAGTAAAGGGAAGTGGTGTTCTTAAAAATATTTTAAAAAATAAAAACATTTATTACTATCATTATTAAGTACATTTTGTTTTGACATTGAAAGACAATGTCAAAACAAATGTACAATTTTGTAGTAGTTTGTAGTTTTTCACATGTTCTAATGTAATGATAAATAATAAATATTCACTGCTCTATTTTTATATTGAGCACTGTTTTAAATTAATGTTTTGAATGTTGCAATTATTTCCTTTGATTTTATTCATTTGTGCATATATATATATATATATATATATATATATATATATATATTATCCTGAAAAGCAGCTCTTAATAACTTCTAATATTAAAGTCAAAAATGAAATATATATGACTTTATAGTGTAATGGTGTAGTTGAAGACACAAGAATCATTTTATTCAAAACTGCTGTATGTGTTTATGTGTATTTCATTAAATGTGATGGACAAAAAAAAATTTTGGAGAATTTTGGTTTGTTTTTATTCATTTTTTAAATGTTCTTACAGTTTTTCCTTTTATGGTGACTATTAGTGTATAAAAACTGTTTGCATTGATTTTTGCTCCAGTTCTCATTACAGACATATTTGACACTTTCTTTATCCTCATAAAAACTGTAAAAATGCTAAAAAATTTTCCTTGTCCATCTCATTCTGTGAAATATATATTAGAGATTGTTGTCTATGATACAATAAAAATTTCTTACATAGAATTTCCTAGTATTTGGGATCAGTAGTTTAGTTTTGGATGTGCATTGCGGTGCAATGGTTATTGGTCTGGAATGAGAAATCAGAGAGCTGAGTTCAAATTCCAGAGGAATTCATTTTATTCACTTATGCACAAATACACTTAGGAAAGATATTAATCTATCTCTTCTTCTTTCAGCAATCATATAAATAAAAGGATAGATTGGATTCTACAGCCTTTTTGGCAACTGGTCTATTGCAGTAAGTAAGGCTGTGGAAAACCTTGTGTCTAGTCAGACATGTTTTGAAAGAGACATGGTCGCCTAAGCATGTATCACATATGGCAATTAACTTATGACTGAATTCAGTTTTAGAGATGTACTACTATATCAGCCACACAGAAGGCTTGTTGATTGTGGTGAAGTCTTATATAAAATCAGGTACACTTTTCTAAGGAAGTAATAATAAAGAAAAATACAGTGTGCAACAAAATCTTCAAACAGCCTTCATAATGTTACATAGTCATCATCTAATAGCTCTTCTGCGTTATTTCTGTAACTATTTTCACGGTATATGTTCTAATTAGTTTTCTTCTTTAGTACCTAGACTTTATGAATTTAAGCATATTATTAGATTGATAGCAAGGTCTCATCATTTTATAGTTGAAATGGCTAAATATAGCCATAAGTTTGATTATAATGTTTCTTTCCAAATTATTATTTCAGTGATATCCTAATTCTAAAGTGTTTTTATTTAAAATTTTGCTAAATGTATTATATCGTGGGAAGTTTTTTTTATTAGTTGAAGAAATTAGTATCTTAAATTAGTTTTAATCATTTGGTTAGAAGGGGTTGAATACAAAATGATTTTTCTACTACAGTTTCTTTTATTATTTGTTCTTTCATTGTTATTATTTTTTTCAATATCAAGGCATTTATAACCACTTTCTTTTAAAGCCCTATTATAAAATATTCTATGTTTGTAGAATGTTTTTTGTGAAATTTTTACAGATCCTTTTTTTCAGTGGATAGAGGTATTAGTTTAATGATAGAAGGAGGATGGTTTGGTGGGGTTGATATATAGAGGATTGCTATTAGGTTTCCTATAGGGTTGGTATGCATTGTTCATTAGATCTAAAGTTATATTTAGGAAGGTTGTTTTTTTTATTTTGGTGCTAATAGTCACTTTTAGATTTAGGCTCTTAAACACTCTATAAGTTTTCTAATTTAAAAAAAAATGAAAAATTGGAAAGAATCATAAAAAAAAACATAAATTGGAAAAAATCATAAAAACATAATATAAAAATAAACTAAATCAAATCAAGAACAAAAAAATGATAAATCAAATCAAATAAAATAATAAAAAATAAAAGAAAGATTTTGTAACTGCAGAATTTTAAAAAATTGTACATTAAATAATAAATGCCTTACTGAGTCTATAATTTACCAATGCACTATCTCATCAATAGAAAATCCGTATATTAAAAAATTTTACATAGGTAGTACAAAGAATAAATTTTACCTAAGGTGGAGCCAGCCTCTTTATCCTTTGAAAATAACCATTGCAGAAACCCGACCTCTATAGCTAGGTATTTCTGGCTCTTAGAGGAAACTAATAAAACCCCATGGTAAAATGAAAATAAACAGACAAAAACATGAACATGTAGGTTATTAAATGACCCATGTCCTTTGTGCTTACATGAAAAAGTATATATTATCAAAAGTATGAAAAATAATGATTTATTAAACTTTAAAATGAAATGGCTGTGTTCTCTAGATACAGTTTAAGCTTCACACTAGATAATAATTAAAATCTAAAAAAGAAAAGAAATATAAACATGACAAAAATCAATACAATAATGAATATAAAATAGAGTCACACTATAAATGAATTAAAATATGGCTTATTCAAACACAAATAGCTTTTAAAAAGAGTAAAAAACAAAATAAAAAACTAAAAAGGTAAGGTTAATGCAAATAAAAATAAAAATAGATAGTAGTAGTCTGATATAAAAAAAAGAGGAAAAAGTGCAAAATTTGATACTCTTTCAGCATGGACATGTTAAGGATAAATATGACCCTGTAATTTGAGAACCTAATCAGAAGCTATTTATACCTTGTAAGTAAAAAATAACTCTCACTTTTGAAAGTCACTCCAAAAATGATCATTTGAAAACAAACTCATAGTAAAAATGTGATCTAATACATGGGAAATTCTGTGTTGCAAAAATGTTAAATTAATTACATTACAATAATATTTAGCTCTACTTTTGTACTGATCACTCTAAAATTAAAAATAAACTTTAAGAAATATTAATTATTTTATTGTCTTTTCTTCACATTGTATATATATATATAATAATGCATTTTTTCTTAAATTTTCTCTTTTAAGGGATGGATCTTTATTTTTATTCCATTTTTTGGTGGGGTCCTTGTTTGTGAATTTCATTATGTGTAAAATTTTCTGTACAATAAAGACAGAAGCTGATGATGGTTCACTTGAAATAAGCCTATACTTCCGATTTACCATGAAATAATATGTGTGCCTAAATTTTTTTTTTATATTTTCTCTATATGTATTTATATACATATATATTTAGAGCTCACTTAGAAAGTTATTCTACCACTGTATGTACAGGATACTTCTTTGGATTCTTCTATATCTACACCGCATGCTTATATATATATATATATATATATATATATATATAGTCATCCGCAGACAGATCTGTTTTGCTGTATCACAGCTCATCAGTATGGTTAGACTCCAATTGCTTTTAACCCAGGATTGAAACCTGACCGAAGTCGCGTCAGTTGGTGATTCTACCTCTGGGCTATGGGCGCTTGGTAGAAAAAGGCAGACTTTTTAGCATGTATATATATGTGTGTGTGTGTCAAAAAATGCTAATGATGTAAAATTTAGAGCTCATTGTAAATGTAAAAAGGTTGCATGAACAAAGCCTAAATTTAATAACAATAAGAATTCTTCACACATGTTCCCCTATATTTCTGTGATTGTCAGATTCATCTTAATTTTTTGAAAAGGTTTTTAAAAAGATAGTTTTTATCTTTAATTTGTTTTTGTGCAGTTAATATTTGTGACTGTAAGTGTATTTCGACTTCCTTTATCTTTTTTCTTTCTATTACGCTTTTGTCTTTTTAGATGCTTATGACTCTGGGCTTATATTCTACATGTCTGTTCCTATCTTTCCTCTTTATTTTGTGCACATATATATTCTCCATTTTAATATAATTGTGTGATTTAGTGTATATATCCTGTTTGTATGCCTTTTTTGCATTTGTTTATTCCTAAATGTTTTTGTGTGTATACATTTTTTCATAAGGTTTGTTTGTGAGTGTGATTTAATGTACATATTCCTTTTTCTGTATTGTTATATGTGTAATCTGATGTATCTGTTCTCAATTTAGTTCTGGTTTAAATAACACAAGCTTCACTTCCTCTGTTAAAAACATTTTTTTATATATATGTTCTGAGTGAAATGATCATTTATTTTATTTATTTTTTTGCAGTCTGAAAAAGTGTAAAAGCATTCTTAAATTGTTAAAATAAATTCCAGATATATAACTGTTTAATTATGTGTTGAGTTTTCCTCTCAATATTTTATATATTATATTACATCATTATATATATATATATATATATATATATATATATATATATATATATATATAGCAAATAACTAACCTGGAGAGCCAATGAACCTACCTAGGCTTCACCAAATTTGATCTTCAGGGAAAAGTTGGCTCTTTCAGCCAACTTTCCCTGAAGATCCAATTTGGTGAAATCTTGGTAGGTTCGTTGGCTCTCTAGGTTAGTTATATACTTAGTTTACTCTACTTGCGTATAGAGCACTTTTTGTTTTAGGTTACTCATCTTAGGTTTTTTTCTTTGGGCTACATACTTTGACTGATTTGCATTGTGTGTTGTGGTGCAGTGGATATTGGCTCGGAACAAGATAATCGGGGAGCCGAGTTCGAATTCAAGTTGAATTGATTGCATTCACTTACGCGCAAATACCCTTGGGAAAGGTATTAATCCATCTATTCCTTCCAGTTATGGGTTAAATAACAGGACAGATTGGGTTCTATAGCCTTGGCTGGCAACCAGTCTACTGCAGAAAGCAATGGCAACCTACTGCAGGATAATCTTCTGCCCAGTCAGTCATGTCTCTTTCGAGACATGATCGCTCAAGCATGTTTCACATATGGCACTTAACTGACTGACTTTGACTGATGTTTGGATGCTTAACTTGTTCTTTTTTTATTACCATTTTTTCCTTCCGTGTAAATACTCGGAGGGTTTTTCGAAATGAATATAATGACAAGTTTACATTTATATATATATATATATATATATATATATATATATATATAAAATATGTGTCAAAGAATGCTAATGATGTAAAATTTAGAGCTCAATGTAAATGTAAAAAGGTTGCATAAAACACAGCCTAAATTTAATAACAATAAGAACTCTTCACATATCTTCCCCTATTTTCCACACTTGGCAATTTCATAGAATACTCAATCTTCCAATCAATTTTAAATTTTCTTCAATCAAATTTTCTAAGTTTTTATTCAGCTTTTAGTGTTCTTACTGTTTCTAGGATCTCATTGGTCACATAAAGTAAAATCTTGAAAAACCCTAAAACAATGAATAAAAAACTTGTTCAATTTTCCTTGTACCTCATGTTCTATGAAACATATATATATAATGTATATATGCATACACAAATGTATGCCACATATCTACATGTATATACATTTATTGATGTACACATGTATACTTGTAAACATGGTCAGATATACATATACACATGCATACAAAAATGCAATTATTAAACCTTAAATTTAAAAATTCATGATAATCTTACTCAATAGAAATGAACTTGAGTCCAATGAAGACAGGGAGTATTTTACAGGTTTCTTGCTTTTGGGCCAAAAACAGAATTCTAACAATTTGAAGAATTTCTTACAACCATGAAGAGAATCGAAAATATTATGAGATTCTTAGCATTGCTTCAGCAGCTGAGGTGGGGTTGGCAAAATATAAAGAAGGCAAGTAACTAAACTGGAATTAATTGTTGATCAAGTTGATTTGTACTTCTAGCAATAATATCATCACAAAAAAGATTTTTTTTCTGTATCTGCAATGTCATTCATTTGGATCTGGACTTCAGTCATTTTCTCAATGCTGCAATGTACCTTTTCTAAAGATATTTTCATAGTAATTTTTCTGATCTACTTTTCTCTGTTTTTATCCCTCCACCAGATAAATTGTACAATGTATGAGTTAGCACTTCATAGAGACTTTCAGGTATTATGCTAGCTGTAATAAGATTGGTAATTAAAAATGTGTTGTTTCAGTTTAAGGGATATTGTGGTATGTTTGGGTCAGTCATTGTGGCTAGCTAAGTTTAAGATAAGCCAGATTGAAGACAAGCTTTTGCTACCCCACTTTTGACCTTGTGTCACATTTTTGTATTTACAAAATAAATATTACTTTTCTCTATGGTAACTAGACATAATAAATTTAAGAGCAGTATTATATTGGCAGCAAGGTTTTAGCGGTTTAGAGTTGAAATTGCTAAATTCAACCATAATTTCTATGCTAACAGTTTCTTCTATTGCATTTCACACTCGTGGAACTTTCTTCCTGATTCTTTTATTCTCATTTTTTAATATTTTGCTTTTTCTTATATTCTTTTGCACTCAGTAAAAACTAAAAATTCTGTCTATAAATTTTTTTTCCATTAAATTGTAAGGCACCCAAACATTATAATAATTTATGGATTGAAATGTTGGATGTGCATTGTGGTCCAGTGGATATCAGCTCGGAACGAGAAATCAGAGAACCGAGTTCAAATTCCAGTTGAATTCATTGCATTCACTTATGCGCAAATACCCTTGAGAAAGGTATTAATCCATCTATTCCTTCAAGTTATGGGTTAAATAACAGGACAGATTGGGTTCTATAGCCTTGGCTGGCAACCAGTCTACAGCAGAAAGCAATGGCAACCTACTGCGGGATAATCTTCTGCCCAGTCAGTCATGTCTCTTTTGAGACATGATCGCCCAAGCGTGTTTCACGTATGGCCCTTAACTGAATGACTGATTGAAATGTTCTCAAATGTCATAAAATGATCATATAAGATATGTGGTGTATGCCTGCAATGTTCCATGTTATCTGACAGGGATTGATTATTTTATCAGAATTTCAATTTGATTATCACCAACAGCTACAGGCTTTATAGAATGTTCAAAACTTTTACTTCTGAATGTAGTGAAAGATCTATGAACAGTACTTTCTCTTATGGCACCATATCAATAAATAGCACATATTTTTTGTTGTTTGCATAGCATTTGTTCCTTCCGAGAAATAAAAGAACATATTATTTTCCTCCTTTTTCATTTTCAAGTAAAAGCATTTAAAATTCAAAGTGACACATGAATTGTATAGAAAGAAGTGATGAAATGTGTTAACAAATACTACAAACTGTTGTTCCATTCATATTATATATATATATATATATATATATATATATATAGTGTATCAAGGCAGAAGATAATTTTATCAACATATACTGTTAAATATAACAGACAATGAATGTCTATTATGTTTAATCATGAGATGTTCTAAACATCATATTTTGGCTTTAATTTCAGGTGAAAAAAAGACAAAAATTGTCCAACATTTGGATATTTTTTATTATGTTGGTTCTAAACTTTTGGCTCACATGAGCCATCGTCATGTTTCAGGGTTTTTTGCAAAGGAGAGTTCTTTAAAACTAAACTAGCGATGGCTAATATAGTGTATGAATTTCAATGCCCTGTACAAGATTGTATTTCTTGTCATAAATCAATTTCCTATATTAGTTGTTCTTCCACTTCTCACCTTACATGCTACCTATCTATTTTTTTTTTATAACTGTGTTGCCCCAAGCAAGGCATTTTACTGCCACTGTTGAGCAGGGGGTTACATAGGAGAAAAGTTATGAGAAAGAGTGACAGGTTACAGGGGTGTCAGGAAGAGGGTAAGAGAAGGATGAAAAGGATGAGAATACAGATGAGAGTGGAGTGGATGAAGAAAGGTGCATGAGAGAGAGGATGCAAGTAAGTGAGGTAGGAAATGACTTTACATTTGAATTCTTGAAGATTGCAGCTGTCGGGAAAGCAAGTATGCGGAAGGGAATTCCACAGGAGACAAGTGCGATAAAAGAAACTGCTGGAGTATAATTTGCATTTACAATTTATTGGTTTCACAGTAAAAGGGTGTGATTTAGTTGCCAATCTTGTGGGTTGAGTAAATTAATATATAGTGGGTACCAGTGAGCTAAGTTCATCTGAGCAGAAGCCGTGAAAGTATTTGTAGAAGAGATACAGGGGATCCACATTGCACCAATGAAAAAGTGACTGTATCTGAGCTGCCAAGTTGGGATCGATCACATAACAGATTCTTCATGGGATTTTGTCAAGGACCCCTAGGTAGATAGCAGTAATATTTATTAACCTATAACTTACAAGAACCCTTAAGAAAGATTTTGGTTGAAAATTCAAAAATACTATTTAAATCACAATATCAAAGGCACCTCACTATAAGAAAGGAACTATATATCAAAGAATTTTCTCCTACCATCAACCTTACATTATTTAACAGTTAAAATGGAGTTTTGGAAGTTTTAAAAAAAAGAAAAAATGCATCATGTGATAGCTTTAAAGAACTCTCCTTTTCAAAAAACTCTAAAACAGAAATAATTACATAACAGTCAAACATGAGGACATAACAACATCAGGAAAATAACGCCCTTGAAAATGACCTGTGAAGAACTTGAAAGTATTTGGAAAATCAAAACTTATGGAACATTTTTACATTCCTTATCTTTAGCAAAAAGGAAACACGTAAGAATACTGGAAAAATTACATCAAAAATGAATAAAATCTTCCTTGTCAGTCGTTTTTAACAAAACATATTTAAATGAAAGATTGCTTCCCAAATATACATATATAGGTGTGTGTGTGTGTGTGTGTGTGTGTGTGTGTGTGTGTGTGTGTTATATCACCCCAAGCAAGATGATAATGTCACTAAGACACAGAAAGAAAGAGTATAAAAAACTTCAGTGTGAAGAATTGAATAAAAGGACAATAAAGAAACAGGATTCAGAAAGACAGAAGATCATGATGGCCATTGTATTTAGCTTTTAAAGATTGTAGTTGTCAGTGAAGAAGAAAGTTCCACTGGTGAGAAGTGTGAGGAAAGAAATTAGTAGAATAGAACATATGATTGCATCTAGCTAATTTAACAGTGAAATGGTGAGACCTAGTTGCCAATCTAGTATCATGATTCAATTCATGCAGTCAAAGTACTAACAGTTCATGAGAATAATTTCTATGAAAATATTTGCAGAAATATGTTAATGACTGAAATCGTGATACCAGGTCAGGATCAATTACATTACAAATACTTTAGTATTTGTCTATATTTCTGAGATGAGATAGTATTTACACTATTATACATTATACACATGTCCTTAAGGATACATGACCTAGTGGATATAACCATTGGTCAGTTCCTATAACTTGACCCAAAGAGTTGTGAGTTCAATACCAGGCTACAGCAGTGTTGAACAAGTAACTTACAGGGTTAGAAGGAGATAACTCATGACTACCAAAGGAGGCTCTACACAAGGAATGAAGATCATATACCCCAGTGACTGTAATAAAGCGTTTGGTTTGATATTTCTAGCACCTGAAGAAGGCCGGAGCATACAATGGCCAAACTGTCATACAAATGGCAACACAGATGAGGACAATAGTCTGTATAATGTAAATAGTGAAATTACAAATACTTCTTTAAATATTGTCAAGAATTGGAAGATAGTCAAAGCACCAAACCAGATATGGAAGCAGTATTTAATGCACCAACAAAAGATAGATTTATAAATGTATAAGATGCATTCGGACTAAAACAGTTGTTTGGCAAAACTCAGTGAAATAACAGTTTTAGCAGTAGAACTAGCAATTGATACAATTGAAGAACATCTACATATACTGATATATTGATATGCATATGGTGCTATATATATATATATATATAACTAAATTTGTTTTTCATTTAAAATTAATTTAATTTACATTGCACCACAAAAATTTCTGTTTCAAGATTTTACCTTGTCATTAGGCAGTGTTGACTTATTGTCGTGAAAATGATTTATATTTATATAAATCATTTTCACAATAATAAGTCAACATTGCTTGAGGATGAAGTAAAATCTTGAAACAAATTTTTGTGGTGCAATGTAAATTAAATTAATTTAAAATGAAAAACAAATTTAATTATAATTAAATTATGCTCTACGATATTTGTTGTATTGAGCACTTTGAGCTGCAGAACTTGGAATTCTAAAACTGCTTCATCTGAATATATATATATATATATATATATATATATATATTTATTAATAAATATAGTAAGTAGCTAACCTAGAGAGCCAATGTGTTAGGTTACTTGTCTCGGGGTTTTTTTCTTTCGACTAGTACTTTGACTAATGTTCAAGTGCTTAGTTCGTTTCTTTTTTGTTACCATTTTTTACCCCTCCATTTTTCATTTGTACTCGGTGGGTTTTTTGAAATGTGTTCAATGAAAAATTTACAGTTATTAATAAATATATGTATTATCCTACGTCTATGGTACGACTTGGAGTTTCATGCATTATGCAATCATCAGGTGCATTGGATAATATGTATATTTATTAATATATATATAATATAGCTCTGTTCATACATTGACCACTGTTTTATTAACACCTGAATAATAATACTATACATATGTACACCCTCTTCATATTTATATTTATAAATTTATATCACTATATATGTATTAAAGCCAAAAGGAAAACTTATCTTAGCCGATGTGTTTTGTCCTCTGAGGCAATCAAAGCAAATGTAAGGATTTTGTTTTCTGACAAGTATTTATATGTAAAAGCAAAAATGTTATTGGTTTTTCAAAATGTTTTGGTATAGGAGCACTCATGAATATTCATCAGGCTAGCAGAAAAGTCAGGCAAGTTCATGAATGCTGAGGTGATTCAATGTCTAAAAAGCAAAAGTGAGAAGGAGTTTTTTTTTTTACATATATGTAAATTAGTATTTAAATTATTTTGGATTAGGATTGATTCATGTGTATTTTGAATAACATGAGTTTATGGATTTAAATCATTTCTAAAAATTTTTAATATTTTTGTGGTTATGTATCAAATATAAATCTGTATCCTGGATTCTCCCCAATATTTTCTTTCCTGAAAGAATTCCTACTATCCAAAGCCAAAATACATGATCACAAAAATATTAAAATATGAAGAGGAAGTTGTTAAATCCATATTCATTAAAAGTTTTCATGTTGTCCTTTTACAGATATACTATATCTGAAAATTTTACACATGAACATACACCCACACATACACACACACATACACAGCCCTGACAAGTGAGAAAACCATAACGATGTCCTCATGAAACTTCAAAGTTGGCATGAATCTTCTCTGTTAAAGAGATAAACTCTTTGTATTTATCAACATTTTATCTACACCCAGATATCGAGCACTTTATGATAAAAATCTGCTTGCCAATATATATATATATATATATATATATATATATATATATATATTTCATTAAACCATGGAAGTGATTGAACATATTCTTAAGTCTGACATTGAGTGAATCTAAGCAGCTTTCAAGCTTCACCACTAATTCAGTTCTCAACCAAATTTTGAATATTTTACACACTTAGATAGGACACCTCCTTAGCTACCTTTTGAAAAGTAACATTAAAATATGTGAAGTCTGAAAAGGGAGTCTAACAGCATAAGTACATATGTGAGTGAGTGAAAAACACTTCCAGTAAAATATATTATTCTTTATAACTTTTTCTGTTTAATATTTTTCAACATTTAAATTCTGATGATATTTTTTTATCATTTTTATCAATCAAACTTTGTTTATCACTTATCATTTTATTAGAATTGATTATCAGAATTAATTATAAATAATCAATTTTTTTATTGTTTTTTTAATCAATCGTATATAATATTTTTGAATGCAGTTTTCAGCATTAATTTTATATCAAATAAAGCTAGAAATAAAATTTGAATGCAATATTTTATGTAAGAAATTTCTTAATTTTTTTCTTCACTAGAATAACTTGTCCTCTACTTTTCCAGGTTTAATAACTTGTCCTGTTCTTTTCCAGGTTTAATATAATCTTAAGAATATTACTATTCATGTGCACATCTTTCCATGTAATATATATATATATATATATATATATATATATATATTTTCCATTTGTAAACAAGTTATTATGCAACCTAGGTTTCTACCATGAGTGGTGTCTTCAGGCAATTTTCAATAACTGGCTTTACTATTTACCACTTTTTTTTTTTTGAGAACGCTCACATAACAGTGTTTTTTTAACACTCACGTGGCAGGGAATTTTTGAACGTGCAATTTTTAAAATTACAAGGAATTATGATGTTTTCATCCATAGTTGTATGAACCTAAGAGGTATTTTTTAGTATGGTTACATGTAGTCATTATTTCTGTTCTTTCATTCAATAGTTTGTTTTTGTTTGGGAATTTTCTTCCTGGCACAGTCTACATATTTTGCCACTGTTGGCTGTTTTTACTATACTCCATGTTATGTCTGGGTCGTTTCCATATTTTGATTTTAGTTTCCAACTGTGGCTAGCCAAAACTCATGTTAGAAACCTAGGTCGATTAATAACTCGTTTACAAATGGAAAATATTCAAAAGTTCTACAATATAATTGCATTGAACACTTTTTAATACAAATGTGCACTGGTCAAATCTTATTATGACCAGAAACTAATATTTATACATATTTTGATATATACATACATATTTTAATAAAAAATATGTCAAAGAGGAAAAAGTTTTTTACGTGGCATGTTTCATCCTTTGGGACTTTATCAGATTAAACTGATGTTTATATTGATGCATCTACACATGTACATGAAGGAGAGAGTTGTAGAAATTTGAAAATGAAATTAAACATTTATTTGTAATGAAACAGTAATTTGACCATCTTAACTAAAACAAGTATTTTTCTCATTCAATGTTCTTTTTACAGTAACAAAGAAAGTAATTCATAGTTCTCTTCCAAAATTGTTTTTAAGAAAAATGACTTTGTATTTGTGTGCTTAAAAATGTTTATTTTTGTTGAAGAATTTCTTCATCCAATTTGGATGAAGAATTTAACCTATTAAAAAAATCAGAGTTATTGTAAATAGCTTCATATTTGGATTTAAACAATGCAAATATGAAAAGAGGAATAAAAAAGTAACATTAGACCTTACTGTATTATTATTAAAAGCAATGACATGGTTATTGGATATATTTATTATACATTGTATATGACTGTTCACACCAAACACAAAATAACTGGAGATTCCATCAGTGATAACCACAGGATTATATATGCTGGTTGTAAAAATAATGTAAAAAGAGTCAGCTTGATACTAGCCCAAGACCTGAAGAAATGCATTCTGGGGTACCACCAGTTATCAGAAAGAGTTCTTGTGATCAAACAGAAAGGAAAACCCTACATCATAGTAGTTTTAGTAGTGTATGCACCAACAATGAAAAGTACTGAGGAGGAAATACTTTTTCCTCTTCATACTGGACACTGCCAAGGCTCAGTGTAAACCACAAGAAATTAGAATTATCATTGGAGACCTGAATACCAAAGTAAGCAAAAGAAGGTAAAGGTGTAACTGAATGACCAGATAATAACCAACACTTGGTTTCAAGAAAATCCAAGATGATTACGGATATAGAAAATCCCAGGAGGGACATGAAAAACCAAATAGACTATGATAAGTCCCAGAAAGGGAGATATATATATCATTTGAGGTAACTAAGTGGTTTAGGCAAATGTAACCGGGTAGGACAATCTAGTACATAGACGTAATGGATGGTACTCTTTGTATGCAATATCCTGTGATGTAGGTGTAGTCAATAGCCGTAGACCTCTAGTTGAAGACCTGTAGATCTCTAGTGGTAGATCTCTGGTGGAAGACCTCTGGATCTCTGGACATCATTGCCTTAGTCTATAGTTATGGCTGACACCAGCCAATCACATTCCAGTGAGAGGGAACCAAGGTGTATACATATTCATTACCTATTCATTACATCAAGATACATAAGTATAAACAAGAGATTTAAAAATGCAGTGTTCAACAAAGTATGCCACAAAATCATGATTGAGTTGCTCAGCAACCTTGACATATTCGGTAAGGACATTAGAGCGATCAAGAACCTATACTTGCAGTGACAGGAAATGAGTTCAGCAGATATACATAAACAGAAAGGAGTTTAAGACAAGAACGTGTTTTCCCTCTGGATCTATTTGACCTATACAACAAGGTAATTTCTTCTTCAATACAGCATTGAATGATGGACAATATCATCGAAAATGAGGACAAAACTGGAAGCAGCTGAAATGTGGTTCTACAGAAGAATGCTACGGATATCGTGGACTGAGCATGCAAGCAACGATGAGGTGTTGGAAAGAATGGCAACAAAAAGGAAATTGATACTTAGCATCAGGAAGAGACAACTGAAGTTCCTGGAACACGCAATGAGGAAGGAGAGCCTGGAGAACCTGATACTGACTGGTCAGATAGAAGGAAAGAGAGACAGAGGAAGGCAGCGGATAACATATTTGCAGGGTCTGATCTGGTGGATGACGGAATGGGGGTTGCCAGGAGCAACAGGAGGAAACGTACTAAGAGCCACAATGGATAAGGAGACATGATCGCCTACGTCCTGAAGGGACAGGGCACATAGAAGAAGAAGAAGAATTCTGAGAGAATGACAAGCACTGCCAGGATTTGTTATCAGCAGCCACAATCTGAACAATATAAGATATGTAGATGATACAGTGCTGATGGCATACATGGAAAGGAAACTACAAGATCTCCTACAGAAGGTAGCTAAAGAAAGTGAAAAAGAAAGGACTAAGTATAAATACAAGAAAACTGAATACATGGTGATCAGTAAAAGAGGATCTAAAAATGCCAACTACAAGTCAGGGATACTGAAATGAAACAAGTACAGAAATTTAAATACCTAGGAAGCCTTTTAACAGAGAACAGAAAGTGTGACCCTAAGATCAGATGGCATATAGGCATGGTCAAGAATGCATTCCAAAGGCTGAGAAGTGTATTAAGAGACAAGAATATTTCATTGGAAACAAACGAAAGAGTACTGGATTGTTATGTGATATTTGTTTCCCTGTATGGCAGTGAATGCTGGGCAATCTTCTCAAAGATAAATGAGAGACTTGAAGCAACAGAAATGTAGTTCTACAGGAGGATACTCAGGGTACCATGGACCAACCATCTTAGCAATGACAAGGTTTTGGAGAGGATGGAAATGATAACAAAAATTATATTTAGCATCAAGAAGAGACAGCTGAGGATTTTTACTTAATTTTTCTTGTGTTCTCATAATTTTCTTCTTTTCTGGGCATAGATTATATAGAAATTATCTGAATGTTCTGTGTGTCCTTTCATCTAAACTTTTAACCATTATTTTTACTTTTAGCTGAATGCATAGATTGTTTTATGCATTTCTAATGGAGACACAACAGTTATCAGCACAAAAATAGAACTGCAAATCTAGGTTCAAATACTGGCCATAACTTTTCATATTTACTTCGTACTAATATTATCCAAAGTTATAAGAATGTTTTATTTTCCAAACATGTTCAGCACATTGTGGATATGTTCAGAGTTGAAGAAAGTGCTGAACATTTTTTAATATCAATGTAAATCTACAATGCATGAACCTAATGGCTGCGCTAAAGATTGGGTTATTTATGAAAATCATCAACCAACACCACTTAGAAGACAACAGTGGGATCGTTGGAATAATATTTTAGGTTAATATTGTCAGCACTAAAATTACAGGTCTCTTCAAATTTGATGATGGCATGAAAATAAATTAGAGAATTATATTTTCAAATCCTTTTGGCAGTAATTTCTGTGTCAAATGGTAATCAACAAAGCTTATCTCACTGTCTCCAGAGATTTAAATATAACAGCAAACCCTCCTAAAAATCTGAATACATATAACTGCTATGCACAAAGGTGCTGTTATTAATAGAAACAAAATAACCAAACTGAAAAACTTCATTATTAGCTTTTCTAATGGGAGTAACGCTACAATTTTAACCTGTTCAAGTCTAGACTTAACCATTACCTTCCCCACATATTCCCATAAACTTTGCCTGTTACCCTGAGTGACTCTTCAGTCTTGTACAAGATGATCATCACTGTAAAGAAATCACCGTTACATTTCTTTTTTAATCATTTCACTTAATGCAAAGCAGGACCACCACTGGTGCACAGGGGTGACACTGAGAGAAAAAACTGGGTACAGGGGGTATTGAAAAAAAATGATAAAAGATGAATAAGATTCAAGAAGATAGAAAATGGCAGTTGATGTTGCATTTAAACTGTAGCTATCAGGGAAGCAAGTAAACAGAAGGGAGTTCCACAGGTGGAAAGTGCAAGAAGAGAAACTGTTTTAGTAAAAGTTGTAGTTACATTTAACTATTTCAATGGTAAAAGAGTTGGACCTAAATGCCAATGTAGTATCATGCTTAAATTCATATGGTTGGGGTACCAGGGAAAAAAATTCAGTCAAAGCAGTTGCCCTGAAAATATTTGTAGAAAAGACAAAAGGAAGCCACACCACGTTGATGAGAAAATGACTGAAATCAAATTGCCAAGTCAGGATTGATTACATTGTAGAGCCTTGTATGGATTTTGTTAAGAACCTCCAGATGAATAGCAGAAGCACTGGAGCAGATATGGCAACACTATTCAATGCATAGTTGAATACTTTGGCAGTAGATAGAGAAGAGTGGTATGCCCAAAATATACACCTATCTGCACACTTTGCCATCTTTCATAATGGTATGTCAATAATGAGACATTTTGTAAAGGAATCTGACAGTAGTAGAGTTTGTTGAAAGAAACTCTTTTATACATTTGTTGAGAATATTAGTATGAAGTAAATATAAAAAGTTTTGGCTAGTATTTGAACCTGGATTTGCAGTTCTATTTTTGTGCTGATAACTGTTGTGTCTCCATTAGAAATGCTTTAGATCATAAGATTTAAGATAGACAATATCCTTCTCCTCAGATATAAGTCTTCTTTCAAAAATTAAAATCACATATACTATTTAAAAAAACAACTTATTTCCTGCTTTTTCCCTGAGTTCTGTTTAAGTGACGTGTGAGACAAGCAAGGTGTTTGCAGAACCTGACAAAATTAATTCTTTGCTTTCCTCTTGACAAGGTAGCTGCAATTTTTGAAGGCTTTTTTTTACGGCATTGGATAATTTAAAATCAGCAGAAATTTAGGTGTCATACAGAGTTAAGCTAAAAAGCAAAAATGTTGAAACGCCAAAGACATGATCAGGAAAATGTTGTTATTCAACTGACAAAAAAAAAAAACTATTAAAATATCCGACACTGGCATCACTTTTGTTGAAGAGTGCAGAAATGTTGATAAGCTGTTCAAAATGCTTGCATAAGTAAATTTGCAATAAAAAATATATTTATAGATTTATTTGAAATTTTATTTCAAAGTAAAAATAAATATGAATAGGTCTATGTATGTACATCAATATATATCAATATATGTATATCAGTGATTGTATATCAGTATATGTATATCAGTCATTGTATATCAATATATGTATATCAGTGACTGTATATTAATATATGTCTAACAATGCATATATACAGGGTGCGATGGATAAATTGTCGTCTAAATTAAGCAAAAATGAAAATAACACTGACATCTTGTTTTAACAGATATATTTACCAAAATTACACAAAAATACTAAAGACTAAATTTATTCATTAAAATCACCATTGGATTGAACTAGATGACTTTGGAATCTCCTGTATCTCTTTTAGACGGTCTCCTTATTTAAGTTGGTGAATGCTGTCATAATCTTTGCCTTAAGTTCATCTTTGGTGTTACAAGGAGTATTTTGGTCTCTCGCTTGACTGCACCCCACAAATGATAATTAATGGGTGGCAGTCTGGCCAAATGTAAAGAGTGATATGGTTGCAGATATTGTCTGACATCCATGATTGGGTTCTTCTGCTTGTGTGGCAAGGTGCAGAGTCCTGTTGCCAGACATAGGGTTTCCAGCAGCCACTACCTTGGCTCAGGGCAACATTAACTCCTGAAGGCAATTTATGTAAGCCTCCGTGTTGAGTCTAAGGCCCTGATGAATCAAGGCCTTATGTCACCACTACTAGTGATCACTCCAAAAACCTTCATAATCAATATTAGACTCATCTAACACATTCAAAATTATATGCACTGTCCTCAGATTAACACCCAAACACTCTGAAATGTCTGTATTAGAGCTTTCGATGCTAATTTCAAATAGTACAGCATGTTATTTCCAAATTTCTAGCATAGTGAATTGTGTCATAGTGCTCTTTTTTTCAGAGATAGCGCCCAACTGACCCTACTGTACTGTGCAATCAACAAAATCAAAAACAAACAATGTGCTTATGCAAAATGAAAAATATAAAATGGTGCCCATTTACATATCACACTCTGAATATTTAGAGATTTTTGATAAAATTCGAAGAAGAATCAGCAATATTATTGGTACTGATATGGCACCTCTGCTTCAGTCATTTCCCACCACTATAATATATCTTCCCTGTGCCTCTTCTATAAAGACTTTCATGGCAATTGTTTGGTGAATTCTCAGCTATGGTACCTAGACTTTATGAATTTAAGCTCAGTACTAGATTGGCAACGAGGTCTCATCAATTGACAGTTGAATTAGCTAGATGTAATTGCAAGTTCTATGCTAACAGTTTCTTCTCTGATTAATATGTATATATAATATATATATATATATATATAGAGAGAGAGAGAGAGAGAGAGAGAGATAGAGAGCAAGGGAGGGAGAGAGGGGCAAAGTTTGTAGAGACACCAAATGCAGCATTTAATGCTTCTTCTTTTTCTTTATATGTCGTATCTCCTCATGATGTAGGTGATCATGGCTCACTACAATTTCCTGTCTTTTGTAGCACTTAATGATTTTTTCTTTTAATTATTTCTGCTAAAGTCTGTTCCATCATCTATTTACTTAAGCTCATCACGTATGCCATGTGCAGTTTTCTAGTGTTCCTCTTGCTTTTAATCTGTACTGTGCATATCAGATTTTCCAAGATTTCCTTCCTTATCATGTGCCCCAGATGCAGAGGAACTTTATTTTGAATGAGTATCATTGCTGAGTTTAACTCATTACTCATCTCACAGCATAATCAATGAACAACTCTAACATTGAATAACTGTACATTCACTAATATAAGTACTGGTTTTTCTCATATATATATATATATATATATATATATATATATATATATATAACATAGTGATGATCCACGTATACTGTCTTAATATGTATAGGAAAGAATATTAATAAAAAGTTTTGAATTTAAAAATGTACTTTTTTTAACAGTATTTGTTTATTTTTATTATTGTATTTTATATTTCAGACCGCCCTCGGTACATTTTTAAATTCAACATATTTTTAAATTCAAAACTTTTTATTAATATTCTTTCCTATATATATATATATATATATATATATATATATATATAGGTATAGTTGTCAGTCCGTACAACAGTGAGGATAATTCAACAAGATTTCCTTAATATAAATTGTTAATAGCTAAATCCACATAGAGAGCTCAGTGGGTGTTAACCAGAGTGGAATGGTTTTTTTTTCAGAGGTCATACCATCTAAGACAGTCAAAATAACTTCAAACGGATACTACCCATATTTGGAACTGGACTCTATCTCTTTCTCCCCTTTCCCTCCCGTTACTTCCTTTCCTTCTTTTTTTCCTCCTTCCCCTTACATTTATTGTCATTTATTTATTTGTTTGTAATCTTATGTTTATTATTATTAATGAACATATGAAATAGTAATAATATTATGTTCCCTCTTCATTTTAAGAAAACGTTCATTCTGGAAGAAATTTTATGCCAGATGGAGGAAATATTGTAAAAGAGTCTGATGATATGAGCTAGTTAAGCTCATTGAAATGAACTATACCTTATAGCTAATATGACGTGTTGAGTTGTTCTTTATAAACTCTCTCTCTCTCTCTCTCTCTCTCTCTCTCTATATATATATATATATATATATATATTAATGTATACTTGGGTAGCAGCCTTTCTTTCAAACATCTTTCATTGAATACACTTGACAAGAAAGATTTAATTGGTATTTTATTAAATTTTTACAGCAACTTAACATGTTTTTCATTTTGTTGGAGATAAGGAATATAAAAATTGTTCATTATTTTTATTGTCTCAGGCACTTTTGGCCACTTCTATAGCCATTTTCAAAGGTGTTTATGTCGCTGGTGTTGTTATTTTTTCCTCATGTTTTGACTGTTATGTAATATTTTCATATATATATATATATATATATATTGATTGTTTAATACTTAGCTTTTGGTCCTAACAGGGTTAGACCAGTACACATTTGTATTAAAAGTGTTCTATACAAATATATTGTAGAACATTTGTTAGTTACAATCTTAATTTAATGTACTGTTATTACAAAGGCAAAGCCATGCTTATATCAACAATGAAACAATGAGAATAAAAATAACATCACAAAAATTCTGCCTGAAGTAAAGCTTGAACCTTCACTTCAGGATGAGTTCACCAATCATGTTTGGTTTTTACCTTCTTTATTCATTAAGGCTGTAGATTATTACTTTTAACTATATAACATTAGATATTCTCTAAAATACAAGAACTTTCACAACATGGCTGTTATGATAGATTTTCAGTCCCCATGTCGAAGTATCCCTTCATTTATTCATAAACAAATCAAATCAACTCACACTTATAGATCAATCATCAATTGGGTAAACAAGAAATATAATTATAAAAAATTAGCAAAAAAAAAAAAAATAGGATGTCATTTCTGTGAGGTATTTAGCATGTAATTAATGGCACTTTGTTAATTAATTTGTTGACTGTCTATTGTAGAAATCAATTTCTGTTCATACAGCAAGTAGAGTTTAACAAAAAGGCTGTTTTTTTTCCTTCTTATCATTCTTATGATTTTGGTCACAAACGTATGACAAAAGTTTTACTGGAAAAAAATTCTTAATAGGCCTCGTATCTGACAGACAGAAGAAATATCATTCTCAGACAGTTTGTTAAGTTCATCTGTCTTTGTGCTTATAAATGGTGCTTAAAAAACAATAATATTATTGGACTAAAATTCCCAGAGTATTTTAAGTGTAAGGAGGCAGTACAGTTTTGTAAAAAGATGTTCAGTAGCAAAGCAAGCTAATACATCGGGGAATGAGAACAATCTACTGCAGTGATCAAAATAATGTGTTCAGTTCAAAATTCCAGTCACCTGAAGAAGATCGCATGTACAACGGCCGAAAGGTCATGAATATTGCAATGACAATGAGGACAACAGTCTCAACAATGTAAATAATATATACATTAGAGATGATTTCAAAGTGTCAGAAGCAGAAATTGGTAGCTGATCTGAAAAAATGACCTATAATCTGTTGTTAACTGGGACAAGGAATGGTATGTTAATTTTAACATCTCAAAAACTAAGCTGCTAAACTTTTAATTATCTGAGAGAATATTTTTTGCTTTCCATTAGGTGAGTGACTCACTGCATCTTCTTGGGCTAACATTTTTCATTCACATGATGTAAAAAAATTATATTGAATCAATTTCTAGGTCTGCTTCTACGAAAGTTAATTCATTGTGTCATGCTAGATAATATTGTTTTACCAGAGTCTATGTTGCAATTTTATAAGTCTACTTTTCATCTATGTATTGAATATTGTTGCCATTTCTGAGTTGGTACTTCTTCTATAAATTTAAATATTTTTGATAAAATCCAAAACAAAGCCTGACCTGGCATGTTCTGATGACCTTTTCTCTGTCTTACATAGGCTTTATGAAATAAAGTGCAGTATGGATTATGTAGTATTAAACCTTCACTTCAGGAAGAGTTCATCGATCATGTCTGGTTTTTACTTTCTTTATTCATTAAGGCTGTAGATTATTACTTTTAACTATATAACATTCTTCTTCTTCTATGTGCCCTGTCCCTTCAGGAGGTAGGTGATCATGGCTTTCCACGGCTCCCTATCTCTGGTGGCTCTTAGCACGCCTTCTCCTGTTACACAATGCAACCCTTGTTCCATCATCTACCTGGTTAGGTCCTTCAAATATGTTATCTGTTGCTTTCCCTTGTCTCTTTTTCCCTTTATCTGGCCTGTTACTATCAGGTTCTCCAAGCCCTCCTTCCTTATTGCTTGTCTTAGGAACTTCATCTGTCTCTTCCTGATGCTCAGTATTAATTTCCTTTTTGTTTCCATCATTTCCAAGACCTCATCCTTGCTCACATGCCTGATCCATGATATTTGCAGCATCCTTCTTTGAACCACATTTCAGTTGCTTCAAGTTTTTCCTTCATCTTTGATGATATTGTCCAGCATTCACTGCCATATTAAAGAACTGACAACACATAGCAATCCAGTACACTCTTCCTTGTTTCTAGAGAATTGTCCTGTTTCTTCATATTTTTCTCAACTTCTGGAATGCTTTCTTCACCATACCAATTACCCTAGGATCTCAGTGTCACACTTTCTGTCTTTTGTTGTAACACTTCTTAGGTTATTAAATTTTTGTACCTGCTTGATTCTAGTATCTCCAATCTTTATTTGGCATATTGGGCTGCCCTTTTTACTGATAACCATGCATTTGGTTTTCTTGCAGTTTATTTGTAGTCCTTTCTTATCACTCTCTTCAGCTACCTTCTGTAGGAGGTCTTGTAGTTTCCTTTCTGTGTCTGCTATCAGCACTGTATCATCTGTGTACCTTAGGTTGCTTAAATTGTGGCCTCTGATGACACAATCCAGGCAAAACTTCTAGGGTTCTCAAAATTTTCTCACTTGACAAGTTTAACAGACCCAGTGAAAAAACACATCCTTGTCTTACACCCCTTTCTATGTACTCTAAATACAAGAACTTTTACAATATGGCTGTCATGATAAGATTTTCAGTACCCATGTCAAAATACCCCTTTATTTATTCATAAACAAATCCAATCAACCCACTTATAGATCTATCATCAATTGGGTAAACAAGACATATAATTATAAAATATTAGCAAAAACAATAGTATGTCATTTCTGTGAAGTTGAAATAGTTAGATATAACTGCAAGTTCTATGCTAACAGTTTCCTTTCTCACCTGTAGAAATTTCCTCTTGCTTTCCAGTCAACTTTGACCTTCAAAAATTTAAACTCAATGTCATTCATTATCTCCTGTCTTCTTAATCCCTCTTCTGGTATTTCTATCTCCTTAATAATGTTTTTTTCTCATATTCTCTCACGCTCCTTGCATCTTAGTGGCTTTATTACTTTGCTTGGGGTGAACTGAATAAAAAGAAAAGGAAAGTTCACATAAATGCTAGAGTTGTAAACTGTGCTATCTGAACTCATCAATATATTCTTTGCTTATGCGCTGATTCTCTTCAAAAATTTGCGATCATGGCTCTCAATAGCATCTTTTTCTCTGTAGCTCTGAGCAATCTTTTTCTACTTACTGTTATGGTGCTCTATCTATAGGAATGGACTCTTCCTCCATCAATAAATAATAACCTGCATGACTTTCTGTGAGGCAGTCAGAAAGCAGTTGTAAGACACTCGTAAGGTAGTTAAGACACAGTGTAACTTAGACAGTTCGGATGTACACTTCTATTTACTGATTACGAACACTCTACCTGTACGTATGTTCTGTTATTCTAATAAACTGTTTGAACCTACCTTCTCATTTTTGCATCTTTCTTCCTGGCCCTAACAGACTACAACAACTTGGCAATGAAGATTCACCACAACACTTACTATCCTTCACATTCGGCTATGCATCTAAACAAGCCTGTTATGTAGGTTTCTTTCTGTTTTTCTCTGTACCTTTTGCCTTCATTATATCCTGTGAGTGACAAATTCTCCAAGTCCTCTTCCCTCATTATGGTAATAATAGGGGCAATTATGAAATTTCCATACAGGAAGCATCCAGCATTCATTTGCCAAGCATTTTACATCATTGTCAGTTGAAATTAATAAAGTCATTTTCTTAAATTAGTTTTTCTGGAAAACAGACTTTTCATGTCTAGTGATGTGGACCGACCGGAAATATTAAAGTCTGAAGTGGAATCTGCAATAGTCAAACTGAACAGAAACAAAGCAGCTGGACCAGACAACATAGTCATAGAGCTGCTGACAGCCATGGAAGAATTGGGTGCTGATTCATTTTACTTCCTCTTCTCCATTCAAAGACATTCCTATCCAGTAAACGCTCATATATACATATGTATGTACACATAAACTCTTTCCAAAAATTTACTACTATAAACATTTCTTCAACTCTTGATACCCTTAACTCATTACTTGTTTCTCACTGAACATTAATTACTACATATTCTTAGGATTACTTTCTTTTAATAAATTTCTATTTTAACATGAAAAATGTATATTTTATTCTTCCACTATTCCACACTAATTCACATCTCCAACCTTCTGCAACTGACCTACAAACCAACCTTCTGATGATGACCTTCTGATAATTCTTGATAAAACTTGTAAGCTGCAGGGAGTTTGGTTGTGTATGACACAAGGTTGAATAATGTAAACATTAACCTGCTCTCTATAGTTTAAATTCTATAGCCAAAACTTTGTAAACTATTTGAAGTGGTGAGAAGAGAACTAGGTAGAAAAAAATTAATATTTTTTATTATTAATATTGTTTTATTTTAGAATTATTCTAATATAAAACTACCAGAATAAAGGCTTATTCTGTAATATTTTTCTACTTCTAGAAAATTAAAGTTTTTTTTTCAAGATAATAAATTTATAAATAAATTAGTTACAATTTTGTATTCATTTCTAAGATGACTAATTGTCAATATCTTTGTATTATTTTGAACTATTGTTCTATCTTGATTGATATAGATAAGCCATATCAGCTAATCAATGGAAACCTGCTGATGAACAGAGGGTACAAAACATTGTATTTAATAACATCTATATCAATCACAATGAGAACAATAATTCAACAAAGAAATTAGTTACAGTTTTAAAAGTCTAAACAATATGATTCCCTTTTTTTTCTACTAAGATTAGTAAAAATAGTAACTTAGTTGGCTGGATAATTTTACAACATGTCAAGCATATTATATGTTATTTAATGTCAATCTTTTGTATGGTACTATGTGAGACTACTTAGTAGTAGTGCTCAACCCTTTATCAAGCCAATCATTTACAATTTTTGCAAAGAAACCATTTCTGATTACAAGTCCCTATTTGATCAAGAAATGGATCATTTGAATTTTTCAGATGTTGCATCAAACACTGTTCAAAATGTTGAACTCTTTGATTTTCACTGAGATCATGTTGAAACCATTTATCAAGTTTCTTCATCTTGACAATTTTCTTAATTTTTCAGTTGCTGCAGGTTTTGTTCACTTAGTATTTTCAGATGTTGATTGTCAATTGCAGATGAACGTCCTCTACCACCTTGATTCCAACTGAGGAACTTCAGAAACCAGCACTGGTCACAAATGAATTTTTCACTTCATACTCTATTAAAAAGCATTATGACCAAGCTGGAAAAACACATTCAAAAAAAGTAAATGCGTCTCTTCTTTTTTCATCTTCAAGATAAGGGGCATATAATGTCTTAAATTAACTTCAAAAAGAGTTTGATATCAAACTAACAAAAATGAAACTTTAATCTTTAGAAATCACTAATATATTTTTGTGAAAATATTGTAACAATATATTAAAACAATCAACAGATTTATTCTAAACTCAAACATTATTTCCTAAACAACTTAATACTATTTTCCAGTGTATACACAGGGTGTATTAAGTATTTGAGAACACTATTCTGAAAGAGATTAATATCAAATTAACAAAGAGGACATTTTAATCTTTAGGAATTGCTAATATATTTTTGTGCAAATATTATAACAATATATTAGAACACAAAATGTTTGTTATTTCTTATGTTTGTTCATTTATGATCCCAGTTTTGGGAAATAAAATTTCATCTAACTCATAAATATGATGTTTAAGTTTTAACTTTTGAAATATGTGAATATTTGAACAGTTAAAAATATGACATTTTTATTCTTTTCAATTTTAAAAAGTAAAATTTAGTTTAAATATTTCTGTTATTTTAAATAATAAACTTCTATTTATCCCACCATCATAAAAAAGAAATTTTCAATTGTATTGATCTGATTAAAGCAACTTATTTAAATGATATAACCTGCCATTCTTGATATGGAGCAATCAGTCAGTGATTTCCTTCAACTTCACAAAAAAAAAAAAAGAAAGAAAAAAAGGGCTGGAGATTGTAGGAGAAAGTAAAGTGCTCAATCTATCCAGTTTTTCTATTTGTTATTGGTGGTGTTGTTGCCGGCCCATCACAAAATGATTAGCTGACAATGACCTGTGTAATTCATACAATTCATCATGGCTGACGAGCAGGAAATTTGAACCCACCCCCTAATTACAATAGCTCTGCCATCTTGAAGTATCTTGGCCTAGTTGATGATGTTCTGCTTATTTTCCTAACTGCTTTTAAATGAGCTATCTCTTTCTTCTTTCCTTGATAGCAGATGCAAGGCAATGGTTTCTCTTAAAGATTTCCGCAATTAACTTGAGAAATTTTTCCTGTGTTAGAGTGATTAGCAAATTTTGTGATCTAAGGAGATTATAAAAATCATAATATTCCTTAATGTAGAGATTAGGAGCAAGAAGAGAAAAAAAATTCATATAGAAGCTACTGGATAAATTTCCAGATCAAATAAAGTTACAATTGATTGCATTTAGTGAGGATGTGTTTTCAAGATATTTCGGAGCAGACAAACTATCCCGAGAAAATTAACCCCATTCTTAAATATTTTCAGCTTCTGAACCCTTCTTCCTGGAATTACCCTCACTGCTCTCATCAAAGCCTCTTTTAGAAATCTAAGTTAATGGAAGATGAATATGACATTCATTTATAATTTTTCTTATTTTGATGCTGTTTTTCTTTTTTTTTTTGTAAGATCAAACATTTGTTTTTGCTGAATTATTTGTTTTTATTCTTTTCTTTAATTTGTTCTCAACAATAAAAACAAAAATCTAAAATAAATACTCTTTTTTTTCTTACATTAGACAATATCTTTTTTTTTCTTACTTAAAATTACCTCAACAAAAAACAAATACTTGGGTGTTCTTTTCACATTCTTGCTAACTTCCAGAAAAATTCTAGAGTGAATCTTTGCAATTTTTGAATAGAACATAATGATAATTTTAACAGTTTCCCTATAAAGAAACATTTGGCATTTACTGACCGAGCAGCCAGTGTCATTGTCAGTTGAAATTTATAAAATTTATCTCTTGAAATACTTTTTTAAGGAAAACAGGTTTCTCAAGTCCACTAGCTGTTGATGGAACTTTTATTTAGATGTAGTATGGAATTATGTTACTATTTCTACTTCGGATTACATGTGCTCTCCATTTTAGTTGTTGCTGCTGTTGGTAGTCCTCGAGCGAAATGGTTTCTGTTATTTGGTACAATTCTTTTCTTGTGATTGTGTATCACCAGTTCACAATGTTCAAAGCAGGATTATCTTTGCCAAGACCTACATACTTTACTTGCTCAAGGCCTTTTTTCATTATTGATCTCAGGAAGTGTTGGTATACAGCTGGGGGCTTAGATATTTTTGAATGAGTTTGGCACCAGGCTAATTTTTTCTATAACAATGCAAATAAAAAAAAAATTTACTTGTGTCTTTTATGTTCATATTTTTCTTAAAAGTTCCTCATTACTCACATGTTCTAGTCATGGTATTCTCAGCATCCTTCTGTAGAACCATATCCCTGTTGCCTGAAGTCTCCTTTTCATCTGTGAGGAATTTGTCTAGCATTCACTGCCATATAGAATGATTGATATTACATGGAAGTTCAGACTCTTTGCTTTGTTTCTTATAAAATATTCCTGTTTCTTAATACTTTGCTTAGATTTGAAAAGCAACTTTTACTATTACAATCTTCCACATAGAATGATTAACATTACACAAAAGTTCAGCACTTTTTTCTTAGTTTGTATGTTAAGTTTTAACCTACTTCATTAGAGAAGATCAATTTAACATGTATTTTTATTAAGTCAGTGATTGTCCTTAGATAGCATGAGGAGTGTTTAGTTTTAAGTTATTTAATTCAAAATAACCACATTTGATTGTATCATGACAGCTGTTATATTTTTGTTTTTATTTTGCATTTTATTTTTGTTTCTAATCATCAATAGTAGTGTTTAGTTTTCACTCATTAGAAAATTGTTCCCTTTACACTCTTGCTGGATGTTTGGGATGAATTTCCCTATTTCCAAGCTGTCTATATAATAATACGCCCAAGGGTATTTGCATTCACTTACATGCAAATACCTTTGGGAAAGATATTAATCCAGTTCTTCCTTCTAGTTATGGGTTAAATAACAGGATAGATTGGGTTCTATAGCCTTGGCTGGCAACCAGTCTACCACAGAAAGCAATGGCAACCTACTGCAGGAAAATCTTCTGCCCAGTCAGTCATGTCTTTTTCAAGACATGATCGCCCAAGTGTGTTTCACGTATGGCACTTAACTGACTGACTATATAATAAAACCAGTCAGCATTGATGAGTAGCAAATGGCTAGTACAATGTTGCTCCGATATGAACAGATTTATGTAATTGTTTTCGTGATTTGAATGTTTAAATTTTAATAAGAGAAAAAGAAAAAATAGTTTTATATTTATCCTATTTCTCTTCAAAATTTACAGATTCCAGTCACAAGAAGAATTGATAAAATGATCACTTTTGATTCTATTGTAACTGTAGTAAGCATTTTTATTTTGCATTCTGCTTTTCTTTTTTTTTTTAATCGTCTCACCCCAGCAAGGCATTCCACTGCCACTATTGCGCATGGGGCTACATAGGGGAAGGTAAAGAGAAGGAGTGGTTAGACATAGGGAATGTCAGGAGGAAGGTGACAGATGAGTAAGGATACTGAGGATGAGGGTTGGGCAGATGGGAAGAGTGTTTGATAGAATGGGAGCAGGTTAGTGTGTTAGGAGGTGTCTATTGACCTTACATTTAAACTCCTGGAGATTGTAGCAGTCTGGGAAGCAATCATTTGGAAGAGAATTTTATGGCATAAGGAGTATTTAGTTTTACTTAAATTTTAGTTTTGTTCAAAAAACTTGCCATTGATTGCATTTTGACAGCTTATAATCAGCATGAATTTTGAAAATATTTTTTTATAGTGGAATGTCATTGTTAATGTTTTTTAATTCAAGGTAAACATTCTGATTCAAAAGCATAAAAACATTTGTGTCATTTAATAGTCAAATAATTTAATAAAAATTGCCACATTGTAGAACAAACTCCCACATAAGTTCTTTCCTAAACACCTCAGTCTTGATCACTTCAAGTCAAGGATAGATCATCATAATCAGTCCTTTATATTTGAGTTTATAAGCATTTGCTTAGTTTGAGAATCGGTAAATATTGGTAATTTACATTGAGTTTATAACCGTTTATTTATTTATTTTTTTATAACCATATTGTCCCAAGCAATACAGTCTACTGCCACTAGTGTACAGAGGATTACATAGGGGAAAGTTATGAGAAAGAATGACAAGTTACAAGGGGTGTCAGGGAGTGGGTAAGAGAAGGATGAGAATACTAAGAGCGGAGTTGCTTCAAGGACAGGTGAATATTAGTCATTTATATTTTTCTATCTTCTATTACTTCAAATGTTATCCGTGGAAAGCTATATCTGCATTTTTTTAATAATGTTTGGAGTAGTAGGAAATAATGTTAAATAAAAAATCTATTGATTCTTTAGATTAATTCATTTGTTCTTTTAATGGCTTGTCAACCTTTACAGGTTATTTAAAACCAGAAAATATTTTTAGATACATTCCCGATCAAAAATTTAAGACCACTTAAAAATCTTTAAAAAGAAATTTTTTTTTACAGATAGATTTTAAACTCCTCCCACTTAAGGTTACCAATACTACAATCTAAAAGGTCATGGAAACAAAAAGCTACATTCCAAACATTTCATTTAGAAATTTACATTTTTATAAAATGAGTCGATTTACACATAATCAAAATTATAAGACCAGAGACAAAAATTCTACGAAATTGTACAAAAAGTGTATGAAAATATTTAACAACCAAATTTAATAATGAAGTCTGCCTCCACTGCTTTTGATGACTTCAAAAATTCTGTCAGGCATGCTAGAAATAAGCGTTTCCATTAAGGTGCGGGAGATGTTGCTCCAGCTTCTGAAGATGGCATCACAAAGTTCATTTTTTGTTGAATATTGTTTGCCATTTTGATAAACATCTCTTGTCATCCATCCACAAACATTTTCAATTTGGGTTCAAGTCCGGTGAGCATGCAGGATGTCCCAAGAGATGGACCCCATTTTCTTGTAGAAAGGTCAAGGTCCATCTTGCAGCATGGATTGCAGCATTATCCTGTTGGAATAACCATCCATCCCCACACAAACGATGGCCCTCCGTCATCAAAGATACTTTTTGTAGCATGTTAACACAACCAGCTGCTCTCTGACGACCCTGCATCACCTGGAGCTCCATTGTCCCTCTGTAAGAAAAGGCACCCAATACCATTAGGGACCCTCCACCACATGATGTGCGGAGAAAATTTCAGGAGGCATGTTTTTGTTATACCAATATCGTTGGAAGCCATCAGGACCATCGAGATTTAATTTTTTCTCATCAGAAAACAGGACTTTCTTCCACTTCTCAACGTCCCATGTTTGGTATTCACGACCAAACTTTAAGCGGTCCAACTTGTGACATGGAAGCAGCCGAGGAATTTGTTTACACTTTTTATTTACCATGCCTTTTTGTCTTAAGTGTTGTCTGATGGTTATGGGACTGCAATCAGCATCTGTTTCCTCAAGAAATGCCTCTTTGTAGAAAAGAATTCTGTGTGGATGCTTCCCTGAATTTTTCAATCTTGATCTCTACAAGTCAAGTGTCAGTTGTTATCTCTTCTTCTTACCTATGTAATCTTCACTTCCAACCACACTCTCTTCCATTCATATCACTCAGCAGTATTATTTTAATAGTAGCCTTCTACCTTGAGTGGCTCTTGAACTTTCTGCTGGGAGAAAACTTTATGAAAAAAAAAGGACTGTAGCAAATAACAAGAAACATAACTTGAGGACAACCAACAGCAGCAACAACTAAAATGGATGTAACATTTAACTTGAAGAGAAAATAATGATATATTTTTTTCATAGTGATTTTTCAAGGCATGGGAGCCACTCAAGGTAAACAGTTACAGATCAAGGGGAACAGTTTATGCAGTTAGGTGGGGAAGATAATAGTTAACCTCAAACTTGAACAGGTTAAGATTGGGAAAACATCCTCTTGGGAGTCAGTTCCACCGAGCAGTGGTTTGCATGAAAAAGCTTCTTAAGTGGAATATATTTCTCACCAATCAAATGCAGAGGGAATGAGAGTGGTTTGCTACAATGTTCATAGCATGGCAGGTCCTAGCAGTGAAGGTTAGAACTGGTGGAACTAAGGAGTGTAGTTCCAAGATGTTAACATTCCACACTACTTCAAATAAAAGGTTAGCAAAAAAAACACCCTCATCAATACTGGAAAGATCGATAACAGCTACTGGACATGGGAAACATATTTTCCTGAACTCGGACGAGCTTAAGTCACTGATGCCTCCTCAACAGGTGTTTACTCGTGCAACCAGACTGGCAACTGGGTCCCACCCATTCACAGTCAGGTTAGCCAAATGCAGACGACAATTCTACTCCTGCAGCTTCTTCTCTCGCACTTCCCGCCTGTGGAACTCGCTCCCGTATTTTTGCTTTCCTGACGGCTACAACCTCCAGAAATTTAAATGCAAAGTTAATACTCATCTACTAACCACTGGACTCTAGCTCTCTCCCCACCCCTGTATAACCTTCCCTTTTTCTCCACCTATGTATCTGTCATCGCACCTGCTATCTATTGTTCCTTTCTAACTGGTTTGTACTCCTCACTCTTTTCTAATTAATCTTTTTACATTGATGTAACCCCCTGCACATCAGTGGCGTTTCTGCCTTGCTCAGGGTGAAATGATTAAAAAAAAAAATGTTTTAAGAGAAACATTTTATAAATTTCAACTGAAAACAGTAGTGGCTGCTCGGTCAGTGAATGTCAAATGTTTTTTTTTATAGGGAAACAGCTAATATTACCTTTTACTCAGTGGTGATTGGGGAACTCTGAAAATAGGGGCCACTTAAGGGACTGAGATTTTTCTGAAGAGGAGGAGGGAGCAAACTCAAGCAGCGTCTTTATTTTCATTTTACATCACTATTGTATACGCAACTTAGGAATGAATTTGACTATAAATATGTTACTTCACTAAATTAAACGGAATAAATTTTCATTCCTCGTAGTAGAGTTATAAACTATTCTGGCCCTCTTTTCTATTCTCAAACTGTTGGAACACAAGAGATTTAATTTTGTTTAATTTCAAAACAAAATCAAGTGTTTGTTTGTATCTATCTGGTTGTTTTTGTTTGTTTATTTTTCTTTCAAACTGGTCTCTGTAAGTGTCCTTAAAAAGCTAAATGAAAAAGAAAATACAGAGGGAAAGTGCTGAAGATCAAATCTTATCAAAATAAGAGACTAATCAGTTTCATAAATTTTTGAAACTTATAAAAGTGGGTAGGGGCAACAATTCTAGTGGAAGGCCTTACAGGTCTGGGATATGAAAATCAAGCAGGTACAGAAATTTAAATACCTGGTAAGTGTTCTAATACAGGATGAAAAGTGCGACCATGAGATTTAAAGGCGTATTGGCATAGACAAGTATAAATTAAGTATTAAAACACAGAAAAATTTTGTTGGAAACAAAGAAAAGATTACTGAATTGTTATGTGATGTCTGCCCTTCAATATGGCAGCAAATGCTAAACAATCTCATCAAAGATGAAGGAAAGTGTTAAAGCAAATGAAATGTGGTTTTACAGAAAGATGCTGAGGATACCATGGGCTGAACATGTGAGTAATGATGAGGTTTTGGAGTGGATAGAAATGAAAAGAAGATGGATATTTAACATCAGGAAAAGAAAGTTTCTGGAATGTGTAATGAGGAAAGAGGGATTGGAAAATTTGATAGTCAAAGGATGAATAGAAGGAAAGAGAGACAGGGGAAAGCAATGCCTGACATACTTAATGGACCTGAACAAATGAATGGCAAAGCAGGGTTTGGAAGGAGTAACAAGAAAAAGAGTGTTAAGAGCTACAAGGTATAGAGAAAGGTGGAAAGCTATGCTTGCCCATGTCCTGAGGAGACATAGTACTTAGAAGGAGAAGAAATAGTGAATACTGTGCTCACTAGCCATGGATGGCAGCCAGTCTAACAGAAGGAAGAAGTCAAAACTGTACATACCCCTGGAGAAGCATATACTATGCAACCAACAGAAGAGCCATAGAGTTCTGAATGACACTTTGATCCCAACTGCAGACAGGAATGCAAATGGGGGTTTTATCTGCCATCAAATAGGGTAGATGTGAAGAGTGGCTTGCTAAAATGTTCTAACATGCCTTTACCAAAAATGTTGTTCAGATATCTAGAACTGAATAGAAGGCAGAGAAAATGATTTCATGCCTTAGTGTAAAATGAATATAAGCAGTTCGTGTTGAAATTTGAACAGTTTGCTGATTCTGTTTCATATGCAGGTAATCATTGTGCCACACTGTCCCTGAAGGAAGACATTATATTTCATTTTTTTTTTCTATTAATTTCTTGTGATTTTTTAATATCACATTGGAAGAATCTCCTATAAAATTTCATTAGTGTTGAAAAGAAATTCTTTTCTTTTGGTGGACCCAAAATGAGTTTCAGATCTTTATGTGCTGACTGGTATACATCAAACACTGATCCCCTTTTATCGATGTTGATTATCGGCAACAAGTAAACAATGTTATCTAGAAATAATTCCACTTGTAAAAATGGCAAACTCACATTATCCATCTCTTCATTCTATATTAGTTTTATTTTAAATTTAATATATTTGCTTCTTTTTTTTCTATTTCCCATTTTTAGCATTCTTCTCAATTAGCTTTCTTCTGTACATTTTTTCTTCCTAATTTTTTTTCGTCAAACTTTTCTTCACTTTACTTCCTCTGAGGATTATATCTACTTATTTTTTCTTTCTAAATTTTCTTTATTTTATTCTTTTCAGTAAATAGTTCTCTATTCTTTCCATGCCTTAGTTTTATTCTCCCTTCCTTTTTTTTTTATTTGATTTTTGGTCCTCTTTTATTGCTCAAATAAAGCCACATTTCTATCATCTTTTCTTTCTCTTTTATTCTTAATCTTTTTCCATCTCTTCTTTTCATTTGTTGAACTTTTCCTTTTTTTCTCTTCGCACTCTTTGCTGTTTACTTCTTTACTTTTCGTTCATTCTTTGTGCCCTTCATTCTTGAAATTCTTCCTTTTTTTTCTCTCAATACACTTTACCTTTTACTTCATTTCTTTTTGCTCCTTTTGCTGTGACATTCTTTCTTCAACTTTTCTCTTCTATCTCGTCATACTCTTTTCTTTTTACTTCTTTTCTTTCACTCATTTCTTTGTGTGATTTCTTCCTCAATATCATCTCTTTTTTCTCTTCAGACTCTTGGATTTTTACATCATTTCTCTTGCTATTTACTTTGTACCATTCTTTCTTCACCATTTTTTTCTTCAAATGCTTTAGTTTACTTCTTTCCATTTTTCTTTTTTTATGCCATTCTTTATTCAACATCTTCCTTTTGCTTGTAAATTCTTTACTTTTCTCCTTATTATCATGCATTCTTTCTTTAACTCCTCTTGTTTCTCTCCATACTCTTATCTTGTTACAACTTTTGATTTTCTCCTTTCTTTGTGTGATTCTTTCTTCAACTTGTTTTACTCTCCAAATTCCGTACCATCTTTCAATTTCTAGATCTATGCTTTTTTTTAAAATTTCCTTTTATTTCGTATTTTCTTTTTTCCTTCTTCCTCTTCTTTTTATATCACTTTGTTTCATTTTGAACACATTTCAAATATTTTTCTTCTCCAGATTTTTCTTCTTGTCTTTATCATTTTATTTTCTAGACTCTTCTTCTTTTACTTTATCTTGCCTTCTTCTTCTCCTCCTCCTCTCTTCTTTTTTCATTTTTTTCTTTTAGTTTTCTCACCACCGCCACCACCACTGTTCCTTTGTCTCTTCTTCCTGTTCCTTCTTTTTCTTCTTAAGTTAAAACTTATTATGTGCTACAAGTGATAGGAAGATGTGGCGGGTTATGATCGCCTACGTTCTGAAGGGACAGGGCCCATAGAAAAAACTCTACTTCATCTCTTATTCTCTTTTTTTTTACTTCTTTCTTTTTCTTTCTTTACTTCATATTTTCTTCTTTCACAGTATCTTCGTTTTTTTTATTTTATCTCTTATTTTTCTGCTTGTTTTACATTCTTTTTATTCATTTTCTTCCTTTATTATATTGTTGTTCTTCATGTTCTTCTTTTTATCCTTCTTCTTCTTGCTACTACTGTAACCACCACCACCACCACACTACCACCACCACCACCACCTTCTCTTTCCTCTTCCTCCTTCACCTGAGTATTTTTTTTCACTTTTTTCCTAATCTTCTTCCAAGTTTTTTCCTTTTTCTTCTAGCTAATCTCATCTTAAATGTTAAAGAAGCACTTCTGATTGATTATTCCTTGTCTTTGAGCAGATTCCACCACCAGGGACCATTCTCAGAAACCCTGGAACTGCTATATTAATTACTAAACAGGACCCAGAATTCTACTTGTAAGGACAACAAACAAGAGGCCATTTTAGACCTACAAGCCGCAGACAGCAATTACAGAATATAGATATTTCCATTTCTGGCCCTTTGCCTGATTTTCCCACCCTCACCTGCTGACCGACACCTTCTTGTGTCCCCAAGTGTTCATAGTCCTTGTAAATCTGCAATCGCAAGATCCTTTGACTTGTTACAGGGATTGTATCTGCATTGGCAAAATAGAAGGATATGTTTCTTTACTTGCGTAGGTGCAGAAAAATAGCGATCTGGAGAAGGCGGGTTAGTGAATAAGGACAATAGATTTGAGATTCCGTTGAAAGCTTATGGCTAATTTAGGCTATTTTTTTTTCTCTTCTAATTTTTTTCTTTGGTTCTTTTAATTGCTTGCATTTTGCTGAGACACAAAGACGAATCCCCAGAAACACTTTTGGAAATTGTAAGATTAAATACAGTTCTCTTCTTTGTTATCATCTTCTTTAATTTGTTTTGTTTTTATACCCCTTAGCATTTCTAAGACTAGATTATAAGGTCCTTTTTCTTTCTTTCTTGTTTATTATTCATTCATTTTATATTCCTAGTTCTTATTCTTTTACTTTTAGCCAATTCTTCATTTCCTTTTAAGGTTATCTAACTTCTTTTTCTTCTTTAGATTTTCTTTTTCCTATTTCCTGTCTGCACTAATTTTGTTTTTCTCGACATCTTTAGAATTTTCATTCATATTTTTCATCTCCAATTTTTCCATCTTTAGTATCTTTTATTTTTATAATTATATAAATTTCCTTCCTCATGAATATTTTTTTCTTGATTCTGCCATTTTTCTCTCCCACTATTTCTTTATTTATTCTCATTCTTTCTTTTATCTCACTTATCCTTCTCTTTCTGTTTCCTTTTCTTCTTTTTCTTTTCAGCTCTATCTTTATTCTTTTTAAACTTTTCTTTTTCCTTCCTTTCATTTTTGTTTTTGTATTTTCCATTTGTATTTTCATTCATTCTTTTTTCTTTTTCATTACTAGTGTTCTTTCTTACTTTTTTCTTTCTTTCTTACTTAAACATTTCTATTTTCTTTGTCTTTTTATTACTAATTTTTTCTTTCTTTTTTTCCTTTTCTCGTTATTTATTTTCTTTACTATTTTCTGTCATTCATTCTTTCTTTCTTCTTTTCTCCTCATTTTTCTCTCTCTCTCTTCCTTGCTATTCAACTCTTTTTCCTCCTCATATCCACTTTTCCTTACCCTAAAGATTTTTGTCCAACAGTTGTAAGCACCAATTCCATCATGTAATAAAGAAATTAACCAAGGTGGTCTTCTATCTTGCCCGCCTGTATCATTTGTAAAGCAAGGTTCAGGCTAATGCAGTGTCTGAAACAAAACTTTCTTTTAGGGGAGTCTATCCAAAATCAAAATCTAAAAGAAAAAAAAAACATAAAACCAAAAAAAAAAAAAAATGAAGAAATTACTCACAGAAGGAATTTTTTTCTTCTAATCTCATTCCAAACTTTTAGACGACCTTACAGAAAAACATGATACTAATCCATGTTACTTGAATACCGAGAAATTTTGTGTAACTTTCTTCAGACTTGATACAATATTAACCTTAATTACTTTATTGAATAGAATCTATGTTTTCCATGGTTGTTGATGAGGTGTCTTCGAGCCGATGTTTGGATTCAACATCCTTTAAATATGTTCTGATCATTTGGTGATTAGATTCTAATACCAAATTGACAGGTGAATGGTGGGATGTAGAGAACAGATATGGCCCCAGGGCTGGTATATTGGTGTATTACGAGACACACTCTGATATATTCTTAATTTTATGTTTACATTTTAGTTATCTTTCTCTTTTTTCTCTTGATGTTGATGATAGTCAAGAGTATAACAGTATTGTACTGTTGCTTTCTAAGATAATTATGGGAGAGTGGTCTGGCAAAGTAGTGACTCATTACCACATTTGCCCAAGTAGTGACTCATCAACACACATATGGTCACAGGGCTGATAAGTAGTATATTAGTATATTAGGAGACGAAACTGTGATCTATTCTTAATTATCTACTTATATTTAATTATTTTTCTCTTTCTCTCTCTTGATGTTGATGACAGTCAAGGATATAACAGTATTGTACTGTTGCTATTGCTTGATGAGATAATTATGGGAAAGTGGTTTGCCCAAGTATTGACTCATTAATACATTTCTCTGTTGGCTTTCCCAGAAATATTTTTGGTCAAAGTATCTAGAGATGTGCATTGTGTTCTAATGGATATCAGCTCAAAGTGAGAAATCAGAGAGCTGAATTTGAATTCCAGTTGAAAGGTATGAATCCACCTCTCCTACCTGCAGCTATGGGTTAAATAGTAAGATAGGTTGGGTTCTATAGCCTTGGTTTTAAACCAGTCTACTGCAGAAAGAAACGCCTAATCATGGATTGAAATAGACATGACTTCTCAGGTATGTATCATATTTGGCACTAAACTGACTGATCTATATATGTGGAAAATGAATTTACTAAAAACATTGTGAAGTGAAATTTCATCTGAAATTTGAACTTGGTTGCCAAGATCCATTTTCTAAGTTTATGACTATTGTGCCACCTTACACCTACATTTAGTTATACATATATAAGCTTGTATGTGTATATAAGTAAAGTGTACTCTTTTTTTTTTTAAATTGGAGTAGATAGACTAAATTATCGCCTGGTTCACACTCCACCCACATCTATTGAACAGGTGAAGAGGCTCATCCCTGGTTCCCTGTTTAGGATGTGGTTTCTGATTTTCTCTTTTCCAATCTTTTCACTCCTTTTCCTTTTTTTTTTTTTCAATTGGAGTAGATAGACTAAACTATCGTCCGGTTCACACTCCACCCATGTCTATTGAACAGGTGAAGAGGCTCATCCCTGGTTCCCTGTTTAGGATGTGGTTTCTGGTTTTCTCTTTTCCAATCTTTTCACTCCTTTTCCTTTTTTTTTTTTTTTTTTCAATTGGAGTAGATAGACTAAACTATCATCCGGTTCACACTCCACCCACGTTTATTGAACAGGTGAAGAGGCTCATCCCTGGTTCCCTGTTTAGGATGTGGTTTCTGGTTTTCTCTTTTCCAATTTTTTCACTCTTACGTAGCCCCCTGCACATCAGTGGCATTACCGCCTTGCTCAGGGTGATATTATTAAAAGAAAAATGTGAAAGATACAGTTGTAAATAGATAAGACGATTTGGAAAACTTATTTTGACATGTTTTACTGATCAGTCATTCTCATCAGAAACTTGACAAAATAAAATTTTTCTAAATTTTTCTTATGCATTTACCATTTTGACTTTCTAATTAAAAGTTTACTCAGATTTTTGGTCTGGTTCTCCTGCTATCCATCTCAGAGTTCTTGACAAAATCCAAATAAAGGATCTGTAATGTAATCAATTGTTGTGGTGCAGTAGATATTGTCTCAGAGCGACAAATTGGGAAGCTGAGTTCAAATTCCAGTTGAATTCCTTGCTTTCACTTATGTGCAACTGCCCTTGGGAAAGATATTAATCTGTCTCTTCCCTCCAGTTATCGATTAAATGACAGAACAGATAGACTTGCAACTGGTCTACTACAGAAAGTAATGGCAACCTACTGCGGAATAATCTTCTGCACAGTCAGTCATGTCTTGAAAAAGACATAATCGCCCAAGTGTGTATCACATATGGCTCTTAATTGACTGACTGAATGTAGTCAATCCTGGTTAGGCATCTCAACTTCAGTCACATTCTCACTGACATAACGTGGCTTCTCTCTGTCTTTGCTACAAATATTTTCATGGCAACTGCTCTGACAATTTTTTATCCTTGGTACCCTGACTTTGTAGTCAGAATTTAAGCATGTTACTAGATTGGCATCTAAGTTCCACTTGTTTACTGTTGAAATATTTAATGCAACTTTCACTTTTACTTCAACAGTTTCTTTTCTTGCACTTCCTGCTCATAAACTCCCTTTTGTTTATTTGCTTCTGTGATAATTACAATCTTCAAATATTTAAATGCAACATCAATCAAAATCTTCTATTTTCTTAAATCCCATTCATCTTTGGTTCTTTCCCCAATCCTCCCTATACTCAGTCTTTTCTTTCACTTTCACTCCATATAACCTCTGTGGACTAGGGGCATTCCCACCTTGCCTTGGTTGAAATTCTGCATTGCTTGACTGGCAAAAGTTCCTCATGGCAGAGTTGGTTAAAGCATGTCAGTTCTAACAAAGGATCTCAATGATGAGTGGAATACATGTTTGAATACTGTTGGTGTGTTCATATTTTCCTTTAATAAGATTTCTTCTATATTCAGGCCAATTATTGAAAAATAATAAATATACTGTTTTATAAATAAACAGGGCTTCTTTTCAGATATGAGTATCTATTAAAAATAATGTTTAAAGTGATAATATATATATATATATATATATATATATATATATATATATATATATATCCACAGACAGATTTGTTTTGCTGTATCACAGCTCATCAGTACGGTTAGACATCCGATTGCTTTTTAGCCAGGATTGAAACCTGACAGAATTGGCGTCAGTTGGCAATTCTATCTCTGAGCTATGGGTGCTTGGTAGAAGGAGGCAGACTTTTTAGCTTGTATATTATCATTATACTCGCCCAATAGCTGAGAGTGTTCTAATTTATTGCTGAATGAATAATGCGTATTGTGCATATAGTGTTGGTGTAAATAAAATAGTGTTCAATATAATATAACAGAACCATTAAGTATTTATCAATAAATATACATATTATCCCTCACTGGTAGCATAACTTGGAGTTTCATACACAATGGAATCTTCAGGTGCTGTGTATATACTGACCATTATGTAATTTAAATTTTAATAAAAATATATGGTTACTGCAGTCATATATTATATACATCCCTAAAGTAAAATCATTCCCAATGCAGTTCTATTGTAAAAACCATCTCCAATGCATTCCTATAGTAAAATAATTTCAAATGCACTTCTATAGTAAAATCATTTTCAATGTATTTCTATAGTAAAATCATTTACAACATACTCTATAGTAAAATCATTTACAACACATCCTATTGTAAAATAATTTCTAATGCATTCCTATAGTAAAAATGATTTCCAATGCATCCCTGTAATAAAATCATTTCCAATGTGTTGCTATAGGATAATTATTTACAATGTATCTTATAATAAAAATAAATTTCAATGCACCCTATTGTAAAATCATTTCCAACACTTTCCTACTGTAAAATCTTTTCCAATGCTCTCCTTTAGTAAAATAATTTCCAATGTTCTCCTAAAGTAAAGTCATTTCTATTGCACTCCTATAGCAAAAATAATTTCCAATGCATTCCTTGAGTAAAAATAATTTCCAATGTATTCCTACAGTAAAATTATTTCAATGCAGGCCTATTGTAAAACCATTTCCAAAACAACCTCATGAAATCACTTCCGATGCGTTCCTAAAGTAAAATAATTTCCAAGGTTCTCCTACTGTAAAATCATTTTCACTGCATTCCTATAGTAAAAATCATTTACATGGCATGATTATAGTATATTTATTTACATTGTACTCTATAGTAAAATCATTTACAACACATCCTATTTTAAAATAATTTCTAATGCATTCCTATTGTAAAAACCCATTTCCAATGCATTCCTGTAAAAAAATAATTTGCAATCTATTGCGATAGTATAATCATTTACAATGTATCTTATATTAAAAATCAATTTCATGCACCCTATTTTAAAATCATTTCCAATGTTCTCCTATTGTAAAATAATTTCCAACACACCCTATCGTAAAATCATTTTTAATACTCTCCTAGAATAAAATCCTTTCCAATGCTCTCCTACAGTAAAATTTTTATAAATCAGTTCTATAGTAAAATCATTTCCAATGTATTCCTATTGTAAAATTATTTTCAATGCTCTCCTAAAGTAAAATCATCTTCATTGTCAATGTTCTTCTATAGTAAAATCATTGTCAATGTTCTTCTATAGTAAAATCATTGTCAATGTTCTTCTATAGTAAAATCATTGTTAATGTTCTCCTATAGTAAAATCATTTCCAGCACACCCTATTGTAAAATCATTTTCAATGCTCACTTAGAATAAGGTCATTTCCAATCTTCTCCTACAGAAAAATCATTTCTAATGTTCTCCAATAGTAAAATCATTTATATTATTTTCCTATAGTAAAATCATTTTCAATGCTTTCCTACAGTAAAATAATTTTTAGTGATTTACTTTAGTAAATCTTTATCTATCAGATATGTAATATTGTTAATCTGCTATTTATACTTGCATTATTTTCTGGTTACTTATAATCCATTCTACCTAATTTTTAATATATTTCAATGGTAAAATCATTTACAACACAATTTTATATAAAAATGTTATCTTTTATAATGAGTTGAAAAAAGCTTACATTGTTTTTCAAAAGGTTGTTTTTTAACAAAACATATTGTTTCTGAAATGTATGACATATATACATGTCAGGAAAATGACATTTGAATGTTTTCATTTGAATGTTTTCTATAATCTGTACAGATATTATGAATTTTAAATGTTTAACATGAAAATGGTGTAAAACAAGATACATTTACATAATGTGAGTTTTTTTTTATTTCCTGTATAAACAGCAACAATTATACATGCCATTTATAAAGTTAGAACCATATCATTTCATATCTTGTTTGTAAAGGTGGAAATTTTGATCTGAAAGCCATTCAGGTAATCTTGCAGTCATTGTACAAATTGAAATGTTGATTAAAAATAATCTATATTACATGAAGCAGAATATTGCATAGATACTCCACATATCTTATATGAGCTTTGTAATGCATTTGAAAACACCTGGACATGTGAATTGATTTGTCCATATTTTTGAGATAAGGTATTTACGTTATTGACATTGTTTAGACTGTTGTCTTCATCTTTATTGTCATATTCACAACAGTTCAGCCGTTGTATACTCTAACAACTCTTCATGTGACTAGAGTTTTGAATTGAACCCTTTATTTTAATCACTAGGGTAGATTGTTTTCATTCCATGAGTCATACCACTTCCGAATGTCTTAGTTATCTCCATTTAACTCAACTCTTTAAATTTTTTGTTAGCTACTATTGTTGGAAGGTATTGAACTCACAACTCTTTGGTTCAAGTTACTGCATCCAATACTTTTATCTACTGGGCCATGTATCTACTCCGGTGATCAAAATAAAGAATTCTGTTCAAAATTCCAGACATCTGAAGAAGATCAGAGTGTCAGTCAGTTAGTTAAGTGCCATAAGCGAAACACACTTGGGCGATCATGTCTCGAAAGAGACATGACTGACTGGGCAGAAGATTATCCCGCAGTAGGTTGCCATTGCTTTCTGCGGTAGACTGGTTGCCGACCAAGGCTATAGAACCCAATCTGTCCTATTATTTAACCCATAATTGGAAGGAAGAGACGGATTAATACCTTTCCCAAGGGTATTTGTGCGTAAGTGAATGCAATGAATTCAACTGGAATTTGAACTCGGCTCCCCGATCAGAGTGTACAACAACTAAAACATCATGAATACAACAATAAATATGAGATGAGTCAGATACACAGACACACACACAAACATCTTGCCTTTTATATATATATATATATATTATCGATTTTCTGCACTATTGTAAGAACTGCAACCTTGATACTTCTGAATATCGTTTTTTATGTCTTTGTCTATGAGTGTATCAAATTTGATTAAAATCAAACCACTCCTTCTATAACCCGATTTTTTCACTCATCAACTTTTGATATTTATCGGGGGTACCTCGACACAAAACCTAGCTAAGAACACTCGCAGATGCTTATAGTAAAACTGTGTAAATTTTCAAAAAAATTGTTTCAGCTGTTTCAGAGTCTATAGGTAATGGACACACACACACAGACACACACACATACACACACAAACAGACAAAGTTCCATTTATAAATAAGTTTAGATATATAAACTGAATTAGACTCCTAAAGGTTGACACTTTTGAGAAAAAAAATGGGGTTTTCCATGGTATTCAATGATAGAATATTCAAATGTCTGTATATATATTTTATTTTCTCATTAAAAAGAAATTAGCATCATGTACTAAGAAAATATGTATCCAAATGTGTCTGTCATATTTTTCTTGGGTGCTTAACTATTTCCGTCAAGATATTTCTTCAGTTTTTTGTAAATCAAAGATTTTTTTTATCTTTCATTTTATCACGATCTTATTACAGGTAAGTCTTTAATGCAGGTATTACTTTGCAACAGGAAGCAGACAAAGATCAGCTGATAGACACACACACACACTTACCTATATATATATATATATATATATATACATATATTCTGTATGTAAATGCATGCACACAGATTGCATGTACATACATACTTGTGCTCATACATATACACAAGTGTATGCCATGTAGTTAAAGATATGTTGTCTGATATATTTTCAAATTTTGATATTGGACAAAAAAGGAAAAGAAAAATGAAAAATAAGAGAGAAAGCAAAAGAAAGACAAAATTAAAAAGATAAAACAGAAAAAAAAAGCAAGAGTAAAAAATGAAAAATAAAAAATAAAAAATGAAGAAAATGATGAAGAATATGAAGAAGAAGGAGTTGTAGAATATTGAAATAAAACAGAAAAAGCCGCAAAAATGGAAAAAACACTAAAAGAAGCAAGTTCCTTCCTTTTATGACATCTATATGTGTATGTGTGTATATATATATAGTAAACACAAAACCACTTACCCACTTCAGTCTTCCTTTTTGCTAATATTCATGCTATCCATTCCAACTTATGCAGTGTAGATCAATTTGAGGTATTAATATCTTCTGCTAATCAAGCAAATGCTTTGCCCATAAATTCTCCCCCAAAATTTACTCTTGACTCATCTGGTGTATCTTTCCCTAACTTCCAAATTAGAACTGAGTCTCTGTTGAGTGATATGTATATAACCACTTAAATGGTCTCTGCTATTACCTTTAACTTAGGTCTCAACAAAGCATTCCTGTAACAGTCATCAAAAAGTGTGCTTCTGAACTGGCTCCTGTTCTCTCTCAATTTTATAATAAATGCCTCTCTGCCTCCTGCTTTCTCTCCTACTGGAACTCATCATCTGCTGTTTTGGTTTTTAAGAACTCTGGTGAGCCATCTGACCCTTTCAACTATCAGCCTATGATATTTCTACCTCTTTTTGGCAAATTTCTAAAAGCTCTGATCAATGCTTAATTGGTTCATGATCTTTTATTGCAGAGCCTTTTCTCAGACAAGCAATACAGCTTTCATTTTTCCAGGTCAAATGTTGATATACTGACAATAATTGTGAAAAGTGTCTATCATGCTCTAGATAAAAAAGAATGAAGCATGAGCTGTAGCAATAGACATCTTGAAAGCCTTTGATAAGGCCTGATATACTGGTCTTCTACATATACTGGAAAGTTATGGTGTCTCTGGATGCATTTTTAAGTTGATCCAGTGCTTCCTATCAGACCATGAAATGACAGTTATTCTGAATGGCCAATTATCTGGATTTTTTTATACTAATGCAGGTGTTTTTCATTAATGACTTTTCTGATGACATCAGATCTAAATTTGGGCCAGAGAACTATTTATTGACCAATCTGACAAGGTCCAAGTGGCATCTGATGTCCAAAATGACCTTAAGACCATTGTTAACTCGGGTAAAAAATGACTTGTCAAATTTATGCCTCGAAGAATAAATTTTTCTTCATTAATCATCTAAGAGACCCCTTTCTCCCTTCCACCAGCACTGCTGATGCTAACCTCCAGGTAAGTGACTTCCCCAGACTAACATTCTCAGCTGATATGAAGTGGAAAGATTATATTGAATCTATCAGCTGCTAAGAAAGTCAATTCACACTATCAGGCTCATCTTCAATCGCTTACCCATAACATAAGGTTGTCTCTCTGTGCCTTTTTTATACATATTCTCATGGTAATTGTTTGGATAAGTTCTTTGATCTGGTAGCTAGACTTTATGAATTTAAGCAAAATATTAGGCTGGAGTTGAAATCTCATCAATTTACAGTTGAGATGGCTAGATGTAATCATAAGTTCTGTGCTTTTCCCTCTTTTCACTTGTGGAATTTTCTTTCGGATCCATGCTTTGCAGCTGAGTTTAATCTGCAAAAATTTAAATGCAATGTTAATTACTATCAGGTCTTTTCAGGCTGTTCTGGTGAAGAGGTTGTCTAGACACCCAGCAGCATTAAAACACAAGGCATGACAAAATGTTGACAAAACATCTTACAGGGTCAATGGAGGGAGGGCCCCTGTCAGGTTTACTTGCACAAGAAATGCTAGACACAAATGAATAACTTTCCAGGTTTCAAGCCAGTTATATAGAGAGAGCTATTCTGCCAACCTACCAATGCCCACTGTCAGAGGACTTATGATGATAATGATGATGATGATGATATATATATATATATATATATATATATTATTTTATTATTTGGTTGTGCTAGTTCAGAAATTCATGAGTCAATCATGCCAAACATCATGGTCTTGCATCAAGGTTAGAAGATCATTATGGAGTCATTCTGTATCATAACATAGCTGGTCAATATCGGTAGCTGCTGGGTGACCAAACCCATTCTTATTTCTATGGCTAAGTGTCCAGAGCAGTACACCATTAACAGTGCCATCATATCTAGAAAATGTGGCCAACCCTCTCTCTATAAATAAACCCTATATCAATATATATATATATATATATATATATATATATATATATATATATATATATATATATATATATATATATATAAAGTAAATAACTAACCTAGAGAGCCAACAAACCTACCAAGGTTTCACCAAACTGGATCTTCAGGGAAAGTTGGCTAAAGAGGCTAAAAAATATTAATAAATATACATATTATCTTATGTTGGTGGGATGACTCAAAGTTTCATGCATTACACAATCATCAGGTGCATATTATGAGCTAATATTCATAATATGCACCTGATAATTGCGTAATGTATGAAATTCTGAGTTGTACCACTGACATAGGGTAATATGTATATTTATTAATATAAATAATTAATAACTACATATTTATAGTTATACTACATTGAGCACTGTTTTATTAACACCTCAATAATTTTTTTTATATTTCAGTGTATTCCTATATGCACATTTATTAATTCACAAAACAATATATATATATATATATATATATATATTATTATTATTATTATTATTAATTATTACATTAGAAGATGTAATATTTTCAATGTTACAATTATTTTTTTCATTCTTATTCATTTATATATATATATATATATATATATATATATATATATAGCATAACTCGGTATGTACTGTGAGCCTTAATTAATGTTGAAGGCATAAAGTGTAGATGTAAGTAAAAGGAAATAGATTACCTCATAACCAAAAACATTAAGGCTAGCTTGTACCAAACTAAATCAAAGAATTTCAAAGTTTTAAGCAAAACCATCTACAAAATAAAACTAAACTTTATTCCCAAAACAATGTATATTCAGAAAAGTAAGCAAAAATACCACCCGCCTCCTCAAGACACAGATAAATAATCTTATCATAAGTAATACCCTGATGTTGAATTCGTCAAGCTTCATATCCTAAACTTAAACCCCATTGCATCCAGTCAAGCATAGGCAATCAACAACTCCTCATCATTGACAAAAGTGCTGTCTATTCTTCTATAACTTGCCTTTTATACAAGTAGGGGTTTTGACCCTACACAAGCCCCTTTATCTTCTAGGCGAGGTAGATTGGTTGCCAGCCAAGGCAATAGAACCTAATCTCTCCTATTATTTAACCCATAGAGAGAAGAGATGAATTAATATTTTTCCCAAGAGCTTTTGCACATAAGTGAATGCAATGAATTCAACTGGAATTTGAACTTGACTCTCCGATTTATCATGCCAAGCTAATATCTACTGCACCACCATAAACATCTGCAAGCTCCACATAGTTGTTGGTATTACCTTCGCTACAGAGATGGAAATATTGAACCACACCAACCTAGTTCATCCCTCTGTCATATAATTTAACTGATCCTACAATGTTCTTCTATATTGTGTGTCCCTTCAGGATATGGGAACTTATGGTTCCACCCTTTGTTGCTCTAAGCAATATTTGCCCATTTACTCTCCTTCCTAATACCTGTTTTTCCATTCACTTACATAAACTTGACACCTTTTGCCTTCAACATGTCTGATGAATGTCAAATTCTATGATTTGGTTTTCCTCATCATGTGTCCCAGAAAATTCTTACCTTATTTTTCCAATCCTAAGTATACGTGTTGTTTTTGTACCTATTTTCCTTAAAATGTCCGCATTGCTCACACATTATGCCTATCATATTTTCACCATCATATTGTATTCTCACCACCTGAATCACCATATTTCTAATGCCTCATGTTTACTCTTCATCTGTGACAACATTATTCAGTATTTGCAACAATATACAAAGCTGTTGAAAATATAGCTAAATTGAGAAAAAAAGTAAAGGAAAAAGCTTTAAGGACTCGTCCCATTGAGAGCAATATAAAGCAAAGTGAATTATATCGAATCCATTGCTAAATCCGCTGCTATGAAAGTCGGTTCTCTGTGTAGGGCCCGGAAGTTTTTTCCGTCTAAATCTATCCTGCACATTTATAAATCTACCATCCGCCCGTGCATTGAATACTGCTGCCATATCTGGTCGGGTGCCCCTGCTGTTCTCCTCGGGCTTCTCGATAAGGTTCAGAGGAGGGTCTGTAATGTGATAGATACCGACTTGGCAGAACGCCTGCAGTCTCTCTCCCACCGGTGCGACGTGGCTTCCCTGTGTCTCTTCTATAAATACTTTCATGGCTTCTGCTACGAAGAACTTAGATCACTAGTACCCACTAAATATGAATTTGAACGAGATACTAGATTAGCAACTAGATCCCACCCTTTTACAGTGAAACTGATAAAATGCAGCCGTAACTTCTACTCTAATAGTTTCTTTCCTCGCACTTCCCGACTGTGGAATTCTCTTCCAAACGATTGCTTCCCTGACGGCTACAATCTCCAGGAGTTTAAATGTAAGGTCAATAGACACCTCCTAACACACTAACTTGCTCCCATTCTATCAAGCACTCTTCCCATCTGCCCAACCCTCATCCTCAGTATCCTTACTCATCTGTCACCTTCCTCCTGACATTCCCTATGTCTAACCACTCCTTCTCTTTACCTTCCCCTATGTAGCCCCATGCGCAATAGTGGCAGTGGAATGCCTTGCTTGGGATGAAATGATTAAAAAAAAAAAAATAATGAAACACTCACTTCTAATCAGCACTCAGATCTTTGAACAAGTTGGAATTGAGGAAGAAAATTTGCAGAATATTTTGGAAATTGAGATCTGTCAAGAAATATCATAGACAATCTTCTTTCAGGAAAGTAAATATTTTAACACACCAAAATTTTGCCAAGACATCCATAGCTATTCTAAAAGTAAGATTCACTGCTGAATCTTGTACCTGACAAATGAGACAAAAGTTAGATTTTTATCCAATGCAGAGTTACCTGTGACTAAAAGAATGCAGCATATATCAAATATGTCTTGCACCACTTTCCCCTGTCTCTCTTTCCTTCTACTTAAGATTAAACAACACATGCAATGCACTTGTGCATCACCGGAGGGTTTGTGATCACAATTTTAACATGGAAAATAAAATAATTATAAAAATTGAATATCAGTTGAATATGTATTGAAAGTGTCATGATCTTTGAGCCCCCTATGATTAGCATACAAGCAGACTATTTCAATTTGTACCCTGTTCTTACTAAATTAGTACTGAAACCATATGGTGTCAGTAAACCTTAGAAATAAAGAAAAATAAATAAATAGATAAAATCATAATGTTTTTTTTGTTTTTTTTTGTTAATAATGCACAATAAAATGTGCATCAAATGAACTGTTCTGGTGTCCAGTTTTTGTGCTCTCTTTCCCATGCTAGTCTCTTCTTATTTGCTGGCCGAAGCAAAGGCTTCCTGGCTGCCTTATAAAATTTTGCAAAGTAATAATAACAAAAGAACCATTCTATTTTCATTTAGAATTATCCACTTGGCAATAAATACTAAAACAGGTATGAAATACATCATTTTTTTAAAACTGGGGTTGGCTAATACTTATGGTTAGTAGTATATATATATATATATATATATATATATGACATTTGTACAAGTATTACTTTGTTATGTCTTCTGTTTTATTAAATTTGTCCATGGTATAAGAAGCAAATGTTAGAATAGTATGTTGATTTTCTAAGTATAGCATAGTTGGCACACAAGGCTGAAAACATGGGGCACATACTGAGGATCAAACTCACTATTCAGTCATAAGTGATGTAGCAAGACAAGCTGGTTAATAATTATCCATGTTGAGATGCCCTTGTTAAAATGGTATTCCATTAGGTGTTGAACTTTCCTGACAGTAAACTCAATTTTTTGTTTTATTACAAACAGCACACTGTCAAGATAGCATCCAAAATGAAAATGTCTATGAAGTAGAGATATATTTTGCTTAAACCCATTAATATTCAATGAGATTTTATGAACTTTTACAGAAACCAAATAATGGATGTAAGTGCAGTTAGGCAGTGGGTAATATCTTACAACAATGATAGTCATAGCGTATGGATAAACCACATTTATAGTCAGAATTGCATATATTTATTTGCAGAATTTTATCTGAAAATATAACTCTGTAATGATTTATCTATCTATATATAGTTTTAGTGCATAGAATTTTTCACTTTAACTTAGCAGGTTCGTCTAGATTTCAAAGTTTTATGAGGATACCATTATGATGTCTTCATTCATTGGGACTAGGTTTTAACTAGCTAAAATGTTTGGGTTAATTGGCAAAACAAAACCCAGACCCAATGAGTGAAAACATAATAATGGCATCCGCATGAAACTTCAAAGTTAACATGAACCTGCTCAGTTAAAGTGACAAATTCTATGCACTAAATCTATCAATGTTCTATTTCCATCCTGGTTGACAAAATTACCTTTTATCAGTAAAATTACTGAAAAAACAACAATCTGAGCATCAAAAACTATCACAACTCAACACTCTATCTATACATACATACTCTTATGAATTTATTTTATTATTACATCATTTCACCCCAAGCAAAGTAGAAATGCCACTGGTGTGCAAGGGGTTACAGTTAGAGAATAAAAAAAGTACAGGGGATGTTGAAAAAAAGATAAGAGATGGATGGAAATTTTATTTATGTATTGTGTTTACTGTAAATCTAAACTTATTTATAAATGGAACTTTGTCTGTGTGTGAATGTGTGTATCTGTGTGTGTGTGTGTTTCCGTTACCTATAGACTCCGAAACGGCTGAACCGAATTTCTTGAAAATTTACACAGTTGTACTATAAGCATCTGTGAGTGTTCTTAGATAGGTTTTGTGTCGCAGGACCCCCAATAAATATTGAAAATCAATAATCGAAAAAACCGGGTTATAGAAGGAGTGGTCCAATTTTAATCAAATTTGATACACTCATAGACAAAGACATAAGAAACGATATTCAGAAGTTTCAAGATTGCAGCAGATTTGATATTTTTTTTTTATAAGCGTTTCACCCCGAGCAAGGCATGTCACTGCCATTACTGCGCAGGGAGCTACATAGAGTGGAGAAAGGATGATTACATATAGGAAATGTCAGAGGGTGGGTGATAGGCGGGTAGGGATACCGAGAATGCTTAAATATAGGAAATGTCAGAGGGTGGGTGATAGGCAGGTAAGGATACCGAGAATGAGGGTTGGGTAGATGAGAGTGTTCTGAGAATAATTGGGAGTTAGAGTGATAGGAGGTGTCTATTGACCCTACATTTAAACACCTGGAGATTGTAGTTGTCGGGAAAGCAGACTTGTGGAAGGGAGTTCCATAGGCGAAGAAGCTGATGGAGTAGAATTTATGGTTACATCTTATCTGTTTAACTGTAAAAGGGTGGGACCTAGTTGCTAATCTAGTATCTCGTGTAAATTCGTACTTAGGCGGCACCAGTGATCTAAGCTCATCGGAGCAGAAGCCATGAAAGTACTTGTAGAAGAGGCACAGGGAAGCCACATCACGCTGGTGAGAGAGTGGTTGCAGCCGGTCTGTCAAGTCAGTATCAACCACGTTACAGATCCTCCTTTGTATTTTGTCAAGAAGCCCAAGGAGAGCAGCAGGGGCACCCGACCAGATATGGCAGCAATATTCAATACACGGGTGGATGGTAGATTTGCATATGTGCAGAATAGATTCAGGTGGGAAAAACTTCCGGGCCCTGCACAGAGAGCCGACTTTCATAGTGGCAGATTTGGCAATGGATTCGATATAGTCATTCCATTTGAGGTCCGCCGAAAGGAGGCATAGTATTTTACTCTCTGGGAGGCTAGCCTGTCCCATGCTAATGGGAGGTAGATGCGATTGTCTATGGTGGTTAGTTGATAACAGCTTCGTTTTAGAAGCATTGAAATTTCCTACCCCAGGTCACTATGGATTGGAGGTCCTTTTCGAACACGGCAGCGAGGTTCGCTTTGTCGCCCACACCTGGTTTTTGATCGATGCGAGAGTAGATTGTTGTGTCATCGGCGTACATGCCTACTTGGGATATAATGGCGTTGGGGAGATCATTAATGTACATCGATACCAGGAAATCAAAATTTGACTTACATCCATTCATCTTTCTTTCAGTCTATGGTTTTACTTTAAATGGAAACAACTATTGCTTTTTAGTCTTTTGTGCCAACATCCAAAGAGTCTGAGCTCCAGGATCATGGATTTAGTTTTAATGCTTTCATTACACTCGAGCAACGCCGGGCTATACTGCTAGTATTGAATAAGATAGAGTCATAAGTAAATATATTTCAAAATATTTAACTTAAAAGATGTTATTACGTTTAGAAAGAATTGATCAAAAATGAATTTGCAGACAATTATGAGATAAATATAATAACATCTCTTTTATTACTATTTTAGGGCTGGTGGCGAAGAAAAAATAGTGATTGCCTTTGCTTGTCAATGTAGACTCCAAAAGAGAAATCTAGTTTGTTTTGATTTGGTGTTGGCTCTATTTCTATTCTGGATGATGAATGGTTATATAGTCAAGGAAATGTCTTCAGGCTGAAATATAACAAGAGAATTTTCATACACAGTTTTTTTCTTTTCTGCAAGTCAGTCAAATTACTGTTGACAGAAGAAAATTTGAGGCATATGTATCTTTTAGACTGAAAACAAGATAGCGATAAAACCAAATAAATTCATCAATAAGAAAAATCTTCTAAGGTTTCAAATGGCACATGAGATTCAACCAGATTTTGACTCTTACCTTTCATCAGAAAAGAAAAAGATTTCAACAAGAGATGAACTGTGTGTTCAAAAGAAATTATATTCAGTTTATTAAGAACCTAACTTAAGAATGTTTAGAATTGAGATTCCCCTTTTTGGTACAACCATGATTGGGTTTTCTTACTTGTGTGGCTTGGTTCAGAGTCCAGTTGTCAGATATAGGGTCTTCCAGCATTCACCCTCTTGACCCAGAGCAGTACTACCTTCTCAAGCCATTTGAGGTAGGCCCTGTGGGAAGAGGAATAGAGATATAATGTCACCATCACTAGTGATCACTCCAAACATATTTGTAATTGTCTTGAGACTCATCCATTTTTTTCCAAATCCTCTACCTTGTCCTCAGATTAACACTCAAACACTCTGAAATTTTTGTATTGGAGCTGGAGCTTAGGGTATGAATATCAAGCAGTAGAGCATGTCATTTCTAAATTTCTGGGGGAGTGAATTGCATCATGATACCTTTTTTTCTCATAGATGGTGCACAACACGCACTACTATACTGTGCAACTGACAAAATAAAATAAAATAACGTGCATGTGCAAAATTCAAAATAAAAAATGGCGACACCCTTTACATGTATATACAGATGCTGTCTAATGGAGAATCTGCAATGTGATCAATACCGACTTAGCAGCTCAGCTGCAGTTGCTATCTCACTGGCATGACGTGGCTTCCCTGTGCCTCTTCTATAAATACTTTCACGGCTTCTACTCCAATGAACTTAGATCACTGGTGCCCCCTAGGTATGAATTTACATGAGCTACTAGATTAGCAACTAGATCCCAGTCTTTTACAGTTAAACCGAGAAAGTGTAACCGCAATTTCAATTCTAACAGCTTCTTTTCACGCACTCCCCACCTGTGGAATTCCCTTCTACATACTTGCTTCCTTGACAGCTACAATCTCCAGAAATTTAAATGTAAAGTCAATAGACATCTCCTCTCACACTAACTCACATCCATTCTCACAAGCTCTTTTTCCATCTACTCCACCCACATCCTTGGTATCCTCATCCGTCTATTACCCTCCTCCTGACATTTCCTATAACTAACCCCTCTTTCTCATCAGTTTCTCCTATGTAACCCCCTGTGCAACAGTGGCAGTAGAATGGGGTGAGATGATTATAAAAAAATGTTCTCAGTTTCTCAAAAGTCTTTGGTGTTAATGACATTTTGCAGAGAGAACCAATGACAAACTATTAATTTTATTTTGTTCTTTTCAGAGAATGATTGATTTTTGAAAATGAAAACTTTAGCAGGAGGACGGTTGAAATGGCATGTTTTTGAACTGTCTTGGTGGGAAGAATGTTGATAAATGACCGACTGTTGTGAGAGACTTGATCACTTCTTCATCACAAGCAAAAATTTACAAGAATTTATAAAATCTGGGTGGCTTGCACCAACTTTCAGAGTACAGAATTCTTATGACTGGAATCCAAGAAGAGTATATCATTGGTTTTGGAAATTATTTATTTATTTATTTATTTATTTCTATCTATCTATCTATCTATCTATTTTGTTAATATCTATTTATCTATTTATGCCTACCTATTTCAGTTTATGTGTCTCTTCTTTCTTTCTTTCCATATATATGTCTCAGTGTTTATTTATCTAAACCAGTCAGTTCAACATCTATCTATCTATCTATCTATCTATCTATCTATCTATCTATTTTGTTCATATCTATTTATCTATTTATGCCTACCTATTTCAGTTTATGTGTCTCTTCTTTCTTTCTTTCCATATATATGTCTCAGTGTTTATTTATCTAAACCAGTCAGTTCAACATCTATCTATCTATCTATCTATCTATCTATCTATCTATCTAATTCTACTCATATCAATCACTCTCATTCTATTCATATCTATCTAATTACCTACTTCAGTTTATTCTGTTTTTTCCTTTCTTTCTTTCTTTCTTTCTTTCTTTCTTTCTTTCTTTCCATATGTTTGCCTCAGGATCTATCGATCTTGTTCTTTCTCTCTTTCTCTTTCTCATTCTCTCTCTCTCTCTCTCTCTCTCTCTCTCTCTCTCTCTATATATATATATATATATATATATATATATGTACCTATATGTAATAATGACAATCTGTTTCATGTTTGAACTGTAACATTCAGGTCATTTAACTCAACTATTTAGTTATTCAGGTATTATGAGCTGTTTTTTTCCCCAGTTTATTGTATTCATTTTAACAGCTGTTGAATAGATGGAAATGGTTAGTTTAAATCTTAAATTATTCTAATAGAGATTAATTATGACTAATTATGGGTCTGAAAGCATGTATTCTAAACTATTGTATAATGTTTTGGTTAACTTTTGAATTACTTTTATTTATTATTAGTTACTTTAATGTATTTTGTATTCATTAATTATTTGCTACTTACTATTATTATTAAATTTTTATAGTTGTAGTAGGTGTTCAATCATACAGTTGATTTATTATTTCTTTTAGTCATTTCTTTTCTTTTTTCTTTTTTGGGGATCTATGGAATTTGTTATTTTTATATTTTCATGTATATTATGTTATTTGCATTGTACTTAATAAATCTATTTGTATTTTTGTAAGTGATGATTTAAAATATATTTGTTTTTAATTTTTTAATTTTTAAGTAATGCAGTAAAATTTCTTTGCATTTTGAGATAATGTCTGTTTATTTTGTAGCAATCTAGGAGGGTGATTATAGCTATTTTTTCCTCCTGGTGAAGTTATTTTCATGTTTTTGAATTACTGTTGCATACTGAGACTGCTTTTCTTATTTTGCATGCTGTATTTTGTTTTTAAGTTCCCATACATTTTTAAAGAGTTTTATGTTGTTTGCATATTTACTGTGGTTAAAAGATGTGTTGTGTATATAATTTTTGTTTCCAGGTTCCTTCAGTTACTCCTATGTATATTTTTTCTTTCAAGATTTTAGGTGTTGATATTTTTTCAAATGTCCTTTTTTCTAAAAGCCAACATACATGGTTATAAAAATGTTGAAGTTAAAAGAAATTTTTAAAATAAAACCATTCTATAATTTAAAATGAAAAATGCATAAAAAACTATCAAATCAAAATAAAATAATAAATAATAACAAAACAAATAACAAACATAGGGGAAGCTATCACTTGATTTGATGTGTCATAACCACTTGACAATTAATGATTTCACATTAGAGGAAGCTGAATTAAGTCTTATAAACACAATTTTCTGATTTCTCATGAATAATCATCTCTACTCTGAAAGTGTATCCTAATGTTAACAAATGTAAACAGACAATGTTATGGAAAGTTTCGGAGATTAATAAAATGGAATTAGCATGGAATAATAACAAAAATAATAATAAAAAATAATTGAGAAACTTTTGGCTATTAGGCATTAAATTACAGAATTTGTGTTCTCCATAATTTACCTTAACTTTCACCGTTAGCCTTAAGAATATTTTTGACCATTCCTAAAATTTAAGTTTTTGAAAACCTAATAATATTTTTACTTCTTTTTATAAATACATGTCCCAATAAAAAATCCTTACATTGGCCTTTATAAGGTCCATCAGAGGACAAAACTAATTGGTAAAGAAAAGTTTGCATTTTTTCTTTATTCATAAATACATATATATGTATATATATTCATATTAATATATATGTATATATATTCATATTAATATATATGTATATATATTCATATTAATATATATGTATATATATGTGTATATATGTGTTTGCACATAATTCTTTATCGGTTAAGCAAAATGAGAATTTTATGTTATATTATTGTTGTTATTATTATTATTGATATTGCTATTATTATTATTATTATTATTATTATTATTCATTTAGGTAGTTATCTACCTATTCTATTTTTATATATCTGCTCTGCTTCCTTTAATATACTTCACACACACATTCACGCATATATGCACACACACATACATATATAGGTTAAAAATTGAGCATTTTACAGTAAATCATCATCATGATTATTATTATTATTATTATTATTATTATTATTATTATTATTATTAATTTATCTCTTTATCTACCTACTCTCTTTCAATATTATCTGATCTGCTTCCTTTAACATATTTCTATGTTTACACATACACATGCATACACATGTATGTACGTGTGTACATGCACATACATGCATATATATATATATATATATATATATATATATATATATGAATAATAATGATGATTAAGGATGATGAAGAATTATCAGTGATTCCCAAGCCTCTTTGCACTGTGTCAGTGGTGGATAACTTTCCTTCCATCTTGTTAAAGTGTGACTCTTTTTCAAGCAGAGATAACTGTTCCTAATGCTAATAAAGATGACGATAGAAGATCAAGATTTTGCATCTGTAAACTGAGAGAGGACAAAGCACACTACTCTTTTGTACAGAGAACCATCAGGGCAATCATCAAGGTGAGTAATCCCACATCTCTGGAGGCTGGAGAATGTCTTTTGGGAACCCACAAACTCTCTAGCTGGCCTTGGACCCCCTAATCATTTCAGCAGATCACAAGAGATGAGCAGCTCTGTTTGAATAATCAAACTTGATTGGTTGGCAGCATGTCTTAGATTTGGCACTTGCCGATCTCTGTGGGCAATTTGGAGACAGATAGATTACAAAATGGTGGCTGAGAAATTGTTCTCTTTTGCTGAAATGCGTACATGATTTTTAGACACTGTGGAAAAGATCATTTTAACATTAGGTGTTATTTTTATCAAGAATTAAGTTCAGTCTTGTGCCTTGTCCAATGCAGAAGTCAATCTGTATATTTCTTTAAAATGATGTTCACCCTGTACAAGACCCAAGAGCCACTCGAAGTAAAGGATTACAGAGTCAATGATACAGGTGAATGTAGAAAAGATAATGGTTGACCTTACAATTGAACAAGTTTAAGGATTAGTAAAGCATCCTCTTGGAACTTGATTCCACAAAACAATGGTTCAGTGTCAAAAAATTGCTGAACTGGAATTTACATCTCACCAGTGGTAGACAAATAGAATGAGGGTAGTTTGCTACAATGGGCATTGCATGGCAGGTCTTAACAATGAAAATGTTCTGTTTTGTCACCTGTCCTTGTGATTATGGTCTTATTACTGGCATGTCACAACCCATGTAAGACAAAAATTTAGTTGAGAAAATCCAAGTTGAAAAATCTGTTTTTCTTCTATGTACTATGTCTCTTCAGGACATTGGCAACCAAGACTCTCCACAATATCCTTCACATTATTGTTGTTGAAAATGTTATCTTTTTGTTATCTCTCCTAAACACTGTTCTGCTATCCATTTTCAAAAGCACTCTTGCTTTCAATATTTCCTGAGAGTGTTAAATTTTCCAATCACTCTTCCCTCATTATATGCCTTAGAAATTTCAACTATCTCTTTCTATTGTTAAGTATAAGTGTTCTTTTTGCTTCCATTTTTTCTAAAATTTAATCGTTGCTCACATGTTCAGTCCATAGTACTCTGAGCATTCTTCTGTCAAATGAACATTTCTGTTACCTCAAGGTATAAGGTATACTTAGAATTTTTCTGATTAACAGAGGACAGAATGTGTGTCATCAAAATCTTAAAGTACATTGTGATAGCAAAAGATGCTTTCCAAAAGGCATGAAATTTTAGAGAAATTTGAGCAAAAATTGAGTAGAATTGTTGATTTTTGCTTCCATTTTCTCTAAGATTTCATGCCTTTTGGAAGACATCTTTTACTATCCCAATGTAGTTTAGGATTTTGATGACACACATTCTATTCTCTGCTAAAACACTTATCAGATATTAAAATTGTTGTACATGTTTTATATTGGTATTTCCAACTTGTAATTTTCATTATCTGTCTATATTTCTGAGATGATGAGGTAGTATTTACACCGTTTACATTATTTGGGTTATTGTCTTCATCTTGGTTGCCATTTGTTGTTCTCCTTAATTCATGGCCATCATATCCAGTGACTTGACCCAAAGAGCTGTGAGTCCAGTAACAGGCTACAACAGTGGTGAACAAGTAACTCAGAGAGTCAGGTTAGAGGGAGAGAACTCATGATGACCAAAAGATACTTTGTACAAGGAATGAGAATGATACACTCCAGTGATTGTAATAAAGGGTTTAGTTTGAAATTCCATGGACCTGAAGAAGGCCGATGCCTACAATGGCTCAAACATCATACAAATGGCAACAAAGATGAGAATAACTGTCTGAATAATGTAAATAGTTGTAATTTGCATGTTGAGCTGTTCTTTTTGCTGATGAACATGCATTCAATCTTCTTGGAATTTGTGTTTGGTCTTCTCTTCTCTCTTTCCTTTACTATCTTCTGCAGGAGTTCCCATAGTTTCTTTTCTCTGTCTGCTATCAACACTCTGTCATCTATATATCTTACTTTGGTAAGATTGTGGCTGCTAATAATGAATCCTGGTAGGACTTCTAATTTCCTCAGAATCAGCTTATTGTATAGGTTGAATAAATCTGGTGAAAAAACACATCTTATATACTTGTAAAATTCAAAAGAACACCTTCTGTAAATTGATATGCACATAGTGTAGTGGTTATTAGTATAGAAACTGGGATTAACATGTCAAGTTTATATTCAAGCAGAGACTATTATCTCTTGTATTCACCTATCACTAGTTGTTAATAAAAGGGCAAAATGGGTTCTCTTGGTTTGGTTGGCAAAAAGTCAAGAAGAAGAAAAAATCTGAATTCAAAAACTGGTTGAGCATTGGGTGATTAACTCCATTCTGTAATACTCTACTAGTTTTTTTAATTATTATTTTTAATTTTTTTAAATTTAAATTTTATTATTTTTATTTTAATTATTTTTTAATTATTATTTTTAATTTTTTTAAATTTAAATTTTATTATTTTTATTTTAATTATTTTTTAATTATTATTTTTAATTTTTTTAAATTTAAATTTTATTATTTTTATTTTAATTATTTTTTAATTATTATTTTTAATTATTCCAAGCAAGGCAACAGTCACTGACATGCAACTAGTTACTGAGTAAGAATATAAAAAAACCCAGTAAGGAGCAAAAACAATAAAAGAAAAGAAATTGAGAAGACAGAAGATAATGGTTGACATTGCATTTAAATTTGCCTTAAAAGCAAGAGAGTTCCACAACTGATAAGTGCAAAAAGAAGAAACTCTTAGCATATAACTTACAGTTGCATCGAGCTATTTCAGCTGTAAAATGATGAGATCTTAATGCCAGCCTATAATAGTTTCCATGTAGTTCGTATTCCTCTTAAACTACCTCGTTTCACACATTTTCTTTCAGTGGTATTCTTACCATTTGTTGTTACAATCCCATCTATGCTGCTTAGGCTGTAGAAAATAAATGAATCAATCAATCATTTCATCACCTCTCGTATATAAGAAATTATGTTTTGCCAATTTGTATTTAATTGAGCTATAAGCAATTTTCAGTTTTTGGCAACAAATTGCATAAGGCTAAGCACTAATTATATGTTGCAGTTAAGAATAAATTTAGAGTACACTGAAATATTTTACTGGCAGTGTACTCAGTAGACTAAAGGAAAAATGTTGTTCTCTTCCATCACAAACCGAAACTGCAAAAAGTAAAAATAATGCAGGAAACAAATTGGGAAGTTAGTTGGTTTGTTCTATATAACCGGTTATATTTACCTGATCTAATTAAAATCTAATTCATAAAGTCTAGGTACCACCCTTTTACAGTGAAATCGATAAAATGCAGGCGTAACTTCTACTCCAACAGTTTCTTTCCTCGCACTTCCCGACTGTGGAATTCTCTTCCAAACGATTGCTTCCCCGACGGCTACAATCTCCAGGAGTTTAAATGTAAGGTCAATAGACACCTCCTAACACACTAACCTGCTCCCATTCTATCAAACACTCTTCCCATCTGCCCGACACTCATCCTCGCTATCCTTACTCATATATCACCTTTCTCCTGACATTCCCTATGTCTATCCACTCCTTCTCTTTACCTTCCCCTATGTAGCCCCATGCGCAATAGTGGCAGTGGAATGCCTTGCTTGGGGTGAGATGATTAAAAAAAAAAAAAAAATACCAAATAGGAGTCTACAAGATTAGCACGACCCATACACCATCTGTTAATGTTAATGACAGACTTGTATAAAGCTAGTAAATGGACCAGGCCAAGTAGAGAATATTCATCTCCTTTTATCTGCTATGTTCCTTCAGGATGTAGGTGATCATGGCCCTCCACATATCCCTTAGCACCTTTTCTTTCATTATTTCTCCCAAACCCTGCTCTGCCATCCATTTGCATGAGCCTATCAAGTATATCATACATTACTTTCCCCTGTCTCTCTTTCCCTTTATACATCCTGTGAATATCAGATTCCCCAAGCCTTCCTTCCTCATTACATGTTGCAGAAACTTCAAATGTCTCTTCCTGATGTTAAGTATAAGTTGCCTTTTTATTTACATCCTCTCTGAAACCTTGTCATTGCTCACATGTTTGGTCTATGGTATTCTCAGCATCCTCCTGTAGAACTATATTTTGGTTGCTTCAAGTCTTTCCTTCATCTTTGATGAGATTGTCCAGCATTCACTGCCATACTGAAGGACAGACATTACATACCAATCCAATACTTTTCTCTTTGTTTCTAACAAAATTTTCCTCTCTCTCAAAACTCTGTTTAGCTTTTAGAATGTGTCTTTGGCCATGCCAATACACCTTCGGATCTCAGTGTCACACTTTCCATCTTCTGTTAGAACACTTTCTAGGTATTTAAATTTCTGCACCTGCTTGATTTTAGTATCCCTGACTTGTAGTTGGCATTTAGAGCTCCTTTTTTTTACTGTTGACCATGCATTCAGTTTTCTTGTAGTTTTTGTTTAGTTCTTTCTTCTTACTTTCCTTCGCTACCTTCTGTGGAAGGTCTTATAGCTTCATTTCTGTGTCTGTTATCAGCACTGTGTCATCTACATATCTTATATTGTTAAGATTGTGGCTACCATTGACAAATTCTGGCAGGACTTCTAGTCCATTCAGAATTGGCTCACTCTATAGGTTGAATAAATTCAGTGAGAGGGCATGTCCTTGTCTTATGCCCCTTTCTATTTTTGTATATCTGCTGAACACATTTCTTGTCTGTATGCAGGCAGTTTGCTGCCAGTGTACACTACCAGCCATAATTATTAGGCCACCCCAGTGTTTTAAAAGAAATGATGTATTTCATACTATTTTTTACTATTTATTGCCAAGTGAATAATTGTAAATGAAAATAAAATGGTTCTTTTGTTAATACTGCACAATAACATGTGCATCAAATGAATTTATGAATATTTAAAAATTACCTATATTGCAGTTTTGTCAATGAAAGAATGAAGAAAATTTAGGGTGATTCAAACAAGTTCATCTTTGCTTCCTTGCCTTGTAAAATTTTGCAAAGTAATAATAACAAGAAAACCATTCTATTTTCATTTAGAATCATCCACTTGGCAATAAATACTAAAAATAGTATGAAATACATAATTTCTTTTAAAAAAACTGGGGTGGCCTAATAATTATGGCAGGTAGTGTAGGTTCTTGATTAATCTAATGTCTTTCCCATATATGTCAAGTTTGCAAAGCATCTCTATCAAATCTATGTGGTATATTTTGTTGAATATCCTTTGCATTGTATATAAAACACAGGTACAAATTCTTTTGCATTTGTATTGCTCTTTCTAATAACATTCTGAGCATGAATATCACCAGGTGGAAAATGGATGTCCTATTTCAAACTGCATGTTAAAAGTAAAATAATAATGAAAAATTTCAAACATTACAATTTATATTTTTTATCAGGTGGTAATTAATTTAAAAAGTGATACTTCTATTGAAGTTAAAAAATAAGTTTATTTTACTTATCTGCAGTTATTTATCCATATTCTATATCTGTCTCTATTTCAGAGATGAGGTACATAACTATTTACACTATTCCCATTGTCTGAACGATTGTCCTCATATTTATTCTTATATTTCTGATGTTTCGGATGGTGTACTCTTTGGCTTTCTTCAGGTGATATACATTGGAATTTCAAACTGAACTATTTATTTAGTCCACTGGGATAGATTGTTCTAGTTCCACATGCCATGCTTTTTATGGGTATCTCAGTTTCAGTTATCTTCCTTCAGTAACTTAACTCACCAAGTTTTTTTTGTACGCCTCTACTGTGGCCAGGTATTGAACTTTCAACTCTTTGGGTCAAAACACAGGGCCCAGTGGATAAAAGCAGTGGATTTCATAATCCAGTGACTTGACCTAAATAGTTGTGAATCTAATCTTTTTTCTCTCACTTTCTCTCCTTTCCAATTTTTGCATCCCTGCTGTCTACAATCTTTGAAAGAATAAATACAATCTAAATCACCATCTTCTGTTTTCTTGTCAGCTTATTTTAGTGAAGCATAAAACTAGACTTAGTGTACTTTTTTCACTTTAATCTAAAACTGGACCTGTACCTGCCTTTTTGAGTCAAGTGTAAAACTAAACTTAGTGTACCTTTTTCACTTTAATCTAAAACTGGACCTGGACCTGCCTTTTTGAGTCAAGTGTAAAACTAAACGTAGTGCACATTTTTCGCTTTAATCCAAAACTGGACCTATACCTGCCTTTTTGAGTCAAGTGTAAAACTAAACTTCATGTACTTTTTTCACTTTAATGCAGAAATTAGCCCTGTGTGTACCATTTTGAGTCAAGTGTAAAACTAGACTTAGTGTACCTGTATCTGCCTTTTTGAGTCAAGCCTAAAACTTGAATTAGTGTACCTTTTTTACTTGAATGTAAAACTGAACCTGTGTTTATCTTTTTGAGTCAAGCATAAAACCAGAATTAGTGTGCCTTTTTGACTCTAGTGTAAAACTTGGACAAAACCATTTTCTTACTTTTATATCAGTATTTGTTGAAAGACAGATCTATAGACTCTGATGCTATGTATGTCTCCTATACATTTGCCAGCATCAATCACTAGATTTGATTTGATGTTATATGATGAACTACTGTTTACAAATATAGAAAAAGTGATAATGTGAATGGCATGAACCTTTTGTACAATGGAACTTTTTGAAAATCCTATTTTCATTAGATTGTTATAAAAATTGGAAAATATATCTGAGATATAAAGTTATATAAAAATATACATTTTAAATTATTCTTAGTCTGAAGAATGACAACTAAAGATTAAATAGATAGAATAGATTTTTTTTAATTAAAAAAATAAGGTGTATGGAGAGAGAATCAATCATAGAAATTGTTTGGCCTTACTTCTAAAAGTTAAATTGAGACAGCCTGGTCTGATCTGTACAAAAATAAAATCGATTCATATATTAAAATATTTTTTTGTTTTTTATTTACTAACATTGCCTAAAACACACAGTAAATATTGAAAAGTTGAAAAAGAGAAAATTAACAAAGATGAATGGTATTTTGTGATTGGCTTAGTGTTTAAAGAAAAAAGTGCCTTATCTCTTTTTAGAATCTTCCTGAGAAAGGAACTGAAATTTGGTGTTAAAATGTAATAGCCAAGACTCAGTTCACATTCTTTGGAATAAGTTGTTTTCTTTTTTTTTTTTTTGCTTCAATAATCATCATTTTTATTATTGATTTTTATAACTGCAAAAAGAGTGCATGCCAAAATGGAGTCACATATCTGACATACACCATCATTCATCATGACAAAATAATAATGCCTCTTGTCATGACATTAATGGTCTTAGCATTACAAGTGGACAATTTGATGGATATGTGTGCTTTTTTATGACTTACCAACCTTTTGCAAGTTATTTAAAGCCTAAAAGCATTTTTAGATTGCAGAAAATTTTGAGAGATAATAATGAATTACTGATACAAGTCCTCTTAATTAGCACATCAGTCAGTCAGTTAAGTGCCATACATGATACACACTTTGGGTGATCATGTCTCGAAAGATACATGACTGACTGGGCAGAAATTTTTCCCGCAGTAGGTTGCCATTAATTTCTGTGGTAGACTGGTTACCAATCAAGGCTATAGAACCTAATCTCTCCTGTTATTTAATGCATAGTTGGAGGGAAGAGATGGATTAATACCTTTTGCAAGGGTAATTGCATGTAAGTGAATGCAATGAATTCAACTGGAATTAAAACTCAACCCAATCTGTCCTGTTATTTAACCCATAGCTGGAGGGAAGTGTATTTGCTCATAAGTGAATGCAATGAGTTCAACTGAAATTTAAACTCAACCCAATCTGTCCTGTTATTTAACCCATAACTGGAGGGAAGAAATGGGTTAATACCTGTTGCAAGGGTATTTGCATGGAAGTGAATGCAATAAATTCAACTGGAATTCAAATTCAACCCAATCTGTCCTGTTATTTAACCCATAGCTAGAGGAAAGGGTATTTGAATATTAGTGAATGCAATGAATTCAATTAGAATTCAAGCTCAACACAATCTATCCTGTTATTTAACCCAGAGCTTGAGAAAAGAGATGGAATAATACCTTTCACAAGTGTATTTGCACGTAAGTGAATGCAAGAATTCAACTGGAATTCAAACACAACTTTCCAATTTCTTGTTATGAGCACTGCACCACAGCATAAAATTTGGATTCATATCTTTTTTTTTTTTTAATCATATCACCCCGAGCAAGGCGGTAATGCCACTGATGTGCAGGGGGCTACGTAAGAGTGAAAAGATTAGAAGAGAGAAAGCCGGAAACCACATCCTAAACAGGGAACAAGGGATGAGCCTCTTAACCTGTTCAATAGATGTGGGTGGAGTGTGAACTGGGCGATAGATAGATCTATCTACTCCAATTAAAAAAAAAAAGAAAAGTGAAAAGATTGAAAAAGAGAAAACCGGAAATCACATCCTAAACAGGGAAGGATATTTGTGTTTAAGTGAATATAACCTGCTGAAATCAGAATTTGGTTCTTTGACTTCTAATTTGAAGCCATTATCTATTACAGTACATGCACATTTAAGCTTAAAGCTCCTGGTATTCAAAAGTGGTCACCCATCTAGATGCTGACTAGACTCAATATAAGTATTGCTTAACTAGTGGTTCAACGTGTTATGGGTGTAACCTCACTGTAAGTGGAGGTGATGGTGCTAATAATACTTCAGCAGTAATAAGATTGTGAGCATAAACAAAATATATATATAATATAGGCTAATAGTTTGCGGTCAGCCTCTGGATTTAATAATAACTAAGTTTTATGCCTTCTTTAGTTTACATTATTTACATTCTTTGGACTAATGTCCTTATCTTTATTATCCATGTTTAGAACGTTTCGGCTGATGTACTCTCTGGCCTTCTTCATGTGCTGGGAATTTTGAACCAAAACCTTTAACTGGGGTATATCATTCTCATTTCATGTGTGATGCCACTTCTGGTAGCCATGTAGTTATCACCCTTGAAATTAACTCTCTAAGTTATTTGCTCATCACTGCTATCGCCTGGTATTGAACTTACAACTTTTTGAGTCAAGTGACTAAAATTAACCGATGTCTATATCTACTGGGCCATGTGTTCTTGAGTAGTGAGTTCAATACCAATCTACAGCAGTGGTGAACAAATAACTTAGAGAGTCAAGTTAAAGGGAGATAACTACATGGCTATCAGAAGTAGCATCACACATAAAATGAGAATGATATACTCCAGTGATAAAGGCTTCAGTTCAAAATTCCTAAAACCTGAAGAAGGCCGGTGTGTACAATGGCTGCTATGTTGTAAACATGGCAATACAGATATGGACAATAGACCGAAGAATGTAGAGGCTCATCCCTTGTTCCCTGTTTAGGATGTGGTTTCTGGCTTTCTCATTTCCGATCTTTTCACTCTTATGTAGCCCCCTGCACATCAGTGGCGTTACCGCCTTGCTTGGGGTGATATGATTGAAAAAAAAAAATACAACCTCACCTCAGAAGTATAGACATATTCTTTAGTTTAATTAACTCTTACTGAGCTAGGATGCAAATAATTTCATTTGCTTCATCCAGCACACATCATAATTTTAACAGTAACACTCTACCTTGAATGGCTCTAGTGCCATGTCTTGATTGAACTTCAATATTGAAGAAAGAAATAAAAATATTCTAGCACAACTAGGGGTCTAGAGAGTTTTAATTTCTTTCTCACACATCACTTTATCACTTTGCTTGGGATGCATACAACAAACATGATAGGATCTGGAACTGGTTTATACTTTCCACGTATTGATTGGGCCAGTCCTTTGATATGATTTAGAGACTTAGACTTTGTCTGCTCAATTAGAAAAACAACTTGATAGAACTTATACCAACATGCCGAGAAGGATCCAAAACATCAGCTGGAGATTTTGTCCAACATTGACCTACATCTATAGAGATAGCACATGATTGGCTCTTATGCTGCAATTTGCTAGACTGTGCAGAACGAGGTAATCTCATTGCAGATTTTCTATTAGATTTTGCCAAAAACCCCAAAGTGAATAGCAGGAGCACCTGACTAGATGTGACAGCAATTTTTAATGCACAGGTAGATGGTAGATTTATATATGCAAGATGGATTCAGATGGGAAAAATTTCCTGGCCCTACACAGTGAACTAAACTTGATAGAACTTATACCAACATGCTGAGAAAGATCCAAAACATCAGCTGAAGATTCTGTCCAAACATTGAACTACATCTATGGAGACATCACATGATTGGCTCTTCAGCTTAAGCAAAAACAGCTGCAATTTGCTGGCCACTGTTTATTTTATACGGTATATTTTTTGTTTTCCAGCTTGAATATTTGAGAAATAATTTATACTAGAAAAGCACATTGGGTCTAACAACAGTTTTTCCTACAAAGAAGGACATATGTTTGAATCTTATCTGAAGGTACATATTTTTCTTTTATAAAATTTCCCAAGTATTTGGGCTGGTAGACAAAATTAAATACACCATTTAAAATAAATGGAACATCTACTCAAATATAAATAACCACTAAAAATAACGTTTAAAGTGATAAAAATCTGTTGAATTAATAAATATAAAATCCATTATTTCCTTAGAAATTGGTTTGTTTATGTTTAGATATGAAACTGAGCAGATATAAATTTTCAGAAATCTGGGACAAGAAGGATTGTGTTTAAAGGCATTACTTGAAAGAAACAAAGAAAAGAGAATTGAACTGTTATTTGATATCTTTCTCCTGTATTACAGTGAATGCTTGATGCTCAAAGATCAACAGACTTGAAGCCACAGAAATGTAGTTCTACAGAAAGATGCCAAGGATACCATGGATCAAACATGTGAGCAACAACAAGATTTTGGAGAAAATAGTTCCAAAAAGGAAACTTAACATCAAGAAAAGGCTGTTCAAATTTCTAGGGCACATAATGAAGAAGGAAGGCTTGGAAAATCTGATATTCATAAGAGAAAAGGGGACAGAGAAAAACAGAAAATAGCATACTTGATAAGCTTGAATAAATGGATGGTAAAACAGGATTTGGGAGAATGAATAAAAAGAAAAACCTTATAAAGAGCTAAAATGAACAGGAAGATGTGGAAGGCCATGATCACCTACATCCTGAAGATGAAAAGAAAATATAGAAGCATGCTAATCTCCAAGAGAGTAACTCATGGTGCCTTCTCTGACTAATGGTTTCCATAGTAAAAAGATAATATTAAATCAATTGTTGGGTCAATTGCTAGGAAAGTTGGTTCACTGTGTCCTGCTAAGCAACTTTTCTTGCCATAATCTATCTTATATATTTATAAATCTACCATTCATCCATGCTTTGAATATTGCTGCCACACGTTCTATTGAACAGGTGTAGAGGCTCAGCTCTTGTTCCCTGTTTAGGATGTGGTTTCCGGCTTTCTCTCTTCCAATCTTTTCACTCTTCTCTTTTTTATTTTTTCCAATTGGAGTAGATAGACTAAACTATCACCCCGTTCATACTCCACCCATGTCTATTGAACAGGTGAAGAGGCTCATCCCTTGTTCCCTGTCTAGTATGTGGTTTCCGGCTTTCTCTTTTCCAATCTTTTCACTCTCACATAGCCCCCTGCATGTCAGTGGCATTACTGCCTTGCTCGGGGTGATATGATTTTAAAAAAAAAACATCTGGTCTGGTGCTTCTGCTCTCTATTTAGAGATTGTTTATAAAAACCAAAGAAGAATCTGCAATGTATCTAGACTTTATAAATTTAATTACAGTACTAGATTGATGGCAAGGTCTCATCATTTTACAGTTGAAATGGATAGATGAAGTTATAAGTTCTATGCTGACCATCTCTTCACTTGCACTTCTTGCTTGTGGAATTCTTTTCTAGCTTCTGGCTTCATCAGTCATGGCTGCGTAAATTCAATGTCAATCATTATCATCTGTGCTAATGAATTCTGCTCTTTTATCCTGATTAAAGTTTTATTCTCTTTCACGCCCAGTAAACTCGTATTTTAGTAGCTTCATTGCCTTGCTTTGGGTAAAATGATGAAAAAATAAATTATATTAAACTAGATTTTTTTTTCTTCAAAAATATTCTTAAAACAAGGCAAAATTTAGTTACCAAAGAGTTCTTTTGTCTCTTGTAAAATAAAAATAAGGCAATATTTAGGTACCAAAGAGTTATTTTGCCTATTGTAAAAAAAATATAAATGAATTGCTTTGTACTCTCTTTCTAAAGTTAAATAGAAACAGAGTGAGTGAGGTTGATAAATCTATCTCAATACATTCTGATAGAAATCTTGGAAAGTTTTTTGAGAAAATGTTCCACACAGGATTTGTATCAGTGAGGGAATATGGCTGTAAAAACGAAGCTCAAAAAAGCTCAAAAAACAAAACAAAAAACAAAGCAAAAGAAAGGAATATATATGACCAAAAAACAATGTTGACAGTAAATTAGTGACACTCCCAGTTCCTTGACGACCCATCTCAGGCTTGTGACAGAAGCACCCAGGGCAGCCCATTTCACAGAATGATCAGAATTGTCAGAGATAGAAAAGCACTTTATATTCTATGCATGAAGTTTCTTCCATTGCTTGAGATAAATGAAAAGATTTTATCTTTCATCACCTTGACAAATTATCTACTCATCATGCTTTTCTTTACTCCTGCCATCATGAAAAGTCATTTATCCTTGTGGGCACATGAGTAGCTCGACAAAAATATGGGAAACAACAAAATCCTCTTTGATAAATTATTTTAACACTTTGCTGCAGAGGTTGATGAATTTAAATACATTGGATGTGCTGAGAACTTGATGTATTTTCATTTAATTTTCAGGGTTTAATGTTTCTTTTCTATTATATGCATGTAATGTAGCAGTTGGAGACTTGGAAAGAAATTTTCAAACAAAATTCAAATCCTGTTTGAGTTCACTTTCAGGCATATATCCTTGTTAAAAGAATGGATTCATCTATTTACCCTTAGTTATGGATTAAATAGCAGATCTTTTTGCTTTCTTGCCTTGAAAAATAATAACTCTGAATTCAAAACTAGCCTGTAGTGGGATGTAATCTCTACCTCTCATGTTACAGACACAACAAGGATGTAATGGATGCAGTACATGGCACAATTCTGCATTTGCACCCATCTCAAAGTACAACATATTTACTTCTTGCACATTAAAATTTGCATTATGAAGTCTACATGGAACATCTGGAAATTATGAAAAAATCAACAGCAAATAAAGGTGTTTTCAATTTTATACAAATTTGAGAACCAATAATATTAAATAAAATATAATGAAACTGCTTATCCTGTAGAGAGCCTTTGTTTTTTGTTTTTTTTTCTTATATCAGCATGGCTGATGCTAACCTCCAGATGAGTAACTGATTACACTTTCTTAGTCTCACATTTTCTAATGACATGAAGTGGAGTAATTATATTGAATCAATTACTAGATCTACTGTTAAGAAGGTTGGATCACTGTATCATGCCAGGAAACTTTTTTGTCAGAATACATCTTTCATATTTACAAAATTTCATTCATCCATTCATAGAATATTGCTGTCATATCTGGTCTGTTTATATATTTTTAGATTTAAAGCAAAGGTTGTTGGCTCTTGCTTAGATTTTCTGCCTTTGTATATATATATATATATATATATATGAATCCATGGTGATTTGAAGCCAAAAATGATAAAGTTCTGAGTATTTAAACCTTTAATTCGATCAGCTCTGCAAAGTAATCATCCATTATATCATGATTTGTTGATTCATGTATTGTTTTGGTTTTTGATTTCTACAAGATTTATGATTGCATCAGTGTTTAGGGATCTAAATATATAATAGCAATCAGAACATATGCTACTCTTATCAGTCTAATGAAATATGGGCATCTAACAATATGGGCGTCTTACAAACAGAATATTTTTTCTCGTGATTTAGTGGATGTACATCAAGTATTAAACATAAATATATGGTTACAAGTCTTGTGACATGATGTGATGTGGCTTTTGTTACAATCAGAACATTTTTTCTAGTGATTTACTGGGCATATGTCAAGTCAGTCAGTTAAGTGCCATATGTGATACACGCTTTGGGCGATCATGTTTCAAAAGAGACATGACTGTCTGGGCAGAAGACTATCCCACAGTAGGTCTCCATTACTTTCTGTGGTAGACTGGTTGCCGACCAAGACTATAGAACCCAATCTGTCCTATTATTTAACTCTTAACTGGAGAGAAGAGATGGATTAATACCTTTCCCAAGGGTATTTGTGTGTAAGTGAATGCAAGGAATTCAACTTGAATTTGAACTCGGCTCTTCAGTTTGCTGTTCTGAGTCGATATCTATTGCACTGCAATGCACATCAAAGCATTAAGCACATACGCCATGTATTACACTTAAATAGCTGGTAATGTAACTTGTGATGGGACATGATGTGGCTTTTGTTACAAACAGATTAATCTTTCTAATGCCAACTATTAAGCTTAAATATACATACTTATTTTTAATCATTTCATCCCAAGAAGGCGATACTGCCATTGGTTTGCGGGAGTCTACATAAGAGGAGAGTGAAGGGTTATATAGGAGGAGGGCAGAGAGGAACCGAAGAGGAATCGGTTACAGGGAGTGTCAGAGAATGAGCAAGAGAAGGATGGACATACTGGTGTGAAGAGAGTTGTGTTAGAGCAGAATGAAAAAGGGGAGAAGAACATGATTCAGGGGTGTTGGGGAAAGGGAAAGAGAAATATGGAAGTCAAAGTGATAAGAAATGCAATTGACGTTGTATTTAAAATCTTGGAGATTGTAGCTATCAGGTTAGCAAGTATATGGAAGGGAATTCCACAGGCAGGAAGTGCGAGAAAAGAAGCTGTATGAGTAGAAGTCATGGCTGCATCTGGTCATTTTCCTGCCAGCCTAGGTGCTTGAAGGAGGCTTCTGATCTGACATGAAGTGGCCTTTGTTACAAACAATATTTTGTCTGATGATTTAGTGAGCATACACCAAGCATTAAATATATGGGGATACCTTTCAATCTTTTTTGAAATAGTAATTAATATTGTTTTCATAGTAATTTCAAACTTTTAACTTAGATGGAATAAAATTTCATTAAAATGTGGCAGACATAAAATTTTGTAATTTTCAGTGATCTTATGCTAGCTGGTTTTTAGATATTGGCCCCAAAACAAAACAAAAACAATAAAGTTCCTTATCTTTAACAGAAAACTCTTATTGTATGAAATAAAGAATCTGAAAATTTTCTTCAACTATTGAGCAGGCTTTTTTAATTTTTTAAAATCAATCATTCACATGATTTGGGAAGTAAAGTAGAATTTTTTGGAGAAGGAATAGAAACCTTTTCATGTATAAAACAAAAGTTGAGTTTGTTTGTAAAGAATGTGATCGTCATTATTTTTAAAGACAAAAGCCCGTTATGAAACTAATTCTTTTATTCCTTGTTTAAGAGTCTGGAATTCAAGATGAAAAGAATTCTGATAATGACAAATTGATCTTACTACAAATTTGTCAAGGTTTCATCACAAAGGAATTGTTCCAATGATCTGATCAAAGAAATATCAAGATGTTGAGATTGTTGAGTTTGAAGAATGTGGTAAAATATCCTATCAATTTGATCTTCTCTTAACTGGGTATGGATTTAGATTTTCTATTTGAATCTTTCAGGGAATTATTTGATATGCAACAGAAAAATCTGGGAATCATCCAATAAAAAACTGTAAAAAGCTTTTTAACTTTTCGGCTATATTTTATATTTTCCAGTGGTCATCTCTAAATGAAGTAAATAATCTGCTACAATAGGGTAGACTGGCCTCATTAGTTTTGACATGAAGCCAGTCTAGGTGAAAATCATGGAGAAAGCAGCAAGAAATTTTGGTATCTTTTCCCAGATAATAAAATGAAAGAAAACTCTCCACAGATCTATTACTAAAGTTAATACTTCTAATGTCACTACCTGAAAATTGAAATTTCATTTTCTGTTTATATATTCACTTTTCTTAATAGAAGAAGATAGGTTCATACACCTCATGAGTCACTTAAACAGGAGTTTAAGTTTGTTTCCTTTTTGGGATAGGGTTCTTGATTCCTTCTGAAGGCAACTCCAGCTCTACACATAATGTCTGCACCTGCATTCCAATATTTTATTCATTAACTATTTATTTAAATATATTTTTTATTCTCTCCTCAACCAATAGGAGTAGATAGGTTAATACTCCTCATCAGTCTCATGAAAAGGAGTAGGATTTCAACACTTGTTTTCTTTTCAGGATAGAATTTCTGGTTCCTTCAAAATTCTAATTTAACTCTATATTGTACCATCTCTGTCTGGACTATAATTATACTATGATTAGGTTTCCGTTTCCTTCTGAATTTTACTCCAACTCTATATTCTATTGTCTTCATCTAGACTTTAATTATACTATGATTGGGTTTCCAGTTCCTTCTGAATTTTACTCCAACTCTATATTCTATTGTCTTCATCTAGACTTTAATTATACTATGATTGGGTTTCTGGTTCCTTTTAAATTCTGCTTCAACACTATATTCTATTGTCTCTTTCTAGACTATAATCATACTATGATTGGGTTACCGGTTCCTTCTGAATTTTACTCCAACTCTATATTCTATTGTCTTCATCTAGATTTTAATTATACTATGATTGGGTTTCCGGTTCCTTCTGAATTTTACTCCAACTCTATATTCTATTGTCTTCATCTAGACTTTAATTATACTATGATTGGGTTTCTGGTTCCTTTTAAATTCTGCTTCAACTCTATATTCTATTGTCTCTATGTTGATCATAATTATACTATTATTTGGTTTCTGGTTCCTTCTAAATTTTACTCCAACTCTATATTCTATTGTCTTCGTCTAGATTTTAATTATACTATGATTGGGTTTCCGGTTCCTTCTGAATTTTACTTCCAACTCTATATTCTATTGTCTTCATCTAGACTTTAATTATACTATGATTGGGTTACTGGTTCCTTCCAAATTATACTTCAACTCTATATTCTATTGTCTCTATGTTGATCATAATTATACTATTATTTGGTTTCTGGTTCCTTCTAAATTTTCCTTCAAATCTATATTCTATTATTGTCTCATTCTAGACTATAATTATACTATGATTGGGTTACCGGTTCCTTCTGAATTTTACTCCAACTCTATATTCTATTGTCTTCATCTAGACTTTAATTATACTATGATTGGGTTTCCAGTTCCTTCTAAATTCTACTGCAACTCTATCTGCTACTATTGTCTTCGTTTAGACTATAATTATACTATGATTGAGTATCCAGTTTTGTCTAAATTATACTTCAACTCTATGTTCTATTGTCTTCGTCTAGACTATAATTATACTATGACTGGGTTTCCGGTTCCTTCTAAATTATAATTCAACTCTATATTCTATTGTCTTCGTCTAGACTATAATTATACTATGACTGGGTTTCCGGTTCCTTCTAAATTATAATTCAACTCTATATTCTATTGTCTTCGTCTATATTGTATTTTTGCTATAATTGGGTTTTCTATAATTGTGCAGGTTATTTATTAGATAATCATAATTAGATAATCATAATTAGATAATCATAATTAGATAATCATAATAATTTTAGTGTTACAAGTTTGACTAATAAACCTATAGCTGAGGGAAAAGGCGGTGAATTCATACCTTTCTGAAGGATATTTGCATGTGAGTGAATATAACGAACCCAATGGGAATTGAAACTCAGCTCTTCAATTTCCACTTCTGAATCATTGCCCATTATATCACTTGCATATCCAAGCTTGCAGCACATAGTATTCCCAATCTGTCACTTATCTAGATAATGACCAGGCTTAATTTGCTTAACTTTGGTGATCAAATGAGAAACAAAGTTTAAATGTGATATGCTTGTAAGCATTAATATTTTAGTTTTATAATATCAGATATTTTTGGAGAAATTTATTTCTAGTTGAACATACAGTGTGCAATTTCCTTATCACTTATACTAAATTTGTTATAACTAATTTGAACTCATCTCTCTGATTGACAATTCTAAGATATTATCCATTATACCACCACCACATCCAAGTTTACACTCATCTAGATACTGACCAAGGTCGATATTGCTTAACAATCAGTAATCGTACAGGAACCGGTATTTCACATAAGCCCTCAGAATGTTGAATTTCCGCAGTGTTTTAAATGAAGTTAAGGAAACCTCCATTTAAACTTAACAGTCAACTTGAGAAAAGTATGTTTCTGGAAACAATTTTATGAAACTCTACTAACAGTTAATATGCTTGCTCAATGGTTGCTGAATGTTTCATGTTAATTAATATCACATTATCATTTGGGAACCAAGAACCTTTCTGAAAATGCGCATATAAAAAGTGTGTAATCTTTAGAAAGTTATTTCCTTTACTTTACTTTTCTCTTAATTCTATTTGGGCTTCATACTGTTGGTATTTCTCATGTGTATGAAAAAATTGTAAAAGAGGAATTTTGCATCAGTGATAATTGGCCTTATATTCAAATACACCCTTCAATCACTCAATCGGTCTATCCCTTTGTAATACAACTCCCACTGCCAGTCCTGACCGACTTTTATATGCAGGATGTTAGTTAAAGTGTTCCTTTAAGATATAAGTATAATGAATCAAAATATCCACAGATGACTGAGTAAAAAATATGGTGAAATCCCTACATATATATATATATATATATATATATATAATATATATATATATATATATATATATATATATATATATATATATATATATATATATATATATGAAAGAAGGACATATATATATATATATATATATATATATATATAAGAAGAGTATATATATATATATGAAAGAAGGGTCTCTATCACTCTCTCTCTCTCTATAAATATATATACATATATATAAGAGTATTCTTTTTTCTGAAAAATTTTTAAAGCCCTGTTGAGCCTTGGGTTACCTTGGGATAAGCAAAGATCAATTGGTGAGCATTTCTCTGCTTTTTGATCTTTGATCAAGTGGGGCCTTAATCTTTTCTTGACTTACTGTGTAAACTATATAATAAAAGAAAACATATCTTTTTTAATCTTCTTCACACCAATGTCACTTTATATGTAGTCTAGCTAGCAAGCCATTCATTTTCGCCAGTTGGCTTGCAGAAGATAGAAACTTTCTCGTCCCTTTTACTTCATTTTGTCTGAAGACCACCTGTGCCTTTGGGTATCACCTAATTAACCTCTTATTTACAACCTTTGCATCGTTGATTTTTATATTTTCCCTCACACAATGCCATTGGAAAGGATGATCAATTAAGATATTAACTAGATGCCCCTGCCAACACCTTAAACTTAGAGCCTTCATCAGGCTCTAACCCTAACCCTGCCTCCTATCCAGTATAACCATCAGGGAACATTGCCTTCTTGCGAAATATAGTTTGCGTTGGTGGTCATTGAAGTATCTGTCTCTTTTGATCATCGTTAAATCACCCGGATCTTCAGACTGCCTCCATGTTTTGGTCTTATGGGTGGCTAAAGATGGCCATGCATGCTGTCTGCTGGCATTGCAGCCCTAAAGGGAAGGAAAGAAAGAAAGCTAAACAGAATATCTTCTGATTTCTTGCATTTTTTCCGTTTTTTTGTTTCATTTTAGTTTTTCTTTTGTTAATCTCTAATTTTCGAAAGCCCCCATTATTGATTTCTACTGAGGATGGTCATTCAGAAGATGATAAGTTGAGTAAACTCGTGTCGCTTGGAGGCACAATGACAGAAAACTATGAGATTGGGAAAATGATTTTCTTTTTTGTACATTGCTAAAGAAAATATGATGTTCCTCTTAGTTTGTTTCTTTAAGTTAAGTAACTGGCACAAGATCAGCACATGAAGAGCACCAAGTGAAGATCATGACTGAGCAATAATTTGTAAGATAAATTTATTCAATCTATCAGCCCTTAGTGGATGTGCGTTGTGATGCATTGGATATCGGCTCAGAACAAGAAATCGGGGAGCCGAATTCGAATTCCAGTTGAATTCATTGCATTCACTTATGCGCAAATACCCTTGGGAAAGGTATTAATCCATCTATTCCTTCCAGTTATGGGTTAAATAACAGGACAGATTGGGTTCTATAGCCTTGGTTGGCAACCAGTCTACCGCAGAAAGCAATGGCAACCTACTGCGGGATAATCTTTTGCCCAGTCAGTCATGTCTCTTTTGAGACATGATCACCCAAGTGTGTATCATGTATGGCACTTAACTGACTGACTGACTGATCAGCCCTTAAGAGAATTAAAGTATTAAATTCTTCAAGTCCTTACTGAACTGCTGACAAATCAAACATGTGATATTAGTGTAATGAAAATATCTGTTATTAATGCAATGAAACTGATATATCTAAAAAATGTTGAAAATCAAATTGTACAAGATGGATTTATATGAATATAAGTCAATTTTTATTTCAAATGATGCCAAATTTGGCCTTTTTTGGTATTAGTGGTTATGATATACCAAGACAACGAAAATTAAACTGCAACCAAAATGACATATATGTTGTATACCTTTTGGTAGAATGTTGATTATTAATTTGACTGGTGTCCCAAAACTTGTTATCTTCTCTCTTATAAAACCACTTGCTTTATCACACTGATAAAATGACAATAGTTCACTTAATAAAATGACGACCATAACACGTATATATAAATAAAGGTATACAGCATTTTCTTTATTCATTCTTCAGGTGACATGGCTAGGGAGCAGCAGGTGGGGTTGGAGAAGTCAGCACACACACATAGAGCCAGCTAGAGGCCGTGCACATCTGGAGTTTTCCCTGTGTCTCTCTTGGTCTGACTTCCAATCCCAACTGCTGACCGACTCTTCTTCCTAGTACTAATCCATCTCTTATAGGTGACTACATCATCTTTAGACAAATTGTTTACAAACATTCTGAGGTCCACATTATCAGACCTTAGCCATGCTGGTTTCAAAACAATCAAATATTTTCCTGACATGGGAAATTTTGCCTGCATTCTTAACTTTGAAAACAATAAAATATTTTTAAAACAATTTTTTCTTTTGCTAGCCAGTTTACATATTTTTGCTGTTTCTTCTTTGTGAAATTACACACCAGTTCAGATAATATATAACACAGTTTTGGAAATCTACAACTTTTACAAAATTTCAAATTTATGAAAGTTTTTTGATTTCCCAAAAAGTTGGAAATTTCTGGCACTTCTACTTCAGAGTTATGTATTAAAATGCAGTGCTGTCAGATTGGATTGCCAGCACATTCAGGCACTTCTGAACAGTCAGTATGTGAAACTTGCAAGTGCATTTGTATATTTAGAGGCTTAAAAAATGCTCATGGGGCACAAAAGTTTGAAGGTATATTGGAAGAGCAAAATGTGCCTTCCAAAATCTAAGCAAAATATCAAGAAAGAGAAAAGTTTAATTAGAAACAAAAGAGAAAGCTAAAATTGCTTTGTAATATCAATCCTCCTATATTGTCTAATTCTAAACAATTTCTTTAGAGAGGAAGAGAAGCAATAAAAGTGTTGCTCTACAGAAGGATGCTGAGAATACTATAGATGGTGCATGCAAGCAATGAAGATGTTCTAATGAAAATGGAAACAAAAAGGACATTTACATATTTAATCAGAAAGAGTCAGTTGACATTTTGGAACACATAATGAGGAAAGAGGGTCTGGAGAATTTGACACTCAAAGTACAAACTGAAAGCAAGCGGGGCAGATGAAAACAGTGGGTAACTTATTTAACGAGCATGTGTAAATTTAAAAAATGTTAATTAAATGTCACATGGTCAAAAAGCTCTGTTGGTGATTGATTCAACTGCCCAAATAATTGGAGTAGATAGACTAAACTATCGCCCGGTTCACACTCCACCCACGTCTATTGTACAGGTGTAGAGGCTCATCTCTTGTTCCCTGTTTAGGATGTGGTTTCCGGCTTTCTCTTTTCCAAATCTTTTCACTCTTATGTAGCCCCCTGCACATCAGTGGTGTTACCGCCTTGCTCGGGGTGATATGATTAAAAAAAAAAAAAGAAAAAAGTCATTATAATAAAAAATTTGAAGAAATCAACTTAACTGGTGGTGAAAACAATTGTTTTTTTTTTGGAAGTTTTTTTTTTCAGAGGTTTGGCTCTGCCAATTTTAAGTTTTTGTTGAATCTGTAATGGATATTTTAATTTGTACTAAGCTAAAACTTTTTAGTTTTTTTAATAGGAGTAGATATGTTTTCCTGTCACCTGGTTCATACTCCTCACCCTTCTGTTAAAAAAGAGTAGAGGCTTATCTCTTGTTTCATGTTTAAGTAGGGATGTTTGCTTCATTTTCTCTCTCCAGGCCTTAACAGTGGTGTTGTCATTAATCTTTTCATATGTGTGGATCATGGTAACGTTTCTTAATACTGAGGACACTGGCTTAGCAGTTCTCTGCTTCCTGGCTGATAGTTAGGAGCCCGAATTCTTGTATAGCATCTAGAGAGGCTGCTCTGCAATCACCTTTGTTGTGTAACCCTGAGGCCACAAAATGCTGCTGTCTGTGCCAGTTCCCTTACCACACATGTCACATTTGACAATCGACTGCTACTTCCACCCTAGGCCTCTCTTCATCTAAATAAATCACCATGACTATAAGTAATCAAAGATATAAAACTAAACAAGCTTAACAAATCTGAATCTCCAGACTATTCTTACACATGTCCCCATCTTTTTCTACTAAACTTAGTCAGAAGCTATCTCTTCTTTCTTTATTGCTCCCCTTCCTCTCTTGACTGTTGTGTACTAGAAAGTATTTTCAACAATAAAGACAATGCCATTTCTCTAGCTTTTTTTGAAAATATATTTGTGTTTGGTAACTTTAATGCCCATCAGGCCAAGTAGCTTAAACACTTAGTCACCAAACTTGCTGGCAGCCAAACACTGAATTTCTCTATTACTCATTTTTTCACACAAGTGGTGGACTTCTCCATGCACTGTTTAATGCTTCCTTTCTGGATTTTTTTCTAGCTATGAACTTCACACCAATAAAATATCATTCTGTTATCAACATGTGGATTGGGAGTTGTTCTTTGATTTCAATTGTAACATCTCATGGAACAAAGATTTTAGCTTCTCTGTTGAAAAATATGCCTTTGAGGTCTTCACCTGGGTGAAAGCCGGCATCAATGCTTACATTCCAGCAAGAAAATTTCAAGTTAACTGTTGTTCATCTCCTTGGTGCTCACCTGCATGTGCAGCCATTATTGCTCACAGGAATCATTTCTTCCAGCTGTACCAGAGTGACATGTCTGATTATACCTTACACCACTTTGTCACTGCTTGTAGTAAATGCAAGTGTGTTTTAAATGAAGGAAAGTTATTGCTTGCTGATAGAATTAAATAAGATATAGCATCTTGCAAGTTTGAGTCTAGATTTTATGGTTAGTTTTTCAAGAGTGTGCTGAACATCAACTCTCCTCTATTCAATCAATATGAAGTCCTCACACCTAAAGCAGAGAAAATTGAATGCTTTGATCACAGACTCTCTTCCAACTAAAATTTGACTGATCTGAAATAACCACAACCAATTTTCCACCTAGAACAGAGGGATTACTGAGCAATATGGGCGTAATCCTATCTATGGTCTCGGACATCATTTACAAATTAAACTCCCAGAGGTGATGGAATCCCAGCTATCATCCTAAAGAAATGTGCCCTTGAGTTGGTTCCAGGCCTCTAAACTATATCTGTCTCCTGTCTGCTTCATGCTTTCCAGTTTGTTGGGAGTTCTCATCTGTAGTTCCTGTTTTTAAGAACTCTAGCCCCTCTAAATATCACCCTATTAGCCTCTTACTTTTTTTAGTATTCAAGACTAATGAATGTTGAAGTGGTTAAACATCTCACTTTTCATGACCTACTCTCTAACAAACAATTTGGCTTCTTCTTTGCCAGGTTTACCACTGATGGGTTAACGGCTATCACTGAATATGTATATCAGGCTCTTGATAATAATGGCAAAGCTCAAATGACAGGGTTTGGTATGCTGATCTTCTACCCAAGCTCCAGGGCTATAATATTACAGGATGATAGTTTCATTTCATCTAATCATTCCTATCAAATCAGGAAATGAAGGTCTTTTGAATGGGCATGCTTCCTGATCCTTTCCCACGAACACGGTTAGCCCTCAAGGTTCTATACTAGGTCTTATGCTTATTTTGATTTTTATCAATGATCTTTGTGATGTCATCAGTTCCCAAGTAGGTATTTATGTGGATGACACTGTGATACCGACCGAGCAAAAGCAATGGACCGGACGTTTGCTCTCTCACGACAAAAAGGCAAATGACCAAAAGTCGTCGTTGCACATCCGGATCCACGCAGATGTTCCGTTGAAAAATAAAAATTAATTAAATATTAAATTTCCATTTTGCGAGCCTACATGAATTTTATTTATCAGCCAATGGGAAGCCCAGAATCAAATACAAGTATGAAATCCCAAATGAGCTGCTATGATCCAAAAAGGAGATATAAAAAGCAGATACAGACAGACCCCAGCAGGCAGAACTTGAGGAGAAGAGTGTAATCAATATCCCCTTGACCTCAGTCAAGCAGCTACTATGCTTGCCTCTTTCCTTCTCCCCTGTCTCAAAACTACTTACTGACCTGTGGAGCCAAAGACATTCCTCACTTACACGCTCCCCACATTCCTAAGCATTAATTCTCTTTCAGCTTATTATTTTCCATGAACATTTTAACCTTCGTTGGACCTATATTCAAGTATTACTTTAATTGTAAAAACATTAATTGATATCTATATATATAAAAGTGATATTTTCTACTCAAATTGCCTTTCTTGATTTTATAATCATTTTATGACTTATAGTGGGCTATCTACCACAAAGCCAAATTCCATTAACCTGCAACAGTATACAATTACCCTTCACTAGAATGGACTCCCACTACAACTAGAAAAAGAAGAGATAAGATACTCCACTACCACTATAACACTACTGTTTACTCCTGTTTCAATAGAAAATTTGTCAAGCCTGACAAAGTAAACCTGACTATTGCTCTTGAAAATGACCTCTAATTAGTGGTAAACTGTGACAGAAATGGCATGTAAATTTTAAAGGCTCAAAAACAAAACTGCTGTCATTTAACCACCATAGATAAACATTCCTGTCCACCATTAACATGGCTGATGCTAGCTTCCTGAAAAACATAACACTGTGCTTTTTGGAGAGCAATACATTGCACCTTTTTGGCCTCACTTTTTTCAACTGACGTGAAGTGGAACAACTACATTGAATCAATAGCTGCATTTACTACTAGGAAAGTTGGGTCACTGTGTTGCGCCAGGAAGTTTTCTCATCAGGATCCATCTTGCACACTTATAAATCTACCATTCATCAGTACATTGAGTATTGTTACTATATAAATTTGGTTGTTCCTGCTATTTATTTTGAGTTTCTTGATGAGAATATATAATTAATCCTGACTTAGCATTGCCAACAGTTTTTTTCTTGTACTTCTCTCCTGTGAAGCTTTTTTTCATTTACTTACCTCCTTGATAACTTCTTCTGCTATGTGCCATATCCCTTCAGGACGTAGACAATCATGGCCTTCCATGTCTTCCTATCCCTGGTAGCTCTTAACATGCTTTTTCCTGTTACCCCACCCAAACCCCACTCTGCCATCCACCTGCTCAGGCCCTTTAAATATGTTATCTGCTCCTTTCCCCTGTCTCTCTTTCCCGCTATCTGATTTGTGAGTATCAGATTCTCTAAGCCTTCCTTTCTCATCTGATGTCCCAAGAAGTTCAGCTATCTTTTCCTGATGCTCAGTATTAATTCCCTTTTTGTTTCCATCCTTTGTAAAACATCATCATTTCTCACATGCTCAATCCATGATATCTGCAGCATCTTTCTGTAGAACAACATTTCAGTTGCTTCAAGTTTTTTCTTCATCTTAGATGATATTGTCCAGCATTCACTGCCATATTGAAGAACTGGCAGCATGTAGCAATCCAATACTCTTTTATTTGTTTCTCGCAAGATTTTCCTGTCTCTTAATACTCTACTCAGCTTCTGGAATGTGTCCTTGGTCATTCCAATTTGCCTTCAGATCTCAGTGTCACACTTTCTGTCTTCCGTTAGAACATTTCCCAAGTACTTAAATTTTTGTACTTGCTTGATTTTAGTATCCCCAACCTGTAATTAGCATCTTTGGGCCCCTCCGTTTGCTGATGACCATACATTTGGTTTTCTTGCAGTTTATTTGTAATCCTTTCTTTAGACTTTCTTCATCTATCTTTTTTAGGAGGTCTTGTAGTTTTCTTTCTGTGTCAGCAATCTCCAAAACTTTAAATGCAATGTCAACTGCCATTTCCTTGAATCCTGTTTGTCTTTTCTCCTTTCCTTAAGACCCTCTGTACCCAGGCTTTTCTTTTACTATCACCCCTGTATACTATGGTGGTACCACCTTGCTTTGGGCAAAATGATGAAAAAAAATATAATGAGGAAAGAGAGCCTCGAAAATTTTACATTCCTAGGACATACTGAGGGCAAAAGTGGCAGAGGATATTTATATATATATATATATATATATATATACACACAATGGTCCTTTTTAAAACAGAGAGAATATATATATTCTTCACTACTCAACAACATAATTATTGCAAAATATAAAATAATAAGACACTGTTAAAGAGCAAATCACATAAGAGCTTTCATAACTGGTAAAGAGAATGAACTGAGCCAACACTGCTATGCTATTGTCTCTCTCTCTCCATGAATGTGACAGGAAGGATATATATATATATATATATATATATATATATATATATATATATAAGAATAAATCTAACTAAGAGCCAACAGACCTACCTAGGTTTTACCTAATGGCTCATCAGGTTTAATTGGACTAGTTAGGAAAATTAAATATAGAAAATTAAAAGTTAATAAAGTACAGCAGAATTTGAATGCCAATTTAAATAGGATATGTAAAGATAAAAATATTTACATTAAAGGAGATAAATCCACTTATATGTATCAAATGAGCCAAAACAGTTACAATAAGGAACTACAGAAAGCTGTAGTTAAGCACTATAAAAAAGTTTCTCCAGATATGAAAAATGATATTAACCAGGAAGCTAGTTACTTGGTTAGTAAGTTTAATTTAACCAACCGTATTGGATTCTTGCTTAGTTCTTTTTTTTTTTTTTGTGTCAATAAAATGAATTCCCACCTCCATGTGATTTTGGTGTCTTCTATGTTTTAGTCATGTGATTATTGAGTATCTATAATTTACCGCTTTGTTTCTACCTTATCAGCCGACTTGCCCTGACGAGCCATTAGGTGAAACCTAGGTAGGTCTGTTGGCTCTTAGATTTATTCTTATTTGTTGCTCTACTGTTGTATTGAGCACTTTAGTGTTAGGGTTCTCGTCTCAGTTTTTTTTTTCTTTTCTACGAGTATTTTGACGTATGTTCAAGTACTTCGTTGCTTTCTTTTTTTATTTTCCCTTTTTTTCCCCTCCGTGTTTATTCTCCATGGGTTTTTCGAGACGGACTGAAATATATTATAACAATTATTAATAGTATCATTATTATTGTTATTATTATTATTATTGTTATTATATATATATATATATATATATATATATATAGTGTTATAAATTAATAATTATATATATGATGGTTCACATATGTGTAATATTATTCAAGTGTTAATAAAACACTGCTCCATGCATGAACAGAGCTTTATTATATATATATATATATATATATATATATACAAATAAATTCACAACAGTCTTTATAACAGACAATTATTTAAAAAGACATATAGCTTCATGACAAATTTAGCTTTGTCTTACCCAAGGCCAGCAAAAGGTGAAAGATAACACTACTAACAATAAAACATCTTTATTTCTACTAATAATAGTTTTGAAAGAGAAATCAAATATAGTTGAAAATTGCAACTGTAGAAAAATTCACATAATGTTGTTTCATTTTTTGTGATTATGAGAGAATTGATCTTCAATGGGTGCTTCTATTGTTATGGCCTTGCTCCAGACTAATATTTATAACAAACAACAAACTGCTTTTTTATCATTTTGATGATGAGAGAATTGACCTTCAATAGGTGCTTCTATTGTTATGACCTTGCACCAGACTAAAGTAATATGAGTCAGTCAGTCAGTTAAATGTCATACATGATACACAGTTTGGGTGAGCATGTCTCAAAAGAGACATGACTGACTGGGCAGAAGATTATCCTGCAGTAGGTTTCCATTGCTTTCTGCAGTAGACTAGTTGCCAGCCAAGGCTATATAACTCAATCTGTTCTATTATTTAACCCATAACTGAAGGGAAGAGACGGATTAATACCTTTACCAAGGGTATTTGTGTGTAAGTGAATGCAAGGAATTCAACTGGCATTTGAACTCGGCACCCTAATTTGTTGATCTGAGTCGATATCCATTGTATCACAATGCACATGAGTAAATAGCTATAAACAATAAACTGCTTTTTTCATAATTTTGATTATTAGAGAATTGATCTTTAAGAGGTGCTCCTATTGTTATTTTTTATTTATAATCATTTTGCTCCAAGCAAGGCAGGACTGCCACTGGTGTGCAAGAGGTTACAGTGTGTAAAAGGTACAGGGGATGTTGAAGAAAGATGAGAGAGTGATAGGGATTCAAATTGATAGAAAGTGGCAGTTGACATTGCATATAAACTTTTGAAGATTGTCGCTATTAGGGAATCAAGCAAATTGAAGGGAGTTCCAGAAATGAGAATTATGAAAAAAGAAACTGTTAGAGTAGAAGAGGAGATTATATTTAATTATTTTTAAAGTAAAAGGGTGAGACTTTGATGCCAATCTAGTTGCATGAGTAAATACATTTTGTCGGGGTACCAGGGTAAAAAGCTCATCAGAGCAGTTTCCATGAAAGTACTTGTAGAAAAGACAGAGGGAAACCACAGCACAAAAAAGTAACTGAAGGCGAGATGCCAAGTCAGGATTGATTATATTGCAGATCCTTCTTTGGATTATATACCCATACACACACACACACACACACACACACACACACATATATATGTGTGTGTGTGTGTGTGTGTGTGTTATTTTTTATTATTTAAGAGACTTCAGTAATTTTTCAAACTAATTCTGTTACTATTAATTTTGCTGATAAGTTATTTTTCTTTAGTTTTTTTTTACTTTCTTTCCTTATTTCTTTCATCTTTAAAATTCAATTTTAAAATTTCTCATAGTAAACCTTCAGCCACTCTCTCCATGTATTACAAACCCAAATAGCAAAGTCTACAGTGTCAAATAAGAATATCCCTCATTGATATTTCTAAAGAAAATTACTTATCTGTTATTATTGTTATCATTGCTGTTACCATTCAGGCTTTTCTATATCCTTCTCTCCAATGGATAGAGTCCCAAAATTGAAATTGACTTCTACTGTCTTCCTCCTATTTTATAAATTAATCACACTCTGTTCTGTCTTCTTGTGCATTGTCGGGGAAAAATTTGTCATGTATAAAAACTACAGAAGGAAACCGAAAAAAAATTACCTTAAAAATTTTTGAATAGAAAATAGCGGATTTTTTTTCTACTTTTGAAATGCTCAAGGCTGCTTATTACAGTTTGAGTTAAGGTATGAATCCTGTTGATGAGAATTTAGTGAAGAAGCCAGACAGTATTCTGCCTTGAGTCAGCTCTTTATGCATGTTAGCAAGAAGCCTTTATACCAAAATGTCTGACTCCTCTTCTCTTACAGACAAAACCATTCCACCACATTACCTAATAAAAAATGAGAAAGATGAAGCTTTTGAGAGTAAAAGGATAAAGAAAGGGTTCATTAGATTAAAAAAAACACAAGATGACTAGCTCATCATCCCCCATAGCATAATGACATTTTAGAAAGATTGTTGATTCAAAAATTAGCCTGCTAAATATTGAAAGAATATTGTGAATGAAGCAAATAGAATGGATCTTGTCTGATGTTCAGCGGGCTTTGATTGTTAGAAATCAGCTTGAGAAAGGGTCACAGGAAATGAATATCTGATTGCACCAATCATGTCAGATTTAAGCTTTCCTCAAACAAAATGAGCAAAATGAGTTGTTTCTTTTAAATGTCACCATTTTATCAGCAGACACCTTTAAAATGTTCTTCATTCTCATCCTATTCTTATATTAGTCGTGACTGGAGAAGATATGATCAGAAATTACTTGATTTTGAATTAAAACTGTTGGGAAATTATAGCTCAATGAACAAAAAAATAAAAAATAAAAAAAACATCTGGTTAGATTGAATTAAAAAAAGCAATAAAGGACCAGACTAAAGTTTAAGTAGAAAAGAATTAAGAAAAAAAATGACTGGAAGCAAAAGCAAAAACCAAAACAAAAAAAGACAAAGACACTGAAACAAAAACAAAATGGCTGACCTTAGCACTCAAAAGAATTGGACATTAAAAGAGGAAGTACTCTTCTGTAAATGCTTGTAAGGATATCTAAACACTAATAATCTAATCTTGGATGGGATTAATGGGTGCTTGTCAGATTTACAATTTTTTTGTGTATTGTTTCAAAGTGGGAAATCATTGTCATGTATTTTATTATCAACTGTATTTAATTGCTATTATGATTCTTTTCCTAATGCAGAATTTGATTAAAACAGATGAGAAGTGATCATCTGAAGCTAGTGTAATTGACTTGAAGGATGAACAAAGGCTTTGACTTCCCCTGCTAGTCTGCCTATATAATACCGTTGAACTAATCACATCTTCTTTCAGTTTCAAGTATCATAATTTTGCTTGTTGCTGTTATCTGCTGTATGTTCTTAAAATATTCAAAATAATTATTTTAATAAACAATAAGAAATATAAATGGATAGAATGTTTCAATTCTTAAAATGATCTTTTTGTTAATTGACTTTCTGCTGTTATCAACATGGGGTTGTGATGTCAAAATGGTGTACCTATGAAAAGTACCTGGAAATCATTCCACAAGTTAACCCAAGCCTTGTAAATAAAACTGGGCAGATGAAACTGTTTGGAAGCCTTTGATGGATGTGCTAGTGTGAAGACACAAGCCATTATGATCATGGGTTTGAATGCACTGACCTTGTTCAAGAAATTGACCAGACTAGAATATGTGCTCTAACCCAGAAACTGTAACTGAAGTCTGTCCAGTACAGTTGTGGGTGTTTTCTGTGGACTGAGCAGGCATCTGTTATAGAGTTTGTCTAGGTTACTCAGGTTAATTATATATTCAAAAATAAATCTGGGTTAATAAGTATTAGCCAGCCATTTATAAGAAAGGTTTGCTTATAAAGCTTTATTCAGGTTAATTTTTTATTTTTATTTTTTATTTATTTTCATAATCATTTCATTCCTAGCAATGCAAGACTGTCACTGGGGAGCATTGGGTTACAGAGAGAGAAAAATAGGGTACAGAAGATATCAAAGAAAGAATTGGATTTAAGGAGGTGGATAGGGTTTATAGAGGTGGATGAGATTCCGGGAGGTAGAAGATGGCAACTGGTATTGCAATTAAAACCAAACACAGAATGTGTAAGAAAAGAAACTGGTAAATTTGCCTATTTTGACAGCAGAAGAGGTGGGACCTTGATGGCAATCTAGTATCATGAGTAAATTCATGTCATCAGAGCACCAGGGAAAGAAGTTTGTCAGATCAGACGCCATGAAAATATTTGTAGAAAAGACAGAGGGAAGCCACATCCTGTCTGTGAGAAAGTGACTGAAGGTGGGCTGCCAAGTCAGTCAGGATCTCCTTTCCATCTTGTCTAGAACCTTGAGATGAATAGCAGTACCAGCCAAACAAACATGGCAACAGTATCCAATGCACAGACAGATGTTAGATTCATAACTATAAACTCTGACAAGAAAATCTTTCTGGTCCGACAGAGTGACTCAACCTTCCTAGCAGTAGTTTTATACTCAAATATTTATCTTGGTTAATGACTAGTCAGTCAGTTAATTGCCATATGTGATACATGCTTTGGCGATCATGTTTCGAAATGAGACATGACTGACTGGGCAGAAGATTATCCTGCAGTAGATTGCAATTGCTTTCTGAGGTAGACTGGTTGCCAGCCAGGGCTATAGAAACCAATATGTCCTATTATTTAACCCTTAATTGGAAGGAAGAGACAGATTAATACCTTTCCCAAGGTATTTGTGTGAATTTGAATGCAAGGAATTCAAATGGAATTTGAACTCGGCTCTCTGATTTGTCATTCTGAGTCGATATCCACTGCACCACAATGCACATCCCTGCACCACAAAGCGCATATTGAGTAGTAACCATCCATTTATAAGAATAGTTTGCTTATAAAGTTTTCTATCCTAGGTTCCACGCTCTTTCTGATCTACATTAATGATCTCCCCGACACCATTAGATCCCAAGTTGGCATGTATGCCGATGACACAACAATCTACTCTCGCATCGATCAGAAACCAGGTGTGGACGACAAAGTGAACCTCGCTGCCGTACTTGAAAGGGACCTCCAATCCGTAGTGGCCTGGGGTAGGAAATGGCTGGTAAATTTCAATGCCTCTAAAACGAAGCTGTTATCAACTAACCACCATAGACAATCGCATCTACCTCCCATTAGCATGGGACAGGCTAGCCTCCCAGAGAGTAAAATACTACACCTCCTTGGCCTTACACTCTACTTAGCCCCCTGTGCAGTAGTGGCAGTGACATGCCTTGCTCGGGGTGAAACGCTTATAAAAAAAAAATAAAAAAAATTCAGGTTAATTTTATGTACTTCAAAAATAGTCTTGGTTAATGAGTAGTAACCATTCATTTATATGAAAGAAGTTTGCTTATAAAGCTTTATTCAAATTAATTTTCTACACTCCAAAAGGAGTCTTTTTTTTAATGAATAGTTTTTAGTCATTGATAAGAAAATGGTTTGCTTATAAAGCTTTATTTGGTTTAATTTTATATACTTCCAAAGAAGTTTGGGTTACATATCTGTAAACAGCTGAATTTGATGCATTCACTTATGCACAAATACACTTGGGAAAGGTATTAATCCATCGCTTCTCCCTCCAGCTATAGATTAAATAACAGGACAGGCTAGGTTCGATAGCCTTGGTTGGCAACTAGTCTGCTATAGAAAGTAATAGGAACCTACTCCAGCTAGTGATGTTTCTTTGAAAATGCATTCCCCAGCTATGTATCATGTATCACACTTGACTAATTTGTAAAGAGGACTATTTCTACTAGAGGAGATAATGACTGCTATTTTGTCTACTTTGTTGCTCGAATTATGACAAATTTTATCTTGAATTTTTATTTTTAATTTCATGATTATTTGATTTTTTCTTAAAAATTTTTATTGTCCATTTTGATCCAAAAGTAAGTTATGAAGAAAATTAAGCCTATACAAAAATTTATCTACCTTTGTAGTGCCATAAAAATGATGGCGAATGTGATACAGAACTGTGAAATGATATTAGAAGGTAAAAGTTTCCTTCTAAAAAAAAGCTAAACAAAGTACTAAGAAATCAGAAAATTTTATTAGAACAGAGAAATGAGTACTAAACTATTAGGTAACATCAATCTTCTTCTACAGCAATGAATGCTAGACAATTCCTTCATAAATGAAGAGGAGACTTGAGACAACCAAAAATACTGTTCTATGGAAGGATACTGAGAATAACATGGATGGAACATGTGAGTAATTAGGAAGTTTAAAAGGGAAATTGAAATAAACAAAATACTTATACTTAGAATCAGAAAGAGATAATTAAAATTTCTAGAATACATAATGAGAAAAGTGGGCTTGAAGAATTTGACACTTACAGGAAATACTGAAGTCAAAATGATTATAAGGAAACAGTATTAACCTAGCTGTTGAGCTTGTGTAAATAGATTTCAGAACAGAGAGTGGTTAGGATAGTAAAACCAAATATTAATTTCTTTTATATATATATATATATATATATATATATAATATATATATATATATATATATATATATATATATATATATATATATATATATATATATATATATATATATATATATATATATATATATATATATATATATATATATATATATATATATATATATATATATATATATATATATATATATATATATATATATATATATATATATATATATATATATATATATATATATATATATATATATATGTAGATAAACATTAGTATAAGTGTAAACAAATCAAGTAGTAAAAATTATCTTTAGGATATAAATACTTATTTTCAGTATTTGTCTGTACTTCTGAGATGAGGTATTATTTGCATTATAAAAACATCTGGCCCAGTGGATATAAGCATTGGTTCCATGGAATTGACCCAAAGAGCTGTGAGTTCAATACTTGGCTACAGTAGTGGAGAACTTAGAGAGTTAAGTTAAAAGGAGATAACTACATGGCATCTGGAAATAGCATCACAAATGGAATGAGAATGATATCAAAAATATAAAAAATTTTTATCAAAATAAAGGGTTTGGTTTGAAATTCCTAGCACTTGAAGAAGCCAAAACATTGTAAACATTGCAAAAAAGATGAGGGCAACAGTTCGAACACCCACCCTTTTACAGTGAAACCAATGAAATGTAACCGCAATTTCTACTTCAACAGCTTGTGGAATTCCCTACTGCATGCTTGCTTCCCCGATGGCTACAACCTCCAGGAGTTTAAATGTAAGGTCAATAGACACCTCCTAACACACTAACTCACTCCCACTCTCTCCAACTCCCTCCCTATGTACATCCTAAGTCGTCTATCACCCTCCTTCCGACATTTCCTATACCCAATCCCTCTATGTAACCCCCTGAACTATAGTGGCAGTGGAATGCCTTGCTTGTGGTGACATGATTAAAAAAAAAAACAAACTTATTTTTAGGTTTTATTTAAATTATATCATTAACTTATATTATTCTTTTGTCAGTCATCATCTTTTTTCTCTCCGAATCCTGTTTTTCTATTGTCTTTTTTGTTTCATTCATTCTTAATAATTGATTGAATTTATGGGCCCTTTAATTGCCTTGCTTGGGGTGAAATGATATATTTCTAAAATGCAATTCTACTGTCGTTTGTGTAGAATTGGATTACGTTCAGGGTATCTTGTTCATCAGTTTTTAAATAACAGAAGAAAGTTTATTATCTAATAAGATCCTCACTCCGTCAGAATAATTAGCATTTGAAGGGATTGTGTAAAGGTTTTTTGTTTTGTCTACGAGCTTCTAAAGAAAGTAGTAAAGAAAAGCTGGAAGAAATTACTGTCAGCTGTAATAAAATAGAATGCATGGTAATCTTCAGGAAGAATAGTTCAAGATACAATCTATGAATCAGAGATGCCAAAATCAAGCAAGTACACAAATTTAACTATGTGGGATTTGTTTTAATAAATGACAGAAAATGTGACATTGAAACATGAAGGTGAATTGTAATAGTGGAAGATGCTTTCCAAAAGTAAAATATTAAGAAAAGTATTAAGTGACAGGAAAATTTTGTTAGAAACAAAGAAAAGAGAGCTGAACTGTTAAGTAACACTAATTTTCCTAGATGACAGTGAATACTGGAAATTTTCTTCATAAATAAAAAGTAAACTTGAGGTTACAGCACTTTGGTTATACAGAAGGATACTGGGAATGTTATGAACAGAATGTGCCAGCAAGCACTGAAAAGATTTTAAGGAAAATGGGAAGAAAAAGAACAATTATTTTTAGAATCAGAATGACATTTTGTATCTATTTCTGAGATGAGTAATTTTCAATAATCTTGGAATTATTTTGAACTTTTGTTCTCATCTTGGTTGATATAGGTGCTATAAAGGACACAACGTTTAGGCCAAGTCCCTACATCACCCAATCTATAACACCTATATCAACCAAGATGAGAACAAAAGTTCAAAATAATTCCAAGATTACAGAATGACAGTGTTGAAATATCTGAGGCACAATAAGGAATGAAGGCTTAAATAATTCGACACTCACAGGAAATATTGAAAACAAGAGTGGAAGAGGGAAACATCATGCAGTTTACCTAATGAGCTTGAGTATTGGGTGGCAGAACAGGGACTGATAAGTATAGTAAGACGACAAACATTACATAGTGCTTTAAAGGATGGGAAGTTGTGAAGAGCCATGATAACCCACATCCTGAAGATACATGTACTGTAAAAGCAAAAAATGTACACATATTATTAAAATACATAAATACATAAATGACAAAAGTTTCCTTTCAATAAGCTAAAAAAAAAATACTAAGAAATTGAAAAATTTCATTAGACAAAGAAATGATTACTGAACTATTAGGTAACATCAATCTTCTTATACAGCAATGAATGCTGGACAATTCCCTCATAGGTGAAGAGGAGACTTGAGACAACCAAAATAATGTTCTATGGAAAGATGTGGAGGATAACATGGATGGAACATGTGAGTAATGAAGAAGTTTAAAAGGGAAATAAAAAGACACTTATACTTAGAATTAGAAAGAGATAATTAAAATTTCTAGAATACATAATGAGAAAAATGGGCTTGGAGAATTTGACCCTTAGAGAAAAAAACTGCCATCAAAATGGTCATAAAGCTTGTGTAAATGGATTTCAGAACAGGGACTGGTTAGAATAGTAAAACTAAATATTAATTTCTTTTCTATGTATATACTGGCAGTATAAGCTGGCGTTGCTTGGGTGTAATGAAAGCTTTAAAACTAATCCATGGTCCTAGAGCTCAGACTCAGTCTAAAGAATATTTGTGTAATGTTTGGTGAGAATCAGATAAAAAATTGTGGATTTGCATAAAGGACATACAGACAGATAAACAGACACACACACAAACATCTTGCCTCTTATATATATTATTGATTTTCTGCACTATTGTAAGAACTGCAACCTTGAAACTTCTGAATATCGTTTCTGATGTCTTTGTCTAAGAGTGTATCAAATTTGATTAAAATCGGATCACTCCTTCTATAACCCGATTTTTTCGATTATTAATTTTTTATATTTATCGGGGGTACCTCGACATAAAACCTAGCTAAGAACACTCACAGAGGCTTATAGTACAACTGTGCAAATTTTCAAGAAAATCAGTTCAGCCATTTTGGAGTCTATAGGTAACGGATACACACACACACACACACACACACACACACACACACACACACAGACAAAGTTCTATTTATAAATAAGTTTAGATGAGATTAGATATAGGTATATAAACATTGCTATAAGTGTAAACAAAACAAGTAATAAAAATTATCTTTAAGATATAAATACTTATTTTCAGCATTTATTTATACTTCTTAGATGAGGTATTATTTGCTTTACAAGGGCACCTGGCCTAGTGGATATAAATGTTGGTTAATCCAGTAACTTGACCCAAAGAGCTGTGAGCTCCATATTTGGCTACAACAGTGGTGAACAAATGACTTAGAGAGTTGAGTTAATGGGAGATAACTACATGGCATCTTACGGTCGTATCACGTTGAATACCCCAATTCTCATCCGATCAATGTTGAAACTGGTCAGTACTTAGATGGGTGACCACTTGGGAATACCAGGTGCTGTAAGTGCTGTCTGGACAGATGTGCATTGTGATGCCATGGATATCAGCTTGGAAAGAGAAACTGGGGAGCTGAGTTCAAATTCCAGTTGAATGCCCTGCATTTACTTACGCGCTAATACCCTTGGGAAAGGTATTAATCCATCCCTTCCCTCCAGTTATGGGTTAAATAACAGGACAGATTGGGTTCTATAGCTTTGGCTGGCAATCAGTCTACCACAGCAGGTACTGGCAACCTTTTGTGAGATAATTAAAATGCCTGAGGTCTATACAGGTAGGACTCGGGACCATACCCTTAAACAAATCCCAATGAATCTTTCTCTGTCGCTTGGGAGGAAGCCAGCTCAACCCAACCAGGGTGAATGCCAAAACAGATGCAGGTACAGGTAGATATCATCTGGAAGTGGCATCGCACATGGAATGAGAACGATATACCCCAGGGATTGAAATAAGGGGTTTGGTTTGAAATTCTTAGCACCTGAAGAAGGCTGGAGCATATAACAGCTGAAATCTCATAAACATACCGAAAATGATGATGATAACAGCCCGAACAATGTAAATAATGCACTTATTTTCAGGTTTTATTTAAATTATATAATTAACTCATATTATTCTTTTGTCAATCATCATTTTTTGTCTCCCTGAATCCTGTTCTTCTGTTGTCCTCTCTGTTTATCAATAATACACTTATATGTAGGATCAGATGGAGATAATTAAAATTTCTCCCGTTGAAGACAATGTCTAAGGTTTTCTCTTGGGTTAAGGCTGTCATCGATGCTTTCATCCCAGCCAAGAAGTTATGACTTAAACTCCATTCATCCTCCTGGTTCTCTCCTGCTTACTCTGCTACTATTGCCCACAGGAATCACTTATTGCTTTATCAGAACCCTGTGTCTGACCATAATAGGCACCTTTTTATCTATGCTTGTGTTGGGACGCCCGCACCTATTCGGCTATAATGGACTATTCCATTACTATGTAAAGTAATGGTGGCATCTACGTAAGGGAGTGTGCCAAGCAGCCGATCGACAAGTCAGTCGTAGACTTCCGGTGACGACCCGGAAGTACCCATTGCTCATACTACGTCTTATGACGGTTGAGACGATTAACCTTTATTCTTGTATTGGATACTAATAATCTTTGTAAATACTATTTTCACAGAATACAACAATTAACCTATTCCTGTTGTTGAGTTATTTATTCTTACTCAGGACACAATAGTGGCGACGAAGATTGTCGACACAACAGTGGTGACGAAGATTGTTGAACACAACAGCTTGTAATGAGTGGAAGAGGATCTTAAATGATGCTAAGCTGTTATTTGTTATTTCTCGTGATACTAGATTGGCATCAAGGTCTCACCCTTTTATTTTCAAAATAGTTAAACCTATTCTCCTCTGTTGTTATTTTTGAAAGAATGAAACAGCATATGTCATTGTGCAAGTTTGGCTCCAAAGTCTACTGGTGGCTTTGTTAAAAAAGTTCTTAAACAACAGCAAGCCTTCAATCCCCAGTTTAATGAATAAATTTGAGGTCCTCCCATCTTCAGCGGACAAGGTCAAATGCTTTGCTTGCAAATTCTTCACCAACTCAAGATATGATTTGTCTGGGGTATACACACCTGATTTCCTACCTAGAAATGAGGCTCAACTGAGTGACATTCACATTTGTTCCTTGCTTGTCTCTAACATAATTTCAAAGCTTGACCCCCATAAGCCGAGCAAAGGTGACAAAATTCCCAAACATTGTCTTGAAGGAATGTGCCCTTAAACTCTCATCTGTCCTCTGAAAATTTTATCACTACTGCCTCTCTGCTTCTTGCTTTCCTACCTGCTGAAAGTTCTTCTTTGTGGTTTCTGTATTTAAGAACTCTGAAGAACTCTCAGGTCCCTCTAATTATCACATAATCAACTTCTGACTAATTTTTGGCAAAGTGTTTGAGGCTATCACCAATGCTGAAGTGGTACAACATCTCACGGCCCACAGCCTCTTCTCCAATAAACAGTATGGTTTCTGCTTCACCAGGTCTACTGCTGATATGCTAATGACTATCACAGAATATATATACCAGGCTCTCAATAAGAATGGCAAAGCTCAAGCTGTTACCTTAGATATCTCCAAAGCATTTGACATAGTTTCACATGCTGGCTTTCTATGTAAGCTACAGAGCAATGGTATAACTGGACACTTGTTTGATCTAATCCAGTTGTTCCTTTCAAATCGTGTAATGAAGGTAGTATTGAATGAGCATGCCACCATATACTATCATACAAATTCGGATGTCCCTCAAGGCTACATCCTACGCTTTCTCTGATCTTCATCAACGATCTAACCTGATCGGATCTAACCTGATCAGATCCCCAGTAGGCATCTACACTGATGACATACTACCATTTACTCTTGCCTCGATATGAAATCTGCCCAGGCTGACAATGCTAATCTCACTGCTAATCTTGAAAAGGACAGCCAATCTGTGGACTGGGGTAAGAAATGGCTCATAAATTTTAATGCTTCCAGAACGAACCTGCTATCCCTTAACTACCATAGAGAATTGGTCCTACCCACCATCAGTATGGATCAGGTTAGTCTTCCTGAAAGCAAAAAACTGTGCCTCCTGGGCCTATCTCTGTCAGCTGACCTCAAGGGGAGTGACTACATTGAATCCATAGCTAAATCTGCTGCTAGGAAGGTCAGTTCACTGTGTAGGGTGAGGAAGTTTTTCTCGTCTGAATCCATCTTTCACATGTATAAATCTACCATCTGTTCGTGCTTTGAATAATGCTGTCACATCTGGCTGGGTGCCCCTGCTATTCATCTTGGGGTTCTTGACAAAATTCAGTGGATAATCTGCAATGTAATTGAACCCAACCTGGTAGCTCAACTCTAGTTGCTTTTGCATTGGCATAATGTGGCTTTCCTCTACCTCTTCTACAAATATTTTCACAGCTTCTGCTCTGATGAGCTTAGCTCCCTGGTGCCCCTTCTGCATGAATTTACTTGAGCTACTAGACTAGTGACTAGGTCCCATTCATTTACAGTAAATCTGATCAAATGTAACCACAGCTTCTACTCTATCAGCTTCTTTTCTTGCACTTCCCACCTGTGGAACTCCCTTCTGTATTCTTGCTTCCCTGACAGCTACTATCTCTAAAGATTTAAATGCAAGGTCAGTCGTCATCTCTTATCTCTTTGACTGACTTACATCCTTTACCTGACAACCCTTGTATCATGTTCTTTTTCCTTTTCCACTCTACTCTCATACAACTCTCTTCAAACCAGTGTTCTCATCCTTCTCTTATCCATTTTCTGACACCCATTCTAACTTGTTCCTCTTTCTCAATACTCACCTCTTATTTAGCCCCCTGCTCATCAGTGGCAGTACTACCTTGCTTGGGGTGAAATGATTATTAAAAAATACATAATGAGGAAAGTGTGCTTGGAGAATTTGACACTTACAGGAAATATTGAAGTTAAAATGATCATAAGGAAACAGTATTATTGTTTGTGGTTCTTTCTATATTAAAATACACAAATATTTTTTTCTGTTACATTATCAGTCGTCTATTTTTTTTTAATGTATTCTTTTTATGTTTTATAATGAAAAACAAATGCATTTTCAACCAAGGAAAAAAATGAGTGGGTGCTGGAAATTTCTCAGCCAAACTAAGAAGTCCTTTCAAATAAAATTGATGTTTTGTCACTAGGACAGATTTTGAGAAGTGAATCAGGCTAAGAACTTTTCAACACCCTTGTATATGTGCGTAAGATTTTCTTTTTCTTTCCTCTTGAAACAAATGGAAAGTGTTCTTCTAATTCTTAAAAAAGACTTCTTGAATTTTCTTTTGCCTATTTAATGAAGAAACTGCCAAATCATGCCGAAAGAGAAACAACTTTAAAAAAATGTTAATTTACAAAGAGAAAAAAAGGGTTGTAGAAAGGTGTAAAAAATTTTAATGACTGAATGAAAAAGTTGTAATTTTTTTAGGAAATGCAAAAACATGAAAAATTTTTTCAAAAGATGAACTCACAAAAAATGGAAGGAAAAAATTATGCTGCAATGCAAAAAACCTAAAAGAAAAATTCAAAGAAAAAACAAAAAAATAGAAGACATTGAAAATTTTTTTTTTAAAAATGGAAGGAAAAAAATTTCATGCTTAAAAAATGAAAGGTGTGAGAAAAACAGTTTTAATGAAAAAGAAAACAAAAAAGCATACAGCCAAGAGCTAAGAGGAACAAGGGGCAGATGATATGAATTAATTAATTGGTGCCTTAATGATTTGTGTCATCAATTATCAAATTGTCATTGAGATATTCTAGGTTGATTATTGCAAGTGATTCAGACCAGTTATCTTAAACGGAAACAGAAAAAGTAACCCATTATAGAATTTAGTGTATGAATCAAGTTTAAAAAGACAAAAAATGAAGTGATTAAAATAATAATAAAACTATTGTCTTCTTTTTAAAATAAAACTTGGTATTAATGAAAGTTTGAAAAGAAAATTGAAATTAATTAAGATACCTTAAAAGATTTACTAATTTAAATAACAAATTCTCATTTAAATTTATTTTTCCATAACTTGTTTTTCTTATGAGAACAAAAAGAATACTTGTACGCAGAATCAGAAAAAGGCAGCTAAAATTTCTTGGATACATAATGAGGAAGTGGGGAGGGACCTAAAAAAACTTAACTTTAACAGAAGAAGAGACATTTATACTCAGAATCAGAAAAAGGCAACTAAAATTTCTTGGACACATAATGAGGAAGAAGGGGCTGGAAACCTTAACTCTCACACATCAAAAGACATTTATACTCAGAATCAGAAAACCATGGCTGAAATTTCTTATACATAATGAAAAAGGAGGGACTGGAAAACTTAACTCTCACAGATTAAGGATCATTTATACTCAGAATCAGAAAGACATGGCTGAAATTTCTTGGATGCATAATGAAGAAGTGGCACTTGGAAAACTTCACTCTCACAGATCAAAAGACATGTATACTCAAAATCAGAACGAGGCAGCTGAAATTTCTTGAACACATAATGAGGAAGTGGGGGCCTGGAAAACATAAATCTCACAGATTAAGAGTCGTTTATACTCAGAATCAGAATTTAATAAGATATATATTATTAAATAATATAGACATATTGTGTTTATTTATTTTTATACTGATTCTTTCCAGTTGTTTAATCAGTTTCTTGATATAAGATGAAATTCATCAAGAAAGGTGCCGTAGTTTTTTTCTAACCTATGTACTTTAAATCTTTTTCAGGATCATCTTCATGAGTAAATTATGAAAAAAGTCTTATTGCAATTATCTAAACTTATTTATAAATGGAACTTTGTCTCTGTGTGTGTGTATGTGTGTGTGTGTGTGTGTGTGTGTGTGTGTCCCTGTTACCTATAAACTCCAAAATGACTGAACTGATTTTCTTGAAAATTTACATAGTTGTACTGTAAGCGTCTGCGAGTGTTCTTAACTAGGTTTTGTGTCGAGGTACCCCCGATAAATATTGAAAATCGATAATCAAAAAATCGGGTTAACACTCATAGACCAAGACATAAGAAACGGTATTTAGAAGTTTCAAGGTTGCAGTTGTTGCAATAGTGCAGAAAATTGATAATATATATATATAAAAGGCAAGATGTTTGGATGTGTGTCTGTTTATCTGCCTGTATGTCTGTATTTTGTTCAGACCTTTTATTTTAGTTTTTGCTTTGGGTTTGGCTCTAAGTAGGTGTCATTGTAGTTCTTAGTCTCAGCCATATCATTTACTCAGAGGACTTATTTAGCCTTCAAAATTCAGTTTATGATGAAAAAACTTATTTGATATCGATACCAGGAAATCAAAATTTGACTTACATCTATTCATTTTTCTTTCAGTCCAGTCTTTTGACCCAGGGCAGCACTACCTTCTCAAAAGATTTGATGTAGGCTTCCATGTTAAGTCTGTGGCCCTGTGATAAGATGAATAGAGGCATAATGTCAGCATCAATAGTGATCACTACAAATATGATGATGTTAAATAGATATTTGGTTTTCAACTCCTGATACATCTTTTAGGAAGCCAGCAAGCCAACGATTGTTCTGTATGTTTATCATCTTATCTTAGAAAAATCTTTTCTTACCTGAGAGAAACCAAAGCATGTTCAGTTGGAGAGGATGCTTAAGTTTGTTCAAAAGCTTTTTAGTACTTTTTTCCTCTTGTCCTTCATGGCATAAAATAAAAATTATTCCTTTCTTATCTTGTATGAGAAATACCAAATGTCTTTATGCCCTACCTGCCTGATAAGAAACTCAGACATATCTGTATCCCAAGCTATGCACCTGACTTAGGGATTGTTGTCTATCATAGCCTGGATTTCACCAACAAGTTTGGGAGTTCTTTTCTTCTCAGAATGATCAGAGTGAGTTTTCCAAGCTACCATATCTTTGTAATCCCCATTAGACCTTTTGAATTCTCTGCACTGTCTTCAAATTGACACACAAACACTCTGAAATATTTATATTGGAATTTCTGGTGTAAATACTAAGCAGTACAGCATGCCATTTCCAAATTTCTGGTGCAGTGAATTGTGTCATGTGCAATTGACAAAAGCCAAAAGCAAACCATGTGTTAGCACGAAATTAAAATTATGGTAATTTACCCATCGCATCCTACATATATACACTACTGGCCATAATTATTAGCCCGCCCCAGTTTTAAAAAAAAATGATGTATTTCAAACTATTTTTAGTATTTATTGCCAAGTGGATAATTCTAAATGAAAATAGAATTGTTCTTTTGTTAATATTACTTTGCAAAATTTTACAAGGCAGTCAGGGAGCCTTTGCTTTGGCCAGCTAATAAGAAGAAGAGACTAGCATGGGGAAGAGAGCACAAAAACTGGACACCAAAACAGTCCATTTGGTGCACATGTTATTGTGCAGTATTAACAAAAGAACCATATATATATATAATGAATTTTTATTTATCAATCTGACAGATTTTTTATCAGTTGAACAGTATACAGTAGGACCTTGCAGTATGAGTTTAATTCATTCCCAGACTAAGCTTGTATTACAATTTACTCACATTACAAAGCAATTCTTCCCATTGAAATTAATAGAAAAATTATTAATCCATTCCAGCCCCTAAAAACACCCAAAATGCCTTTTTTTAAGCAGAAAATTTTTTACGCAGAAAAAATGCAACTTGAAAAAATTAAGAACAATAAAACATAATAAAACTTGCTATTTCTTAGAAAATGATGACATCAACTAGAAATGCTATCAATTATCTCCCTTTACCTCAATCATCGACCACCACAGAGTATTATGGTTGCTCATACTGGGAATTTTACTCATCAAACGATACAAAAATTCTTAAAAGTTACTTGCATAATGGTGCACTCATACTATGAGGCTCTACTGTGCTTATTTATTTTTATCTACCAGACTGAATATTTGAGAAAACTTACTAAAGAAAAATATGCACTCACAGGCAGAATTTGAAGCTCTGTTCCACTTGGTAAGAGGGAAACCATTGTTAAATCTGACATGTCTGAATTGACTTGGCCACAGAGAAGCATTATTTATCAAGGAAATGTTGAAATGTACCTTTAAGTAAAATCCTGCTGGAGAGTGCATGTTTTCATCTAATAAGATTTCTCAAATATTCAGACCAGTAGACAAAAATAAATAACTATACTGTACAATGAATAAATGTAGCATCTGTTCAATTATGACTATACACTAATAGTAACATTTAAAACAATATATATCTCATGCTGTCAACTGAGCAATCTGGAGAAATGGTAGACTTTAAAAACAGTAGCTATTCACTGCTATTTACACAACATTCATTCAGTAATGAATTTGAACACTTTCAGCTACTGTTGTGTGTTTAAATTGTGTATATGACATGGTAACATCTGCCTTCCTCCACCAAGCAGCCATAGCTTAGAGAGAGAATCGCTAACTGATGTCAAATCTATCGGGTTTCAATCCTGGCTGGAAGCAATCTAATGTCTAACCATACTGATGAGGTGTGATACAGCAAAACTGGACTGTCTGTGGATGACTACATATATATATATATATATATATATATATATATATATAGTCATCCACAGATAGATCTGTTTCACTGTATCACGGCTCACCAGTACGATTAGACAGCCGATTGCTTTTTACCCAGGATTGAAACCCGACGGAATTGGTGTCAGTCGGCGATTCTACCTCTGAGCTACAGGCGCTTGGTAGAAGGAGGCAGAATATTTAACGTGTATATTATCATTATACATACCCAATAGCTGAGAGTGTTCTAATTCATTGCTGAATGAATGATGTGTAGATGCCAGAGTAGCTACTGTTTTTCAAAGTCTGCTATTCCTCCAGAGTGCTCAATCAGGGTGTGAAAGCATAAATAGTTGTAAATAATAACGTTTAAAATTATATATATATAATTTTAAACATTATTATATATATATATATATATATATATATAATTTTAAATGTTATTATTAGTGTATACTCAGTGCTCCCCATAAATTAGACAGAGCTATTACTGAAATAATTACATAATTCCTAGGCACCATTATTACTATATATATCAGACACTCAGGTGACTTACTTCATAAAATTAGAAACATTAGTATGACCAACTTATCTATAAAAGGTTTGGGTATTAAATCACTCTATACTAACGTACCTATTAAAAATGTCTAAACATTTTTAGAAACCATCTCAAAAATTCAAAGTAAACCTCCCCCTACCTATCCCAAAAAACTTAAAAATAAGTACATTAATCAGTAACCATTGTTATTTTTTTAAAAAACAATGCTTTATAAACAAAAATTTGGCTTACCCATGAGGTCTCCTTTCAGTAGTGTTTTTGCTTGCTTATTTCTAGAATTCTTTGAATACAGTAATATCAAATATATTATACCTAAGAATTTTAGTTACTTAAGATATATAAACGACACCCTCTAATTTTGCTATTAACCTATTAAATTAACCTATTAAATTTTGTAACTAAACTCAGTAAGATAAAACCTACCAAAGAATTCACAAATGAACTTGAAACTAACAATTCTTTACCTATCTTTGACATCTTAATAGTAAGTATTAACAATAAATTAGAATTTAAGGTTTAACATAAACCTATTTGCAACAATGACTTTATTAATTTCTATTCCCACTATAACCAAAGAATTAAATCTGGTTTAATTAGAGGTTCCTACCTTAGAGTCATCAGAATATTCTGCCCTAATTATATATCTAAAGAAGAGAGATATATTGAACAAACATTTAAACTTCTCCACTACCCACATCATTTCATCCACAATGCCAAAAATATACTTATAAAATCCACAAAACCAAAAAAACAAATATCTCAAAATTACACAAATTTCCTAATACTACCTTCCAACACCTTTTCATATGAACTCACAAATAAATTAGCTATCCCATACACTAGAATACCAGCACCTCCAAGACATTAAAATGCTCATCAGAATCAATTGCAGAATCAGCTGTTTGATAAATCTTTTGAAGTCACTGAAACTTTTCTTAATTTATTGAATATATATATAAATGTGTATTTAGCCAGCAACCACTTGTATACAACTTTCATTAAAGGTGACTAAAAAAAGTACTGCATTGAGATTTTTATTTAATTTTTGTGCTGTTTGGATAAGTTTTTTTTTTAAAGTGTGGAAGAATTGCCCAAATGTTCTGTGAGCCTGAATGCTTTTGGCTATTCCTTTAGCCATTAACAAGGATGATTTTTATTTTAATTTTTAACTAATGATGATATTATCAGATTAAAAAAGATTTAACTAATGATGATATTATCAGATTAAAAAAGATGACAAACACCAATTTAAAAGCCTACAATGCAGTAATGCATATATAGAGGAAACATCATGAAATCTAAAAGCGTGAATCTACAAATACAAAAGAGACTTACTTTTTTATATACATTCCAACTCTTTTGTATTACATCGAAACAACATAGGACACAATTTTGATTTCTGTTATGCTAGTTTAATTAAAAAGAAAAATAACCTTTCAAGAAGAAAGTACTTTGAAAACATATTAATAGCATTACTACCAACTATGAACACACAGTTAAAACAACATTACTTCTGCATCTTTCTACAAATCCATGAATCCAAGATATGCCTACCAACAGATATAATTAAACAATTTAAAGATACTTCCATATATTTATAACATTGTAATATTGTTTTCTCTATTTGCACTACATTCTATTTTATTTCATAATTAATCTATTATTATTGTTTTCTCCATATTATTTTATATTATTATATATATTTTTCTCTCTATTATTATATATTGTTATATTTTATATTATTTTTATAATAATAATAATAATAATAATAATAATAATAATAATAATAATAATAATAATATTATAATTAAGCAATATAAATAACATATAATTATGATATATAATAATATATCATAACTAGGAGAAAATATAATAATATATCATAATAAAAATATAAAATAATAATAATAATAATAATAATTATTATTATTATTATTATTATCAACATCATTATTATTATTTTATATTTTTATTATGATATATTATTATATTTTCTCCGATTTATGATATATTATTACATATCATAATTATATGTTATTTATATTGCTTAATTATAATATTGTAATGGGATACTATAGTACTTTATATATTACTATTATAATTTTATAAGTATATTTTAATATATTTTTATATATTACTTATATTATTTAATTATGATATTGTAATAATTTTAATACATATATATTTAGCATTTTAATACATATGATTACATTGAAACATTCTGTTAACAATTTATTTTCAAAAATTTATTTATTTATAAAAAGTTTGCTTAATACTTGTATACATTATTTTGCTAAAATTTTAAATGGAATATATTTCCTTTTATCATTTACACACATACTAATTTATTGACTCATAAATACACATATTCAAACATGATTCTCTCCTACACACACAGACATACATAATTCTCTCGCTTAATCATCAAAATCTGGTTAACCAACATCTGTGTTTTGCATTAAAATGCTCATCAGAATCAATTGCAGAATCAGCTGTTTGATAAATCTTTTGAAGTCACTGAAACTTTTCTAAATTTATTGAATATATATATAAATGTGTATTTAGCCAGCAACCACTTGTATACAACTTTCATTAAAGGTGACTAAAAAAAGTACTGCATTGAGATTTTTATTTAATTTTTGTGCTGTTTGGATAAGTTTTTTTTTTAAAGTGTGGAAGAATTGCCCAAATGTTCTGTGAGCCTGAATGCTTTTGGCTATTCCTTTAGCCATTAACAAGGATGATTTTTATTTTAATTTTTAACTAAATGTCTACATTTTATTTATATTTTATATATGTTATAGAACTTTTTTTTAACTTATGCTATATAACAATATATATATATTTTTATTATAACTATAGTTATCTATTGAGCACTATTTGGTAGGAAAAAACATGTAAAATCCCTATAATTTTCATGCATTTTCTCAGTTGTAGAATCACATACAAGTGAACACACACACACACACACACACACACACATACACATATATATATATATATATATATATATATATATATAGAGAGAGAGAGAGAGAGAGAGAGAGAGGGGGAGAGAGAGAGAGTCTGAGAGAAAGATAGGGAAAAGTGAGTGAGTGTGTGTGTGCATGTATGTGTATAATGTAAAAATGTTAATGCTTTGTATGTTATATGGTCTGAGCATGCCTATATATATATATATATATATATATATATATATATAATAGTGTGTGTATGTATGAGTATACATATGCATGTGATTGTATGTATACATGTGAAGATATCTGAAGGTATATATTAATGAGTACGGATGTATGTGTATGGTCTTTAGATGTTTATTTCCAGTAGACAAGCCAAAATGGTGGGCAGATCTTTTCCTTTGTGAAAATGGAACCACTGAACCTTTCACAGGAAGTGAAAGTAATGTTGGAAAAGGAGGTATGGTTACTGACTGATCAATCTATTGATTATATTCATTGATTGCTTAAAATTGATCAGTTGTAAAATTGCCAAGACTGGTAAAATGTGAACTTTGTTTCTGGAATTGTACAGCCTTTTCATACACTGATTAAGTCTTTTATGTACTCAAATTTTAGGAAGTGGAAAATAGTATGTTGATGGAAATGGGTAAGTGGGCAAGTACTTGAGTGGTTAGAATGTTAGTGTTTTGATCATAAAATCTGAGTTCGAATTTCAACATGGTCAGTTTGTCAAGAAAGTGACTCCTTGATAATAATGGCATATGAAGATAATCCCACTACATAGCACTGTTAGAAAGTGCTTGATTAGCAAAGACTGAAAATGAGAGAAATTGGGTTGATGAATCTTTTCAGAAGTCATTAATACTTGAACTTATGCTAGGACAAAGTTATTCGTCGTTGTGAATGAATTTTTCAGTGTACTGACCTTGTTCAACTAATGATCATGTTAAATTATTATTACAGAATGCACAGGCATGGCTGGGATGGTTAGCAATAGGCCAGAATATCTTTTGGGTGAAGCAAAAAGAGCAGCCCAAAATACCAAATACAGGTGGTGGATAATAAAATCAAGCAGGTACAAAAATTCAAATACATGGGAAGTGTTCTAACAGAAGATGGAAGGTGCAACACAGAACACATTCCAGAATCTGAGTAAAGTATTAAGAGATAGGAAACTTTCACCAGCAACAACGAAGAGAGTACTGGATTGCTGTGTGATGTCAGTTATTCAATATGGCAGTGAATACTGAACAATATCATCAAAGATGAAGAAAAAAATTGAAGCAGCTGAAATGTGGTTCTACAGAAGGATGCTGTAGATTTCATGGACTGAACATGTGAGAAATGTGAGTTTTGGAAAGGATGGAAAAGAAAAGGAAATTAATATTGAGCATCAGAAAGAGACAACTAAAGTTTCTGGGATATGCAATGAGGAAGGAGGGCTTAAAGAACAGGCCAGATAGAGGGGAAAAGAGACAGAAGAAGGCAGTGGATAACATATTTGAAGGACTTGAGCAGGTGGATGAGAGAACGGAGTCGCATGGTCTTGCAGGAGAAAGCATGCTGAGAGCCACCAGAGATAGAGAGATGTGAAAAACCATGATTGCCTATGTCCTGAAAAAACAAGGCATATAGAAGAAGACGAAGAAGATTCTGACAGTGAGGATGTGTGTTGTGGATCAGTGGATATAAGCTTGGAATGAGAAATTGGAGAGCTGAGTTCAAATATCAGTTGAATTCATTACATTCACATATGAGTAAATACTCTTAGAAAAGGTATGAATCTGTTTCTTGCCTTGAAGCTATGTGTTAAATAGCAGAACAGATTGGGTTTTATAGCCTTGGTTGGGAACTAGTCTACTGCAGAAAGTAATGGCAACCTACTATGGGAAAATCTTTTGCCCAGTCAGTCATGATCAGTCATTTTTTCAGTTATTCCAATGGAAATTAGGCACAGAACGTGAACGAAAACAGGAAACCAGGTTCAGACTTTCTGAACCAGTCTTTATTCCCAAAATTGTTTTCTTCATTTTTTTTTCTTTCTTCCTTTCTTTCTTTCTTTCTTCATGAATTGTTTAGTTTGATTTCTGACGAAGACATTTTTCCTTGCTCGGATTTTCACTATGATTGCACAGATCAGCCCAGACCCGTGCCCAGTGGTCAGATACGGCATGGCTACATCTGTCTCTCTCCTCCAATGAAAAAGAGTAAGGAAAAGGAACTCCCTATCCTTGAATCCATTACAGGTTTATTGAGATGACAGAAATTATATCCATGCCATTTAAAAATAGATAAAAATTAGATTCAGGCTAGAATTATTGTCAAGGTTGGAATATACATCATTGTGCAAATTAATTGAAACAACTGCTTTAGTTTCCTTTCTTTTGTCATATGGTTTGTTTTAGACCTACTGAAGTGACAGGGTATAATCGATTTCTATTTTTTCCTCAGATTAGATTATTTGCAGTGGTTTGCAGTAATATGAATCTATTTTCAGTATGTATGATGAAATTTCATTGGCCTTGAAAAATACTGCACCATCCGTGATTGCATCAGATTTTTATCATGTCCAGACATAATTGATTAGTTTTCCTATGGCCATTGTCTGTGATGGACATTGTCTGTGATGGACATTACACCAAGGAAGTGTACAAAAATTGTAACACAGCAAAAACACACTGGCAAGCCTTATAGAGAAATCATGAATATTGTTGGTTTCAGCCTTTTAACTGTCAGTCATGTCATCAAGGCAAAGAAACAAACTGGATCCATTCATCCAGAACATAAAGGAAAATGCAATTAGAAAAGAAAAACAAACCAAGAGATGATATATACATGATCAGGGAAAGTGTGAAAAATCTTAGGAAGACATTATTAGTTTTGTTTCAATTAATTTTCACAAGGGTGTATGTCACCATCTCCTTAAATGGCACATATCTTTTTTGCTGTTTGTACAGTGATTTAGATTATGCAAACATTGTTAAAAAATAATTGTTCAAAAATAATTATTCAAAAACAATTATTTATTTATTTGAAGTGTAAATTGTTTTAATGAAAATTAATCGAAAGGATGATTATACTAAATGATACTTATTTGAAATATAGAATAATATATTGCAATAAAAATTTTAAAAATTAAAAGAGAAAATACACAAATAATAATTATTTGAAATACAAATATAGTTAATAAAAGAAATTAGTAAGAAAAAATCTTTATAACCTTAAGTCATTATGATACTTTATGCAAATAGTCAACTACTAAAGAGCACTTGTTAAAGGATGCCACTAATTTTAAGTTTTTCACTTACATTGTGGTATTTTTTGAAACCCTTGATATTTTGGCAAGCTGTTCTTACATTTGCAATAAAAATATATTGCAAAACCTGTTCTCTTTTAAGAGCACTTAAGAATTTCCATATTGTCAGATGATGCAATGACACTCACTGCAACAAAACCCTATGCCATCCTTCAAGGTCATTATTAGTTCTAGGTAAATCAGCATTGATTCTCTCAAAGCAAGACCATATATGTATTTCAAACATAAACATTTTGAATAGTTATAATTTAACATGCAAATCCTTTTGATTAATTTTCATTCAAACAACTTACAGTTCAAATAAATGTTTTTGAATAATTTTTTAACAAATATTTTCAAACAATTTCTGCGATATAGAGAGATCTTTTTCTTCCATTTTTGCATTTAAGGTAAGATCATTAGAAATTCATCATCCAAACATAAATCATATAGAAAAATTTGTTGAAATATCAGCTTTCAATATATATATATACTAGCAGTATAGCCCGGCATTGCTCAGGTGTAATGAAAGCTTTAAAACTAATCCATGATCCTGGAGCTTAGACTCTTTGGATGTTGGCACAAAAGATTAAAAAGCAATAGTTGTTTCCAGTTAAAGCGAAACCATAGACTGAAAGAAAAATGAATGGATGTAAGTCAGCTTTTGATTTCTTGGTATCGATATCAAATAAGTTTTTTCATTGTAAACTGAATTTTGAAGGCTAAATAACTCCTCTGAGTAAATGGTATCATGGCTGAGACTAAGAACTATAATTATACCTACTTAAAGCCAAACCCAAAGCAAAAACTAAAATAAAAGGGCTGAAAAAATACAGACATACAGGCAGATAAACAGACACACACACACACAAACATCTTGCCTTTTATATATATAAAGATTATCGATTTTCTGCACTATTGTCAGAATTGCAACCTTGTTTATGAGTGTATCAAATTTGATTAAAATCGGACCACTCCTTCTATAAATAGAGTTTTTCACTTATCAATTTTTGATATTTATTGGGGGTACCTCGACACAAAACCTAGCTAAGAACACTCGCAGATGCTTATCGTACAACTGTGTAAACTTTCAAGAAAATTGTTTCAGCTGTTTCAGAGTCTATAGGTAACGGGCACACATGCACACATACATACACACACACACAGACAAATTTCCATTTATAAATAAGTTTAGATAACCATTTAATAAATGAATATTATGTGTGTGTGATAGATAAACATTTAATAAATAAAATCACTGAAAATGATTTTACTATAGGATTGCCTTGGAAATAATTTTACAATATGACAGCATTGGAAATGATTTTACAGTAAGAGAGCACTGGAAATGATTTTATAATAGAAGAGCAGTGGAAATGATCTTACAACAGGAGAGCAATGGAAATGATCTTACTATAGGGCTGCATTAGAAATGATTTTGCAATAGGAAAGCATTGGAAATTAACTTACCATAGGGCTAAATTTGAAAGGATTTTATTATAGGTTGCATTGAAAATTATATTAATGTTAGGCTGCATTGTAAATGATTTTATGATAAGGTGCATTTTAAATTATTTTACTCTTAAGAATGCATTGTAAGTAATTTTACTATAGGGCTGCATTGGAATCAGTTTTACTTTAGGGATACATTGGAAATAATTTTACTCTTAGGAATTTACTGTAAATTATTTTGCATTTAGAAATGCATTGTAAAGGATTTTATTATAAGAATGACTTACAAAATTATTTTACTATAGACATGCCTAGGAAATTATTTTAATGTTAGGAATGCATTGGAAATATTTTTACTATAGGAATGTATTGCAAATTATTTTATTATATAGGTGTATTGTAAATAATTTTTTATATAAGTAAATAATTTTAGTATAGGGCTGCATTTGAAAAATTTTTTCTGTAGGAGTGCATTATAAATGATTTTATTATAAAGTGCATTGTAATCCTACTCTTAGAAATACACTGGAAATTATTTTTACTATTAAGTTCATTAGAAATGGTTTCACTATTGGGTGCATTGGAAATGATTTTATTTTAGGGTGCATTGTAGTCTTAGGAATGCATTGAAAATGATTTTACTATACAGATTCATTGAAATAAAAAAGTGATTGCCATTGGTTAGGAATGAATGCATTATTATCAGCATTATCATTGCACGCACAGATATATATATATATATATATATATATATATATATATATATATATATATATTATCAGTTGTGTAGACTGAGTACAATTTGTTTTGTCAATGGATTTTCAGACAATTTTTTTACCTGTAGCCCAAACAGAAGAACATGAATGATGCGTAAGTGTCAGTAATTCAGAGTCTTTTTCAAAGCTCTACTAAAGGGGAGATAACTAATACATAAGAAGGAAAAAGGAAATGAAATTTTTTTTCAACAGATGTAATTGCAGTTGAATCCAATGATTATTTCTTCTGCTCTTCGTCACAATTTTGAAGGGGTTTTATGTGATTATTCTTATTTTCATGATTTTGAAAGGAAAATGCTTTTCAGACAATGGAATTTAGTAAAGGGGATACAAATTGTTGAATTGGAAAGATGAAAAGAATTAGGAAGAGAAGTCGAAGAAAGAGGAAAATGAAGGAAAAAAATTAGTGACTAATAAAAACAAATAAAGGAAAAGAAGAAAACAGTGAAGGGATGAAGAAATTATGAGAAAGCATAAAAATGAGAAAAGAAAAAGATAAAAAGTAAAGTAGAAGAGGAAGTAGATAAAAAAGAAAAAAGAAAAGAAAAAATAAGAAAAAAAGAGAGAAAAGGAAGCAGAAGAAAATAGATCACTCTGAGAAAAAATGACCAAGAAAACAAAAAAAAATGTAGAAGACAAATTTAGAAGAAGAACAAGAAGAAGAACAAGAAGAAGAATGAAAGTGGAATTTGAAAAATATGACAAGGAAGAAAAAGAAAGAAGATGACAAAGTAAGAAATGAGATGAAAATGAAGAATTTAGAAGATGGGGAAAGTACAAGCAAAAAACATTAAAGAAAAAAGACAATAAAAAAGAAACAGTATTGTTCCTTCACCTCCTCCCTTGTTCTTCCATGACAAATAGGAATTCTTTTAACTCTTTGTATATAAGACTTCTGATGACAAAGAGAATTTTAGAGCAAGTGGACACAGATTTTGCATCATTAACCACTTTTCACAAAAGGTTGTGTGTCTTATGATTGGGAAAATGAAAAAAAAAAAAAGAAAAGAAAGAAAATCAGATAGAATCAGACCCAAATTTACATGCCTGGATAGTCAGAATTTCCCCTTCACTCCACCCCAGTACCTGGGCTTTCACCACCTCTTCTTATTCCTACCTCATCATCCATCTAATTCCCTGTTCCATTTTTGTCTTTTCACCTACCACCCTGACATCCACCATGATTGCTGACATCATCATTCACATTTTATACTTGGAAACATCTCAAAAACCATTGTTGTATCAGAGAATAAAGCCTATAGAAAGAGACAATTCTGGAAACTGTTTTTAAGTCCTTGATTATTTTGTGTGTGTGTGTGTGTGTGTGTGTGTGTGTGTGTGTGTGTGTGTGTGTGTGTGTGTGTGTTGTTTATCTTCTGTATTACAACCCTTCATGTTAAATATTCCACTTCCCTGTATCTAGTGTTGATTAGAGTTCAATTAAGGCAAGTGTCCACTGTTTCTTTGGAGGAGAAAATCTAAAAAAAAAATTACAAAATAATAAAAATTTACAAAAACTTAATAACAATCACAATGAGAAAAACAAAGCTTAAAATGAAAAACACTTGTACCCTCTTTCTCTCTCTGTCTCTCTCTGTCTCTCTCTTTCTCTCTCTCTCTATATATATATGTTATTATTCTTAAAATAGAGATAAAAGCATTCAATATTTACCAAAGATCAACTCACATTTTCATAATTTTTAATCACTCATTGGAACTCTGAGCAAAAAGTTGCATTTATCACAGAAAATATAAAACACACACACACACACACACACACACACACACACACACACACACACACATATATATTAGAGCTACAAAGAATGTGAAGTTGTGAAGAGTCATAATTGGCCACGTCCTGCAATGTATGAAGAAGAAAGCAAACAATTAATGAATTGAGAGTGATAGTAAGAGAACAAACACTGCTTAGTGCTACAAAGGATATGAAGTTGTGGAGAGCCATGATTGCCTACATTCTGAAAATATGCAGCACAGGAAGTACAAGAATGCAAGAAATTAGCAATGTGTAACTGACTGGCTGACAAACAGACTGAGAGGAACAATAAGAGGACAAATATTGCTTAGAGCGACAATGGATAGGAAATTGTGGAGAGCCATGATAAACTACATCCTGAAAGGATGCAGCATGAGTGGAAGAAGAAAACAAGTAACTTATAATGTGTAAATGACTGAAAGATAGACTGGGACGCATAGTAAGGAAACAAATATTTCTTTGAGATACAAAGGATACAAAATTGTGGAGAGCCATGATCGCCCACATCCTGGATGTAGCACAGGAAGTAGAAGAAAGCAAAAAATTAGCAATGTGTAAATGGCTGACAGAAGAGGGATTGAAGAGGATAGTAAGGGGACAAAGATTGGTGACAGTAATGAAGCATAGGAAGTTGTGAAGAGCCATGATCACCCATATCCTGAAAGATGCAGTATATGAAGAAGAAGAAATCAAACAATTAATAATGTATAAGTGACTAGTAAACAGATTGACTGAAAGTAAGTGGACAGACATTGTGTAGGAAACTGTGGAGAACCATGATCTCTCAAATTCTGAAGTGATATAGCATATAAAAAATGAAGAACCTGATAAAATACTGTATATGTATAGAACCATTAATTTTAGATCAACCTTCTTTTTTTATTACTTTCAGGACGTAGGTGAACATGGATTTCCACTCGCCCCTATTCCTTGTTGCTCTTAACATTTTTCCTCTTGGTGTCTTTCCCAAACCTGCTGTGCTATCCACTTGTTCAAGCCTGTCAAGTATGCCTCCCTCTACTTTCCTCTGTCTTGCTTTCCCTATATCTGTCCTGTGAGTATCAGATTCTCCAAGCCCTTTTTCCTCATTACATGTCCCAGAAACCTGAGCTGTCTCTTCCAGATGCCAAATATAAGTTTTCTTTTTGTTGGCATCTTCTCCAAAACCTCAACATTGCTCACATGTTCAGTCCATGGTATCCTCAGCATCCTTCTGTAGAACCACATTTTTTGCTTCGAGTCTCTCCTTCATCTTTGATGAGATTGTCCAGCATTCGCTGCCATATAGGAGGATGGATATCACATAACAGTCCAGTACTCTTTTCTTTGTTTTCAACAAAATCTTCCTATCTCTCAATACTCTGCTTATCTTTTGAAATGTGTCCTTGGTCATGCCAATATGTCTTCGGATCTCAGTGTTGCACTTTCCATCCTCTGTCAGAACATTTAAGAATATGTAAATAATATGTCAAATTTTTGGTAAACCTTATTTGATCCTCATTTTAGCAAACAAAGTTTATTTATTTATTATTTTTTTCATGGATGTCTGTGTGTGTTAGTGAAAAAGAATTAATTTCAACATTGCAGTATGTTGAAAAATGAGTTCAGTTGCAATGTGGTTTCTCCATTTTAAAATGGCTTTCTTTTCTTCTTTTTTCAGATAAAGTTATGCACATTCACGTGATAAAGTTACCACCTGCCCATCACCCACCAAGAACACAAAAAATTATTTTTTATGTTTTTCTCCTTTAACATAATTATATTTTTTTCTTTTTGTGCTATTTATTTCTATTTTTGTTCCATCTTTCTCTATTTTTCATTTTCTTCTTCTTTCTCCATCTTGAATTGTATACCCCTTCTTTTCTTATTGCACTAAAATTCTTTCACTTGAAATTTTTATTTTCCTTTTTTGCCACTCCCTCTATTTAAAATTTTTTTTCTCCTTCTTTTAATTTTTTTCTTTTATTTGTTCATATTTTCTTCCCTTCTTATTGCAATAAAATTTCTTTCTCTTGAAATTTTTCTTTTCATTTTTATTGATAGGAAATTAAAATTTACAAATAAAAAAATTCTAGAGAATTCTTTTTTTGTTTTCTAGAAACTAAAAAAAAAAAAAAGAAGAAATGGCTAAATCTCATGTAGCTGTTGTGTGATGCAACCCAAACAAATAACACATTTTTTAATAAAAGAAAAAATTGTTGCCTTTTTGTACAAGTGTCATTTTGTATTAGAACAGAAAGTGTATAAATGTTTGACTTATATCCGGTTTGTTTGTCACTGTCGTCAATCAACAGTTCTAATCAATCAAAGAGACGTCTTACTTCCTTTAAAGACTAACACACAAGAAGCTGTTAAAAAACGTGACTCGGTGGACAGCTCACCAGAACAAGTAACAGTCTACCACAGATCTGTGGAAAAGTGTGCCTTTAAAAACATCAAAGAAGAGATAATTGCTGACTGCATTTACCCTGCAAAGACTATCCCTGCAAAAAGTGACCTATGTAAAAAAAAAAAAAAAAAAAAAAAAAAAATCACTAAAAACTAATGAATTCTTTTTGCCTAAATACCTGATTCAAAACACATGTACCTTTGTATTACCAAGAGACAGGTCAGGATGAATATTCTTTTTTGAGAAATATCTGCCTGAGATATGTGTTGTGGTGCAATGGATATTGTCTTGGAATGAGAAAATGGAAAGCTCAGCTCAAATTTCGGTTGAGTTTGTTACATTCACTTACGCACAAATACCCTTGGGAAAGGTATTAATCTGTCTCTTCAACCCAGCTATGGGTTATATAACAGGACAAATTGTGTTCTTTAGCCTTGGTTGGCAACCACTCTACTGCAGAAATTAATAGCAGCCTACTGCAGGAAAATATTCTGCCCAGTCAGTCATGTCTCTTTTGAGACATAATCACCCAAACATGTATTATGTATGACACTTAACTGACTATCTGAGATACAAACTGCCTGTTTTATTAAATATTCAGGTGATTTCTTCTTACCACACATTTTAAGAAAAATATTTTTATTTGAATATCTAAAAGTTATTGAAATTATCTAAAAAGTATTTGAATAACTAAAAATAAAATAAAAATAAAACTGAAGATCTTCAAAAAACTATCAAAATACAAGGATCTTGAAGTGGAAATCTAAAACATATGGCAGACAAAAACATAAATAATTTAATTTGTAGTTAGAGTCCTTGGAAGTGATTTCTGGTAACCCCTACCTTAAAAAAGTACAAACAATCTACTCACATGTACAACTTACACATTACAAAGAGCTTTATCCATGTATCTGGTTGGGACCCAGAAGGGTTAGGGTTAGGGTTAAATTAAAGGAAATAATAATAACAGATAACAAGAACTGAACTGAATTCTCAGAACAGAATTATGGTCATTAATAGCCTTGCAATTCCAGTGGTTCATTATAGTTTTAACATCTTGAATAGGACTCTGAGGCATCAGATAAATAGATTCTAAGACAAGAAAGCTTCTTTCTAAGCATAACATGCATCATCCAAAGCTGATGCAGACTGTCTATACATACCCTGTAAATAGGGTGGACGAGGTCTTATACAGCTAGAATTGTCATAAAAGACAACAACTTTTCTAACATACATGGAAACAAGAAAGGACTGGATGATACAATTTTTTTTTTTTTTTTTTAATCATTTCACCCCGAGCAAGGCGGAAACGCCACAGATGTGCAGGGGGTTACATAAATGTAAAAAGATTATTTAGAAAAGAGTGAGGAGTACAAACTAGTTGGAAAGGAACAATAGAAAGCTGAGAAAGTAGGTGCGATGACAGATACATAGGTGGAGAGAAAGGGAAGGTTATACAGGGGAGGGGAGAGAGCTAGAGGCCAGTGGTTAGTAGATGAGTATTGACTTTGCATTTAAATTTCTGGAGGTTGTAGCCATCAGGAAAGCAAGAATACAGGAGTGAGTTAGTCAAACAACATGAAAACAGAAAGAAAAAATATTCAGTCATGAAAGGTTGTAAATACAGATGAGATTTACATTCAGTAGATTCTGTAGAAAACCAAAACAGAACTCAAGAACCAACTGTTGCAGCAAAAAAATATGAAAAAAAAAGCCAAGGATAAAACTTTTAAACAGATGAAAATGCTGGCAAGACAAATCTCTGCACCCAGTATGTGTTAATAAAGCAAATGTTGATAAAGTTAATACTCATCAATGATAATGAGCATCTGGATAAAGGCGGAAACAGAAAGCTCTATTCTTGCATGACAAGACTAAAGTCATTTCACTAAGTATAAAGATCTAGAAATTGAAATAGAAAAAAATGTAGAAATTTGAAACAAGAATAGTACCAGTCATAGTAGGTGTGCTTGGAATGATAAAAGAAGGAATGCAACAAGACATTGAACAAATCCCTGAAAATCCCAGCTTAAAAGAAATACAAAAAAATTCTTGATACGTACAGCTGATATACTACAAAGAACTTTATCCATGTAACACTCATGATGTTATGGGAGTTAGAAAAACAAATCATGAAATGTAACCATAACAACACACCACTAACTGCAGACTTGGTTGGTAATGTGACCATAGCAGAAATTGAAATATGATGATGATGCATTATTTATATTGTTTAGACAGTTCTTTATCTTTTTTCAAATAATTTTGAATAATTTTGTCCTTTTTATTTAAAAAAAAAAAGTCCTGTTAAATTCCTTGTTCATCTTTTGCCTGGTCATTGTCTAGTTGACTGCACCATCCCTCAGCCAAAAGATAAAATAATTCTTTTTCTCTACTGGTGGTAGTACACATGCATTTTGGTTAGGATCAGCTTTGAAATATTCTTAACAGTAAGTTATAATTTTGCTTTGATTTTATTTTGTTTTATTTACTGTGGCTAATTTTAAAATAGTTTCATGGTTATTTGAACGAGTGCTCATTATCTTTTTTCAAAGAAATTCCTTTGACCGGACATTAAAACTTAGTTAACTCACCACCGTTACCTTTTTTTTTTCTTCTTCAATTGGAGTAGATAGTCTAAACTATCACCTGGTTCACACTCCAGCCACATCTATGGAACAGGTGTAGAGGCTCATCCTTTGTTCCTTGTTTAGGATGTGGTTTCCGGTTTTCTCTCTTCTAATCTTTTCACTCTTACGTAGCCCCCGACACATCAGTGGCATTACCGCCTTGCTCGGGGTGATATGATTAAAAAAAAAAAGAAAAAAAAGTTGTCCTCATCTTTATTGTCAATTTTATAATGTTTCAGCTGTTATTTGCTCTTGCTTTCTTCAGGTGCTAGGGGTATATCATTCTCATTCCATGTGCAATGCTACTTCTGGATGCTATGACTGTGTGTATGTCATTTTGTGTCACTGTGGATAGAAATATAAAGGAGAAATTGGTCACCCCCTTAAGGTAAGGCGGTGAAAACATTGCAAGGCTGTAACACAAGGGGAGAGAGAAAAATCAGACGTAGCTAACAACATATGGAGACAGAAAGGGAATCACCATACCCTATGGAATGATATTGAAATAATTGATAGAGAACACTTATCAAAACTATATAAAATCAAGGAATCAGCTCATATTCTAAACTACAAAAACTTCTAAGCTGGCCAAACATTGAAATGAATACAATATGATGTGCTTGAGAAAATCATTAGCTTCAAAGATTCTTCTTCTTCTTCTTCTTCTTCTTCTTCTATGTGCTTGTCTTTTCAGGACGTAGGCGATCATAGCCTTCCAAGTCTCCCTATTTCTGGTGGCTCTGAGCACACTTTCTCCTGTAACACCATGCAACCCCCATTCTGTCATCCACCTACTCAGGCCTTTCAAATATGTTATCCACTGCTTTCCTCTGTCTCTTTTTCTCTTTATCTGGCCTGTTTGTATCAGGTTCCCCAAACCCTCCTTCCTTATTGCATGTCCCATAAACTTTCAGTTGTTTCTTCCTGATGCTCAATATTAATTTCTTTGTGCTTCTATCCTTCTAAGACCTCATCATTGCTCACATGCTTGGTCCACAATATCCACAGCATCCTTCTGCAGAACCACATTTCAGCTTCTTCAAGTTTTTCCTTCATCTTTGATGATATTGTCCAGCATTCACTGGTATATTGAAGAACTGACATCACATAGCAATCTATCACTTTCTAGTGAACGTTTCCTGTCTCTTAATACTTTACTAATCTTCTGGAATGCGTCCTTTGCCGTGCCAGTTTGTCTTCAAATCTCTGTGTTGCACTTTCCATCCATTCCCAGGTATTTAAATTTTAGTATCTCCCAACTGTATTTGGCATTTTGGGCTGCTCTTTTTTGCTGATGACCATCAGTTTTCTTTCAGTTTATTTGAAGTCCTTTTTTGTCACTCTCTTCAGCTACCTTCTATTGTTACTCAGACATTAGGTTCATAAGTCCAAAATATTCATATACTGATGTTCTCAAGTAGATATAAGTGTTGTTTAGTCCCTGTGATTTGACCAAAGAGTTGTGAGTTCAATATCTAGCCACAGCAGGGGCAAACAAATAACTTAGTTGAGTTAAAGGGAGATAACTGCACAGCACCTGTAAGTAGCATTGCACATGGAATGAGAATGATATACCCAGTGATCAAAATAAAGGGTTTGATTTGAAATTCCCAGAACCTGAAGAAGGCTGGAGTGTACAACAACCAAAATATGGTAAACATAGCAATAAATATGAGGACAACAGTCTGAAAAATGTAAATATTGTAAATATTACTTCATCTCAGAAATATAGACAAATAATGATGATAATAATAATAACACCTTAAGTGTTAATATTATTCTTTTCAATATATCTTGTGAGTGTCAAATTTCCAACTCCTCTTTCCTCATTATGTACCATAGAAATTTCAACTGTCTCTTCTTGATGTTACTTATATGTGTTCTTTTTGTTTCCATTTTCTCTAAAACTTTGTCATTGCATAGATGTTCAGTCTATGGTATTCTTAGCATCCTTCTGTAGAGCCAGATTTCTATCATCTGAAGTTTCTTCATTTGTGAGGAGATGGGCCATCATTCACTAGCATATAATAGGAATAGTAGCAGCTTAGTATTCTATTTTTTGTTTCTACTGAAATTTTCTTGTTTCTTAATACTTTGCTTAGCTTTTGAAAGGCATCCTTCGCTACCATATTGAACCTTTAGATTTTAATGTTGAATTTTCTATACTTGATACAAAAGAGGGTGAGTGAGTAAACATTTAAAACACTTAAACCTTTTTTTAACCAAGGACCACTTTTACTCTTAATTTTTTTGTTGACCCCTATAACCATTCGATGAAAAAATGCTTATTTTATTTTTATTAATAGATAAGTTTGTTAATTGTATTATAGAAATAGTAAATATATATTCTCCATTTTGAAGTGAAATTAATTTAATGGAAATAAATTTGTATTTAAAAATTAGATTCTATGGAACATTTATGAATGCTAGTAAAATAGCTCACAATAAACCATTTAAAAATATGTGAGTAATTAATAACTGTACAAAATGCAAATTTATCCAATGAGAGCCCTGTGATTGATATTGCTCTGCAAGTTTTTTTATATTTGGCTCCATCAATGTCAATGATAGTTGAAGATCACCCCGTTTTCCCAATGTGGAGCCTATTAATATGTTAATTAATTCATATTTATACAGTATTTTATTTTATTAATATTTATTATTATTATTATTTATTATTAATATAGTAAATTAATTTATATAACAAATTACAAGCTTTATATAATTTTCCTTTATATATATATGTAATATAACAATCCCGAGGAAGCTGAGCAAGCGGGGGCGTTTCCGGTCGTTGAAAAGAACGGATGTTTGTTTGACCTTATTTCCGGCAGTAGCGGAAATGGCTACAAGAGGCAAACAGAACAGGTGTCTCTGAGAATTACGTAGGCGTGCGTGGGCGAGGCAAAAATCGGAAGTTCCGGTTTGGAGATTATAAAAAGACCTCGGTGCACGGATTTCAGCAGAGAGACAGACAGAGGCAGACGAGAGAGCCAGACCAGACCAGAGGAGCAACAGATACGACGACACTCCCCCGTCGACCCCTTAGAGGCGCGCTCTCTCACTCTCTGTCCCTGTACTACACGGTTCATCGTCATTAATAAAAATATAACTCATATTTATATATATATGCGTTGTCTGTTATTGATATACAACATATAATCCTTTCTTTAAATATTATTCTTAACTTCTATTCAACTTTTACAATCAAAACATCGGGTATAGTAAAACGGATGTTAACTTATATCGCTTAATTGCCCCGCCACCATAGAAAAATCAAGTTCCTGACGAATAGATAATGGTGAGGTTCAAACCCAATTCTTATGGTCTGAAAATTAATTTTCTAATCACTCTGGCATGTGCCCATCTAAGGTATATTGTCGTAAGTGACCTATTTTTTATCATGGGGATCTACATACATGTTTTTTTTTTTGTATGAGTGGGCTTAAAAATTTTCAAGTTCTGTTAACATGTTGTAAAGATCTCATTCTCCCAATTGACCCTACTCTATTTAAGTACTATAGGGACTTACAGCCTGGTAGATGGATCTCCAGGATCTAGACATGATTTTCAGGAGAGACAATTACCGTTCACTAATACTTAGTCCCTGGGGATCCCTCTCTAAAACAGAACTTTTATATCAGATATAATAGTTTTAAAAATATTTTTTGAACAATTGTATGAACACTATTTACATTATTCAGACTACTGTCTTCATCTTTGTTGCCATTTGTACAATGTTTAGGCCGTTGTACACTCGGACCTTCTTCATGTGCTAGGAATTTCAAACTGAACCCTTTATTACAATCACTGGGGTATATCATCTTCATTCATTGCGTAGAGCCTCTAAGTTACTTGTTCACCAATGCTATAGCCTGGTATTGAACTCACAACTCTTTGGGTCAAGTCACAGGAACTGACCAACATCTATATCCACAGGGCCATATGTCCTTAAGTACAAATGGCAACAAAGATGAGGACAACAGTCCAAATAATGTAAATGATATAAATACAATTGTACTAAAAATATTATTTCTTACTTAAAATATTCCAGCTAAGAATAATTCAGATTTTATTTTTAGCTACAATATTTTAAGTAAGAAATTTCTTATTTTTTACTTGACAAGAGTATCTTGTGCTTTACTTTTCCAGGTTTAATAACTTGTCCTGTTCTTTTCCAGGTTTAATATAATCTTAAGAATATTACTTTTCATCCATGGATTTTTCCATGTAATTCATGATTTTCTCAGTCATTGCTATTAATTTAATATAAATTTAATGTTGAAAAATGCATTCAAAAATATTAAAAAGAAAAAATTTATAAGCAACTGATTAAGAAAAAACAATAAAAAATTGATTATTTATAATTAATTCTGATAATCAGTTCTGATAAAATGATAAGTGATAAGTAAAGTTTGATTAACAAAAATGATAAACGATGTCATCACAATTTAAATGTTGAAAACTGCACGCAAAAATATTAAACAGAGAAAAGTCATAAAGTATAAGATTTATTATTAGAAGCGTTAGTCACTCACTCACGTATTCATGCAGTTAGTCTCCCTTTATTTTGATGGAACGTATTTTCTCCTAAACCAAAATTCAAAAGTTTTCTTTTTCAAATGTGGCTAAGAAGGTGTCCTATCTAACTCTGAAACCTGTTTGAAGTTTGGTTGAGAACTGAATTAGTAGTAAAACTTGAAATCTGACTAGATTCACTCAGTGTTGGACTTAAGAATATATTCAACCACTGCTGTGGATGAATGATAACAGATAAACATCTACTATAGAAATGTATTGGAAATCAGGAAGAAAGGTATTTCTAGGGATGAGGAATTAAGGCAGGGGTTACTGAGAGAAGAGTTTTATTATAATAGATAAACATCTACTATAGAAATGTATTGGAAATCAGGAAGAAAGGTATTTCTAGGGATGAGGAATTAAGGCAGGGGTTACTGAGAGAAGAGTTTTATTATAATAGATAAACATCTACTATAGAAATGTATTGGAAATCAGGAAGAAAGGTATTTCTAGGGATGAGGAATTAAGGCAGGGGTTACTGAGAGAAGAGTTTTATTATAATAGATAAACATCTACTATAGAAATGTATTGGAAATCAGGAAGAAAGGTATTTCTAGGGATGAGGAATTAAGGCAGGGGTTACTGAGAGAAGAGTTTTATTATAATAGATAAACATCTACTATAGAAATGTATTGGAAATCAGGAAGAAAGGTATTTCTAGGGATGAGGAATTAAGGCAGGGGTTACTGAGAGAAGAGTTTTATTATAATAGATAAACATCTACTCTAGAAATGTATTGGAAATCAGGAAGAAAGGTATTTCTAGGGATGAGGAATTAAGGCAGGGGTTACTGAGAGAAGAGTTTTATTATAATAGATAAACATCTACTCTAGAAATGTATTGGAAATCAGGAAGAAAGGTATTTCTAGGGATGAGGAATTAAGGCAGGGGTTACTGAGAGAAGAGTTTTATTATAATAGATAAACATCTACTATAGAAATGTATTGGAAATCAGGAAGAAAGGTATTTCTAGGGATGAGGAATTAAGGCAGGGGTTACTGAGAGAAGAGTTTTATTATAATAGATAAACATCTACTATAGAAATGTATTGGAAATCAGGAAGAAAGGTATTTCTAGGGATGAGGAATTAAGGCAAGGGTTACTGAGAGAAGAGTTTTATTATAATAGATAAACATCTACTATAGAAATGTATTGGAAATCAGGAAGAAAGGTATTTCTAGGGATGAGGAATTAAGGCAGGGGTTAATGAGAGAAGAGTTTTATTATAATAGATAAACATCTACTATAGAAATGTATTGGAAATCAGGAAGAAAGGTATTTCTAGGGATGAGGAATTAAGGCAGGGGTTACTGAGAGAAGAGTTTTATTATATGAATAATAAACAAAAAATTATGAGAGAAATGCATTTGAATTCCCAAAGAATAGAATTTCTAGGTGTCTGAAATCATAACACCTTCCATAGATGAGAACATAATTAAGGACTTTGTGTACACCATCCCATGCATCTGTGGCAAGAATTTTAAAGGAGAAATGGGTGGTTTTCTTAAGACAAGACTGCAAGTACACTGTAAAGCTGTAATGATGAAAAGTAGAAAAATTTGTCATAGCTGACCACATTTGGAGGGAAAAGGGAGATCACTGTCACCTGTGGGAGGAAGTTGAAGAAATAGAAAGAGAACATTGCTAGAAAATATGACAACACATGGAATGTGTACATACTAGAACATGAAAATCTCTTAAGTTAGCCAAGCATAGAAAAGAATATATTGTAGGACCCAGTAATACTGAGGTTTGGGGAAGAACAATAACAAAACAAAAAAAATTGTAATATGAGGTCTGGTAAAAATATTTACTAAGATATTTTTTTTTTTTTTTTTTTTTTTTTTAATCATATCACCCCAAGCAAGGCGGTAACGCCACTGATGTGCAGGGGGCTACATAGTAGTGAAAAGATTGGAAAAGAGAAAGCCGGAAACCACATCCTAAACAGGGAACAAGGGATGAGCCTCTTAACCTGTTCAATAGACGTGGGTGGAGTGTGAACCGGGCGATAGATAGATATATCTACTCCAATTGAAAAAAAAAAAACATGGTAATAAAAGTCCAGTCAAGAGATTTCTGCTAAAATCAAAAAAAGAATTAAAGAAAACCAATTAAACATGAAAAGCTTAGGCAGAAAAAAAAAAGACTTACTTTAACAATATTTCAAATAAAAGATTCTCAACTCGACACGAGGGTCTTTTTTTGTTTCGACATTGAAGGAGCGATGTTTCATCAGGTAGTTAACGCTATTTAAAAAATAGTATTTGCTGACTGATTTATCATAAATACTCAGATCTATTTCTATATTGAGCATTGTTTTAAATTAATGTTTTGAACGTTGTTAATATTTTCTTCATTCCTTATACATTTGGATATATAAAATTACTAAGTTTTAACTTAGTATAAGTCGAAAATGGCTGAATTCAAAGATTAACGGTCTTCAAAATTCTTTCCTTGGAAGAGGTCACTAGCAGAATAACAAAAATTTCAAACTATCTGTATCGAACAACCTTTAAACAACCGGGCAATTTAGTATAATTTAGTAACAAAGAAATGAATAACAATTATAAGTGAATAAAATACAAATTCAGTAGAATAAATTAAACAGAAACTCAAACTTACCATGTGCCGATAACTGAAAGAGTTGATAAAATTTCTGTCAGACATGCCTGATTTTACACTTGTTCTCCAGAATTATTTTGTTGGTGAGTCGCAGCCCGTAAAGAAAGTAGAGTGTGTTGAGAGAGAGCCTGCATATAAGTCCCAAAATATTCATGCACAGATGTCCTGATGGAAACATGGCCCAGTGACTTGACCCAAACAGTTGTGAGTTCAATACCTGGCCACAGCAGAGGGGAACAAAAACCTTAAATATTAAAGGGAGATAACTGATACTGAAGCATTGCAAAGAGGCATGGCCCGTGGAACTAGAACAATCTTTCCCGGTGAACAAAATAAAGGGTCAGGGATGAGGATGTGGCTGAAGCTGAGCCACCAGATCAGGACCAATGATATTTATTCATTCAGTTAAGTGCCATACGTGATACACGCTTTGGCCGATCATGCCTCAAAAGAGACACGATTGACTGGGCAGAAGCTTATCCTGTAGTAGGTTGCCATTCCTTTCTGTGGTAGATTGGTTGCCGACCAAGGCTATAGGACCCAATCTGTTCTTTTTGAACTTTTATTTATCTATTAAATATAGACTATTTCTTTAATCAGTTTCACCCAAGCAAGGCAGTAAAGCCTACTAAAACACAAGGGGGTCACAGGGTTTGGAAGAATTAGGAAAATCAAATGAATATGAGTTTGTCATATTGATATGATATCAGTTTATGAAACTATTTAGAGGTTATAACATCTAGAGCATCCTGGGCATGACAATAAACTACAACCAGCAGTAAGGCCTCTGATTGGGAGATTTTGAAGAGTGTGGAACTACCTCTTAATTGCTGTTGTTTCAAGGTTCAATCTGACCTGGGATGGTAACACCTATTAGTGTCTCAACTATGGTCAAATGGTTAACAACACCCAAATTGGCATCAAAATATTATAAAAGTATAAAAATATGTTGTTACAGTAAAAATACAAGCAACAATAAAATAAATCACTAGCAATATACTTGTGTAAAAATATATATATATATATTTATTACCAGCAGTACATTTTTGTAAAAGAAATTTTAAAAAAATTGAATTTTGATATTTAATGACCCAATAAAGTGTTGATAAACAAACAAACAAATAAAATCCAGAAAATTAAAATCATTGTTTTATAAAAGCTTAAGCTAAAAGAATAATCCGTCTCCGGGCTTGTGAAGATAGATATTTTTTAATCAGTATCACCCCATGCAAGGCAGTAAATCCACTAAGACACAAAGGCTTACAGGGTTTGAAATAATTAGGAATAAAATCATTAATAATGAGCAGGAAGAGGGAAGAATAATCAAGAGAACACTACATAGTGATTTACATTGTATTTAAATTTTGGCTGGAAAGCAAAGAGCCAGAAAGGGAGTTCTGCAAGTGAGAAGTGGGAGAAAAGAAACTGTTCGCATAGAATTTTGGCTGGAAAGCAAAGAGCCAGAAAGGGAGTTCTGCAAGTGAGAAGTGGGAGAAAAGAAACTGTTCGCATAGAATTTTGGCTGGAAAGCAAAGAGCCAGAAAGGGAGTTCTGCAAGTGAGAAGTGGGAGAAAAGAAACTGTTCGCATAGAATTTTGGCTGGAAAGCAAAGAGCCAGAAAGGAGTTCTGCAAGTGAGAAGTGGGAGAAAAGAAACTGTTCGCATAGAATTTTGGCTGGAAAGCAAAGAGCCAGAAAGGGAGTTCTGCAAGTGAGAAGTGGGAGAAAAGAAACTGTTCGCATAGAATTTTGGCTGGAAAGCAAAGAGCCAGAAAGGGAGTTCTGCAAGTGAGAAGTGGGAGAAAAGAAACTGTTCGCATAGAATTTTGGCTGGAAAGCAAAGAGCCAGAAAGGGAGTTCTGCAAGTGAGAAGTGGGAGAAAAGAAACTGTTCGCATAGAATTTTGGCTGGAAAGCAAAGAGCCAGAAAGGGAGTTCTGCAAGTGAGAAGTGGGAGAAAAGAAACAGTTCGCATAGAATTTTGATTTCATCTAGCTAACTCAACTGTAAAGAGATGAGATCTCAATGCCAATAGAGTTATTCAGTCAGTTGAGTGCCATACGTGATACATGCTTTGTGCAATCATGTCTCGTAAGGGACATGACTGACTGGGCAGAAGATTATCCTGCAGTAGGTTGCCATTGCTTTCTGTGATAGACTGGTTGCCAGCCAAGACTATAGAACCCAGTCTGTCCTAATATTTAACCCATAACTGGAGGGAAGAGATGGATTAATACCATTCCCTAGGGTATTTGTGCGTAAGTGAATGCAAGGAATTCAACTGGAATTTGAGCGACTCCCTGATTTCTCACTCCAAGTTGATATCCACTGCGCCACAATGCATATAAAATCTAGGTACTATAGTGAAGAGATCCTCTGAACAATTTCCATGAAAGTATTTATAGAAAAGGCACAGGGAAGCAATCTGGTCAGGCACCCCTGCTTTTCATCTCAGTCTTCTCAATAGGCTCCAAAGGAGAATCTGTAATCTGATAGGTTCCAACCTGGTAGCTCGACTCCAGCAACTTTCTCACCGGCAGGATGTGGTTTCACTCTGTTTCTTTTACAAATATTTTCATGGCTTCTGTTCCAACAACTTTAGGTCACTGGTGCCCCCTCAACAAGAATTTACTTATGCAACCAGACTGGCAACATGGTCCCACCCTTTTACAATTAAATCAACCAAATGCAGGTGACAATTCTACTTCAGCAGCTTTTTTTCTTGCACTTCCCGCCTGTGGAACTCCCTTCCACATACTTGCTTTCCTGATGGCTACAACCTCCAGGAATTTAAATGCAATGTCAATTCCCATCTCTTATCTACTTGACTACAGTCCTTTCTACATCACCCTATGTATTTTGTCCTTTCTCTCTACTTTCGCAACTGTTTTCACTTCTGTGCTCCCATCCTTCTCTTGCCCTTTCTCTGACACCCCCTGTAACTGGTTTGTCTTTCTCTTCACTCTCCTCCTGCTTAACCTTTTGTTCTCTTATGTAGCCCCTGTGCATCAGTAGCAGTACTGCCTTGCTTGGGGTGAAACAATTAAAAAAAAGAATTAAAATAGCTTAGATCTAGTGAAGCCAGTGGGTCTTTGCAAAAACAATCTTTTTTTAAACATTATTAACTGGTGCTACAGAATTACAAACCAAGAACTGTGCCAAATAACAGAAACCACATCACTTGAGGACTGTCAACAGCAGCAATGACTAAAATGGACAATACATGTAACTTGAAGAGAAAATAAAGACATAATTAAGATATTGATGTTCCACACAACTTCAAATAAAAGTTTCAGCAGGAAAGCTTCATCCCTACTGGAATGAACAATAATAACTATTTTCCTGACAAATTGTTTTAAGAAAAAGATTTTATAAATTTCAGTTGGGAACAGTACTGGCTGCTTGGTCAATGAATGCTAAATGTTTCTTTATAAGCAAATGGCTGATATTACCATTTACATTGATAGAACAGAACAATCGCAGACACATTTTCATTTCTTGTTTTGCTCCACACTTTTCTCACCCTAGTTACAACTGTTTATTGTAAGTTAATACCACTTAGAGATCATAATTATTTTTTTAAGAACAATAACGCATAAACATCTGAAGCCTAAACTAAGGGATGAGAACATTCCTTTATAAAATCCTCACCCACTTATGCTCCTCTTAAGTTACATTTCCCCAAACCCTATGAAGATTTTTACCAGTTTTTTTCTCCTAGAATTATAATTTCAAATACAACTAAAAGAAAGCTATCTTCATTGTTTTCTTAAAAACTTTCATTATTCTAATGCAGAATGCTAAGATCTACTTTGACTCCCAAGAAAAACTTGATTTATTTGAAAAATATAGGATAACCAAGAAGATATACTGAGAGCAAACTTCCTGTATACAGATTTTAATGAATTAAGTACACAAAATTAGCAAAAGGGGCATAAGACAAGGTTGCATCTTCTCACCAGATTTATTTAGCCTTTACAGAAAGACAGTCTTAATAAATTTAGAAATCCTGCCAGGATTTATTATTGGTGAACACAGTCTTAACTACATAAAATATGTATATAATACTATTTTTTTTTAAATCGTTTCCCCCCCAAGTAAGGCCGTACTGGCATTGGTGTGCTGGGAGCTACATAAGAATAGAGTGAAAGATAACATAAATGGGAAGCAAATAGAATAAGGAACAGGTTACAGGGTGTGTCAAAGAATGGGAAAGAGAAGGATGGGAATATTGGTTTGAAGAGAGTTATGTTGCTGTTAGATACAGAAATAAAACAACACAAACTCCTAGACAAGGTAGTAAAGAAAGTAGGAAGAAAGGACTAACCCTCAATTGGAAGAGGTAGAGTCTAAGATGTGAAATATATATAAATATCAGAATCAAGCACATACAGAAAGTTAAATTTAAATTTGTTTTGACAGCAAAAGAAAAATGTGACACTGAAATTGAAAGGCTTGTTGGAATAGTTTCAAATGAAATAATAAAGAAAGATTGCTTGGAGAATTTGATACTCACAGGGTGGATAGAGGGAAAGAGAAACAGAGAAAAACAACATACTTGATAGGTTTAAGCAAATGGATAGAAGAGCATGGTTTGGGAGAAATACCAAGACAAAAGGTTTTAGGAACTACAAGATGTGGAGGGCTATGATCACCTACGTCCTAAAGTGTCATGGCACATAAAAGAAAAGGGTATTTTCTGCAATGGCCTCAATTACATGTGAGAGTTCTTATTTTTTTTATTGAACAAGTAATCTTGACATATTTGGGAAATATATTAGAATAATCCAGTACTGGCAGCAAACCATCTTCATATGAATAAAAAATTTATTCAGTAAATATACCTAAATAGAAAGAGACATTTTTTTTTTTTTTTTTTATAAGCGTTTCACCCCGAGCAAGGCATGTCACTGCCACTACTGTGCAGGGGGCTATGTAGAGTGGAGAAAGGCTGATTAAATATAGGAAATGACAGAGGGTGGGTGATAGGCGGGTAAGGATACCGAGAATGAGGGTTGGGTAGATGAGAGTGTTCTGAGAATAGTTGGGAGTTAGTGTGATAGGAGGTGTCTATTGACCCTACATTTAAACACCTGGAAATTGTAACTGTCGGGAAAGCAGACTTGTGGAAGGGAGTTCCACAGGCGGGAAGCGCGAGAAAAGAAGCTGTTGGAGTAGAATTTACGGTTACATCTTATTTGTAAGACAAGGATGTGTCTTCTCTCCAGATCTATTCAACCTATACAGCAATGTAATTTTGAGAGAATTAGAAGTCTTTATTGATGGCCACAGTGTTGATAGTAGACCCAGAAAGGAAGCTACATGAAATCCTACAGTGAAGGAAAGCCAGAGGAAAGAAATAATCCTCAATTGCAAGAAGATAAAAGGTATGGTTGTTAGCAAAAAAACCAAAAAAAAAAAAACCAGCCCAACATGCAAATTACAAATTGGATATATCAAAACTCATAAGTACAAAAATTTAAATATCTAGAAAATGTTTTAACAAAGGATGGAAATTGCCACTCTGAAATCTGAAGGCACATTGTGATAAAGAAAGCAAAGTATTAAGAAATAAAAATAATTTTTGTAAGAAACAAATAAAAGAAAACTGAACTGTTACATAATATCAGTCCTCATATATGGCAGTGAATGCTGGATAATCTCCTCACAGATGACGAAGAGACTTGAAGCAGCATAAATTTAGTTCTACAGAAGGATGTTGAGAATATGAACAATGTAAGTGAACAATGACAATGATATAGAGAAAATGGAAACAGGAAGGGCATTTATAATTAACATCAAAAAGAGTGAGTTGAAATTTCTTTGGCACATAATAAGGAAAGAGGGCTTGGAAAATTTTATACAAACAAGGCATATTGAAGGCAAGAGAAACAAAAAGAAAAACAATGCATAACCTAACTAGTGAGCTTGAGTAAATGGATGGTAGAGCAAAATTTAGGAGAAATAAAAAAAGAGAAAATTTATTAAGAGCTACAAAGAACAGAGAGCCATAATTGCTGACGTCCTAAATGTATAAGAGTGAACAAGAACTTCCTTGATTATAATTCTATATTGATATTGTTTTATGCAGTAATATTTGAACTACCCTTGGTTTTATTTTTAACTTAAAGGCCATACTCTGTGTAGACTTTTAAGCGCGCTCCTGTGAAGGGCTGATTGGGTCCCTGACCCAAACTAAAGAGACTTTTGGTCCAGTTTCGAAAACAGCAATGATAATTTTGAAGAAATAACTTTAAATTCTTCAGTTCACTCCACGAAACTGAGGAATTTAAAGTTAACCCCGATCATGGCTAAAAGCCCAATTCCAGGTAAATGAGTGATTTGGGCAGAAAATCCAATTTAGGTGAAAATTCTAATTCAAATTGAAAATGGAGTTCTTTAAATCCCGAACTCTTCAAATCACAACTTCTGCAGAACTTCAAAACTACACATCACAAAGCCCCCCCATTTTAACAGATTCCTTGGCATTTTGAAGCAGTAAAATTAATTTCCACAATTCACTTAATTTTGGAGATATTCTAAAGTGAATTTTAAAAAAAATGTGTTACTTTAAACTTACCATAAATGAAAAACTTTTAAAATCACTAATTTTTTTCAGTTATTTTAAAATTTAAAGTTTTAACTGTTCCCCACTCATCTAGACACAAATTCCAATGCTGGATATTCAAGCACCAGTGAAGGGCAAATTTTCAATCCAGGGATCATCCTGATTTCAAAAAGGTATAAAAAGTCTATTTAGAGCAATTGTGGCTCAAATTAGAGGGGTTTCAGACACACGGATGAAGAGACAGAATTTGCCATTTATCTATTTAGATAGAAGATTAGATTATGACTCAAACTAATAATAACTCATAATGTTAATGGTATAATGGTAATATTAGACATTTTCTTATTTGGAAACTTTTAGCATTCACAGACCAAGCAGTTAATGTTATTGTCAGTTGAAATTTATAAAACTAATTCTATTTTTTTAAACAGTATTGCATTTAAATTTTTGAAGGTGGCTGGAAAACATGGAGCAGAAAGGGAGTTTCACAAGCAAAAAATGTGAGAAAAAAAATGTTAGCATAGAATTCACAATTACATCTAGCCAGCTCAGGTGTAAATTGATGAGATCTTCATGCTATCTTAGTAATGTGCTTTAATTCCAAAAGTCTCAGTACGATAGCAAAGAGCTCATCTGAACCATGAAAGTATTTATAAAAAAGACACAAAAAGGCAACCTTATGACAATGAGAAAATGACTGGAGCTGAGACACCAGATGAGAACCAAAAATATTGCTTATTCTCTTTTGGATTAAAATAATTTTTTAGGAAAATAGGTTTCTCAAGTCGACTAACTGTTATCGCTCTTTCTAGTATTGGGCTCATGATTGTTTCACATCGAAACACTTGATGATCGTGTCAAATATGGTCAGTACCTAGATGGATGACCGTTTAGGAATACCAGTTAGTGTAAGCTTGGATATGTGCAGGTGGCATAATGGGCTTACGGCCACATCACATTGATACTCTGGTTCTTGTAGAATTATTGAAGTTAAGCAATGTCAAACCTGGTAAGTACCTCAATGAGTGATCTTTTAGGAATTCCAGTTACTGTAAGCTTGGATATGTGCAGGTGGCATAATGGGCTTATGGCCACATCACATTGATATGCTGGTTCTTGTAGAATTACTGAAGTTAAGCAATGTCAAACCTGGTAAGTACCTCAATGAGTGATCTTTTAGGAATTCCAGGTACTGTAAGCTTGGATATGTGCAGGTGGCATAATGGGCTTACGGCTACATCACATTGATACGCTGGTTCTTGTAGAATTACTGAAGTTAAGCAATGTCAAACCTGGTAAGTACCTCAATGAGTGATCTTTTAGGAATTCCAGGTACTTTAAGCTTGGGTATTTTCAGGTGGCATAATGGGCTTACAGTCACATCACATTGATACGCTGGTTCTTGTATGTTCACTGAAGTTAAGGAACATTGAAGCTGGTAAGTACCTAGATGGGTGACCATTTAGGAATTCCAGGTACTGTAAACTTGGATATATAGGCGGTGTAATTGATAATGGTTTAGAATTGAAAACTGAAGCGCCAAGTTCCAATTCCAGTTTGTTGTATTTACATATGTGCAAATACCCTTGGAAATGATATGAATATATCTCTTTTCCTCCAGCTATGGGTAAAATTGCAGGACATTTATGATTAGTACTTTATTATCTAAAAAATTCTTACAATACAAAAATATTTTCTGACTTTAAATAAACTGCAACCAACTTATAATGCATAAAATATCAATCTTTCTGGTATTGGTGGATTCTTCCTTCTTAATATTTTGTTTGAAGTCATGTAGAATATCAACATCTTGAAGGGAGCTGTGGAGATCCATATTTGACTCGGTTCTGACATGGTATCTGAAAAAAAATGGAATTATTTTTTATGTTTACATGATCTATTAAAATGTCATGGTGATAAATTCCCTTCTATGAAATTCATTGTAGGGCTTTACATGATGTTGTCTGTCTCCTCTCCAAGTAACTTGTGACAAGATGTACTAGATCACATGGTACTAGCATGACCAATGATTGAATACCTAAGATGGACTGCTTTTAAAGAGTTAGAATAATCTGATTAGCATGTTAATTACCAAGGAAGAGAAGTTGGGAAAATAAGTGAATATATCCCAACTGCCTTAGCTAGAGTTTGAACTAATAACATTTCCAATTACTTCAGTATTAAGCTACCCACACTTCCATAATTTGAACTGTTAGGAAGAGTAAATATTCATTTTAGCCTGATATTAATTCAATAATAGAAAAAAAAAAAGAGTGGATATATTTACTGATTTTCCAAATCTTATAATAAAAAGGTGGCCACTTCTAAATTTCTTGTATGCTTAAAAATGTGGTGTTGGTTTTTGAAAGAGATTTTTTTTTATAACAGGGTGGCAGAAACTCCACACCCATCTTCTGATGATTGCCAAGACAAAAACTCCTCCTCCAACAGTTTGTTTCAAGAATTGACTTTTAGTTGTTGAATAATTCTCAAGTGATGAATCTTTCTGAAGAATCCAATTCCAAACAAAAAAAGACAAATAGAAATATTTAGAAAGAAAAAAAGTGGAAATGAAAATTGCAAGTTTATTTCCTCTTGAGAAATTCCGGCATCAATGTGTCGCAATCCTATATTTGATGGAACAGCTTTGATTTTTTTTCAGCTTAGATCTGATATCAGAGTCCATTTTGGTCAGTGGGGAATTTCATTGCATTTTATTCCCACCAACAAAGAAGATCCAAGGCATTTTATAAGAAAAACTACACAGGTTCATTCTCTCTCTCTCTCTTTATATATATATATATATATATATATATATATATATATATATATATATATATATATGTATGTATGTATGTATGTGTGGAGGAGGTAGTCTGCTTCTAGAAAGGTAGGTAGGTGTGTATATAAAACACCCCTATACTTATATTTGCATATACATACACATACTAATATATATACACTTACACAGAAATATACACAAATTATTTTCATAAGAATAGGTACTCACATTTATATTTATTATTGACATATAAATTATGTCTATATTTCTATCTATATATATGTGTTTATATGTAATAATGTATAATGTAATAAAATATGTTGATATGCGTATTATATATTGATATACAGATAGGTTCACGCATATAGCCAAATATATATATATGAGTGTGTGTGTGTGGGGAGGGAGGGTAATTGTAGAGAGGTAAGTATGTTTGCTTATATAATTCCCTCTACTTACATTTATATATATATACTAGCAGTGTAGCCCAGCGTTGCTGGGGTGTAACAAAAGCTTTAAAACTAATCCATGGTCCTGGAGCTCAGACTCTTTGGACATTGGCACGAAAGACTAAAAAGCAATAGTTGTTTCCAGTTAAAGTGAAATCATAGACTGAAAGAAAAATGAATGGATGTAAGTCAAATTTTGATTTCCTTGTATTGATATCAAATAAGTTTTTTTCGTCGTAAACTCAATTTTGAAGGCTAAATAATTCCTCTGAGTAAATGGTATCATGGCTGAGACTAAGAACTACAATTATACCGACCTAGAGCCAAACCCGAAGCCAAAACTAAAATAAAAGGGCTGAAAAAAATGCAGACATACAGGCAGATGAACAGACACACACACAAACATCTTGCCTTGTATATATATATTATCGATTTTCTGCACTATTGTAAGAACTGCAACCTTGAAACTTCTGAATATTGTTTCTTATGTCTTTGTCTATGAGTGTATCAACTTTGATTAAAATCGGACCACTCCTTCAATAACCCGATTTTTTCGATTATCGATTTTGAATATTTATCGGGGGTACCTTGACACAAAACCTAGCTAAGAACGCTCGAAGACACTTATAGTACAACTGTGTAAATTTTCAAGAAAATCGGTTCAGCCGTTTCGGAGTCTATAGGTAACGGACACACACACACACACACACACACACCCACACACACACAGACAAAGTTCCATTTATAAATAAGTTTAGACTTAGATGCACATACTAATATACATACACTCACACAAAAGTCCATACATAAATTATTTTCACAAGTATGGTCACTCACATTTTATATTTACTATAGATATATATTTATATCTATATCTTTATCTTCTTCTTCATGTGCCATGTCCCTTCAGGACATAGGCAATCATGGATTTCCACTCTGTCTGTTGTCGCTCTCAAAATTCTTCCTCTCAGTATCTCTCCCAAACCCTGCTCTGCCATCCATTTGCTCAAGCCTTTCAAGTAGGTCTCATGCTCTATTTCCCTCTTTTTGTCCTGTGAGTATTAAATTCTCCAGGCCCTCCTTCCTCATTACATGTCCCAGAAACCTCATCTGTCTCTTCCGTATGTTAAGTATGAGTTTTCTCCTTGTGTCCATTCTCTCCAACATGTTGTTGCAAAAATCTTTACTTTCATTGAAAGTTTTAATGTTAGATGATAAATGGTTAATCCTATTATTTACTATATTGGGTATCTGTTTTAATATATTTTTGGGGTGATTGGATAAAATATTAATATCAGTGGGAAAACTATTTTCTTTGAGAAAAGAAAGGCTGGTGGGATCCATCGTTTAAATTAAGGGTGATATCTAGATAGTTTACAATTTTAAGATTAGAAGTAACTTCAACCTTAAAACCGAGATAATTTAGTAGTTGCCGATGAAATGTGAAATCTCTCGTAGGGATTTCATGTTGAAATGATCATTCAACAGTTTTGAACATCGAAATTTATTTTATTTTATTTATATATATATATATATATATATATATATATATATATATATATGTATGTGTGTGTGTGTGTGTGTGTGTGTGTGTGTGTGTGTGTGTAAAAACATACACACACATATGTATATAACAAAGTAGAACATGTTTTCTTGTGGCGGTTTTTGTACTATATGGCTACATTGATTTAATTTTTTTATGTTGGTGCAACTACACATGCACACGAACGAGGGATACTGGGAATTTTAAAGTTATTTTTACTTTTTATCTAGCCGATTTAATTTAGATTCATTCAGTTTCCATTACTTTTGTTAGTAGATATCCTACAGTGAGGCGTCTATGTATTTCAAGGAATGTAAGTAAAAGATTATATGAACACAAAGACACTGGAAAATGTGAAAACTTAAGGAATTAACGTATATGTTAGTCAATAAAAATTTCCCAAGTCGGCCAAGCATAGAAATGAACACAATATGAGAACCGGTAGTACGGAATGCTAGAGATAAATAATTAAAAATAACAAAGTTGTAATATGAACTCAGGTAAAAATGGATGCTGAGACATTAGGCTTATAAGTTCCAAAAATTCACATCCTGATGTCTTTAAAGATAAAGGCGTTGATTGAATCTACCGACCCAAAGAGTTGTGACTTCAATACTTGGCTACAGTAGAGGTGAACGAAAAATCTTAGTTGTGTTAAAGAAAGATAACTAATACTAAGACATCTGAAAGTGGCATGACTCGAGGAACTAGAACAATCTACCACCGTGAATAAAATATAGAGTTCAGTTCGAAATTCCAATCCCCTGAAGAAGACTGATTTGTACAACGGCCGAAACGTCGCGAATAGAGCAACAAAGCTGAGGACAACAGTCCGAACAATGTAAAATAGTGTAAATACAAAAGAGACATTTTACAAAACAATGCATGAAATGCGTTGATCACCTACCGTATCGAGACTGCCCATACCTTAAACATAAAAATGCTACTCTAATCAAAGAAAAGCAATTCGCTACGACAAAAATGATTAGAGAGTTCTTTGATCGCAAGATCATCTACAGTCTATTTGCGTCTTACAGCATTTCATTATTGCTGGCAGAACTCCTATTATCACAGTGGGATTTCTACTAACAAAAGTAGTGAAAATGAAGAAAAAATCTAAAGTAAATCAGCTAAATAAAAAAAAAATTGAAAATTAAAATGTCGCATAAGTAGAACACGTATTAAATTAATTCAATGAAGTCTTAAAGATCGAAACGCGTCACAAGAAACTTTTTACACTTTCGTCAATATTGTTCTTCATATATGAAAATATATATCGTCATTTCATATATATATATTTGTAAATTCTTCTGCTGGAAGCAGGGGTTAGTAAAGGAAGGGGTAGGAAATGTTGGTTACTATAGGGCTAAGCCGAGAGGAATCGTAGTGGTAAATTCCCTTTTGGTAGTGGGAGGCATCTAGTTTGACTATTGGGTTAGTAGTAATAGATAGGAGGGAAGAGATTACTGATTCCCTAAATTTAAAAATCTAATTTAAGTAAAAGGTAATTTCCATCATGAATAAATGGAAGAAGGGGATAATTATTGAAATTTAAATTTATTATGATGACAACACATACTAATGATTTCTTTACGTTTATTCTGAAGTACATTCTGATATTGAAATTTCAAAATCTTCATTTTTTTCTGTTAAACATAGATTACATTATTAGGAGTATGTGGCGTGCCTATCAGCTACTTTATTCGTGGATTTAGGCCATTATCTTTCAATTCCCAGTATTTTCAGGAGAGGGCTGTCTGATACCTTAAATTAGGGTTAGTAAAGGAGCGTCTGCATGTATAAAATCTTTGTTTCCGAATTTCCGCTGATAATCCGATGTAAACGTTATATTTTCCTTGTTTCCTTAGGGTAGATGGTAGCTTGATCGATCACATTTGTAGATCTACATTTACCTTCAACCGGACAGTTTTCAGGAGAAGACGGAGAGGATAATACAAAAAAAATATTTAATTAATATAAATTATCAATTAGATAGAAATAAAGAGCTCAATGGATATTTTCTAGAGCAAATATATTGAGAAGAAAACTCAACACATAATTAAACAGTTATAAATCCAGAATTTATTTCAGCAATGTAAAGAAAATGTTTTACAATTACCTCGTTTAGACTGTTGATTTTATTCATCAACTGTCTGAACTAGATAATTGTAAAAATGTTATTTTCATTGCTAATATGCAATTTAAATTTATAATTGTTTAATTATGTGTTAATTATGTGCATGTGTGTTAGAATATATCTGTGTGTAAATATATATATATTTATTTCAGCACCTGAAGATTGAATGGTGCATGAACCTCTAAGTTGTGCTAGAAGTGAGGAAATGTATATATTATGAATACTCGTACCTGATATTGTTATTGTTCCTTAGAGCTATAACTCGCCATATTTGTCTCCAATTTTATGTTTATTTTATTTTTGTTAAAACATTTTTACTTCAATGTTTTTCTACATTAAAAAGAATTAAATTGCAAAAAATAACTGCAATCTTCAAATATTTTTTGCATAAGATGATGATAAGAGATTTCTTTAAGCAGCTCAATAGTATAAGAGTTAATATATGCAAAGGTAATCTCTTTTGTGAAGCTTTCCTTTTAATTTTTTATCCTCTTTCAATTCCTTCCAACAATACTACACATACACACAGATATTTATAGCTATCTAAAAAGGGATATATATATATATATATATATATATATATATATATATATATATATATGTTGTATACCTACCTGTATACAGAAATGGGATGTTCCTATCCTCTTAAATATGTGGACATTATTGAAGTGGAAGAGTGTGACTATACTGACTAGCATTTCACTAGCAGTATATCTACTTTACGCAGCGCGCAAGTCTTGTACTTGTTGATATACTAGTATTCCCAACCTCCGCTTTGGCGATTGCTGACGCAGTAACCTTTTAGGGTTACAGCAATATATATATTTCCGAGTGAATAAGGAACGAAGAAAAATTTACAACGTTTAAAACATTAATTAAAACAGTGCTCGATATGTAATACAGAGCTGTGAATATTTATTATAAACTATGAGGAAACGGGTTGGGCTTTGGCCGGATGATTTATACTAGTTTGGGCTCTGTCGTGTATTGGCGTGATAATCGATGTCGGATTAGATGCCTCACGGCTATTTAGGTTGGCGTTCGGTGTTGGGTTTGGTGCTTGCAAAGTGTTATTGTGTTGATATGTTCCGGATTGTGGACCTGGGGAGGAGTTTGTTGGAGCGTCCGAGTGGGATGAAGGTACCCATCAAATATAAGCAAATTAATGTCTCTCTCTCTCTCTCTCTATATATATATATATGTGTGTGTGTGTGTGTGTGTGTGTACATCTGTTCTTTTGTACTAGTAGACATATTGCTATTTGCTTTACTTACTGTCATGTATGTATTTGTATGCATTTAATTGTATGTGTTACATGTATGTCTGTATGCTTTTGTCTGTGTATATGTGTATATATATATGTATGTGTGCGTATATATTTGTATGTATGTATGTATGTATGTATGTATGTGTGTATATATGTATGTATTTATACTTGTATGTATGTATGTTCAGATTATTTTAAAGTCTGCCCACATATTCTTCAAATTGGTCCACATTGTACATATAACAATACCTCCCTGTTTTGCTTGTTTTTAACCTTTTAAACCATTCAATTTGAAATAGACCACAACACTTGACATGACACAAGAAGTGTCGAAACAAAATAGCTACTTTTTAGTGATATTATAACATATCCATGTTATAATTTCTGAATGAATATATATATATATATAAATCCCAAAAACATGAGCAAATAGGTAAAATCCCAAAACCCGATCCTATTCTTATTAATTTTATTAATATTAAATTTGATCAAGGTTGAGTGCTCCATGTAAATGTTATTATCTATTTACAGAGCCAAATATAATTTAATTTCGTTGGATGGCCAGTTTTGTTTTTAACCATTGCTAATGAAGCGAGAACTTTCTCGCTGAAATGGCCATCCAACGAAATTAAATTTCAAAACGTTTAAATTACTTCATATATATATATATATATATATATATATATATATATATACATATATATATATATACTGTCGAACATAACAGACAGTAAATGTCTATTATGTTTAATCATGACCCGTTCTAAACATCGTATTTTGACTTTAATTTCAGATGAAAATAAAGACAAAAATTGTCCAACATTTAGATATTCTTTATTATGCTGGTTCTAAGCCTTCGGTTCACATAAGTCATCTTAAGAGAGGTTACAGGGACCTTAACATAAAGACATCCACCATCAAAGATGATATTATCTTGTGTTGACATAAAACATTGCTATACGATGATAACAGTCACCGAATAGCAGACGCAGTTCGTAAATTTGTAATGCGGTTCTATGACGTCACTGTTATTACTTGGTGTTGACCATAGTGCCCACCTTTATATATATATATATATATATATATATATATATATATATATATATATACTTGAACAGTTATCGGTCAGTTTTAAATTAAATTAGACGAATAAAAAGTTGGATTAGAAAGTGCTCAATACTTGTTTGAAGGAAGATGAAAGTTCAACATGTTTAGATAGTATTTAGGTAGGAAGATCAGCCGGTTACACTACCATGCTTTCGACCATTTCGGTCGGTTTTGTCAGGCAATTTGTTTTGACTGCTTGTTTAATGGTTAACGCTTTTATAAGTTCAAAGTAAGGAATTTGTTTGTTATTGGGAATAGTTTCATCCGAGTTTGTACGAGCCTAGAAAAATAACATTATTTCGGATCTATCAGTTTGTAGCTTTTGTCATTCTGAAAAAAAAAATTCTATAGTCAACTTTTCTTTTCAGTTTCGTCAGGCGATTTGTTTTGACTTCTGGTTTAACAGTTTAATGAAGTTCATCATCTGGATTTGTACGAGCATAGAAAATATTTTCTAATGTGTCTACATCCGAACATTATTTTGGACCTTTCATTTACTAGTTTTTGTTTAAATATTCCAGCGGGTAACAAAATTGTTACCAACATTTACTATGAATAATGTAATATAACGCAACTCATTTTTTCCGTTGAAAAACATTAATTTAGAAATCCTTGCAAAAATCACATATTGTCGGATTTTAATAAAACTTTCAGGACTTATTCACAAATGAATGAAACATTTTATAAATCACTATTCTTATAAAATCTTAGTAAAAATATTTTTTTGACATCTGTGAACCTCCCCTCCATGCAAATTCATGAAATTTCAAGGAATTGTGTTTCGTGTCGAAAATTTGTTTTGTTAGTTGGATGCACAACTCCTTGGGAAATGTAAATCATCTATTTATTTTTTTATTAAAACGCTGGCCGTTCTTCGAAAAATCTGCTCCGAATAGTAAAATAAAAAATGCAATTAAACTATAGCATTATTTTATTAGATAATCTTTTAATTGCTTTAATATATATATCTATATATACTAAAGACGTTATAGTCTGGGGATTTTTTTTTCCGATTATTAATGAATTTTTCTAAGAATTGGTTTCAATTTTTCGTTTTTAATTATAATAATTTATAAAGATTCAAAAATATTTTTAAAATTCTTCAAAGCCTTGTCGTGGTTAGGTTATTAAGTTATGAAGTAAAGATTATATTTACTAATCAATAATTGAAAAGTTTAATACAAATCGTTCAGCCGAAAGATTTTTAAAATAATTTTTAATTTGATTTTTTTTTAGCGGGTGTAGGTGGTTTTTTTAGAATGGTATTTTCTGTCTTACATTAAAAGATCATGTTTTTCACGGTTTCTTCCCCTCTTGGGAAAAATATTTGGGCAATTACGTCAATTCTAGTCAACCAGACTTAGCTGTCATTTGACATCTGGATGTCATCCATCATTTGCACCTTCTCAGTTGGCATCTTGGTGATTAAGAAATACTTTTATTCTAAATTTCATGCTATAAACAAGTAATACTTTTGTAAATTAGATTGATTTAACGTTAAATTTGCTAATTTTCGAAAAATAACGCGTCACAGATGTATATTTCAAGCTTTTTAAAACCGAGAATTATTTTTTGTTTACAAATGTATCGATCACTCAAAAATGGCTGAAAAATTGGAAGAAATCTCAAAATTTTAGATTTCACTCAATATAATTTCCGTTTGAAATACACCACATCATTTTGCTTACTAGAAATAGTAAATTTCATCATTTAACTTTCAATTAAAGCTAAAATAAAAGTTTCAAGAGAACCTTTTTATTTTTAAAAATTCAATTAAAAAGTTATATATTGAAAAGGAATGTAGGTACCTGATATTTAATAAAGCATAAATATTAGTAGATTAATACATATTATTTCAGTGAAAGATTCCAGCCGTTAATAACTTATTTATTACTTTCAAAATTTATTTATAAAATGTATTTTTGATATTCTTATTTTGCTACAATTTTAAACGGAAATTTTGTTTTATCATTCATACGCACACTAAGGCAGGAAACTAAAAGTTACCACAAAGTGTTGACATCTATGTCCACCCTCTGTCTGTCTGTCTTTCTTACTCACTGTCTCTTTTTCTCTCTCCCTCTCCCTCTGTTTCTTTCTCTCTCTCTCTCTCGCTCTCTCTCTCTCTCTCTCTCTCTATATATATATATATATATATGTATACATACATACATATATATATATAGATAAATCGTTTCCTAATGAACCAGACGAACCTACCTAGGTTTCACCTAAACGGATCGTCAGGGAAAGCTGGCTAGAGACGAGACGAGTATAATTATAATCTTGTTTATATATATATATATATATATATATATATATATATATATATATATATATTAAAAAAGGATTAATTCAAAAATGTTGAATGGCCATTTCGATATGATGATCCCCACGGGGGACGACACATCACCTCAGCAACAGAAAAAACCTTTCAGAAACCTTTTATATATATATATATATAAAGTGATATACATGAAGATGTATATGAGCGTTTTAAAAAATATAGAATAAAATTATCAAATATCTGCTTCCAAATTGTTATATATTTTCACCATATATATATATATATATATATATATATATATATATATATATGGTGAAAATATATGACAGTTTGGAAACATCTATTTTGATGTATTTCACTGATGAATCGGCTTCATTTTAAAAATAAATTTTATTTTTATTTCAAATAATACTGAAATAAAAGTTTCATTAAAATAATAGTTAAAATAAAATTACTTTTGATGAAGCCAAATCATCAGGGATATATGTCAAAATAGAAACTCTTTTAATTGCCTTATATATTTACCACTTCATTAGATTCTTATAAGAAATTTAACATACATATATACAAATATATATATATATATATATATATATATATATATATATATATATATATATATATTATTCGCTCTACTTACTGTTACCAGCTCCTGCTCAAATATGGCAACAGTAATCTCTTTTCGGCCTTATTTTGTTCATATAAATATAAAGGATACTATGAAAAGTTAAGTACTTACTGGAGCGGTATAGGGAGCAGATCGTTTTACCAGCATTATTAGCGATGGATCATATGTAAAAATTTCACTTGAGGTCAGGTGTGTGACTGAGGTTCAATATCTTCTTAAGATACGGGGACTCCTCGAGGGGACATCCGTTCATGCGGTAGTTCGGGTTCTAATCGGCGGTGATGAATGTCACATGTTTGGCGATGGAGGCATTAAATGTAACCAGCCAGTCTTTTTTTACCACTGGGAGGTTAGTGTCAGGTAACAAGGGGATTTCAGCAGCCAATCTTTGATCAAGAATTTTGGAGGTGCGCCCGTATATAATTGTATCATTGACATAGACGTTTACAAATAATCTGAATATTTTTTATGTAATTCAGAAAGAGGGTTGGTCCGAAAAGTGACCCTTCGTTGATACCAACGTTGATCGATAGGGCCTCGGAGAATTAGCTAACTACCTTCAGCAATCTACCTGTTAAAAAGGATTTTATAATAGAGAAAAATCTTTCAGTTATTCTATAGGCGGAGAGCTTGTATAGTAAACCTTTGTGCTACAACTTGTCAAAGGCCTTCCAGATATCTAATGCTAGGGTCTTTGGTATATGTTTTCGTCAAGTGCCTCACTAATTATGTGTCAAGTGGTAGTTAGGACGTCAGAAATCGATCGTACTGCAAGAGGTTTTTCATGTCCAGGTGCTAGACGACCTTCTTGTTGACAATGGTCTCACAAAGTTAACTGATGATACTTAAGAGAGTCATGGGTTTGTACTGGGAGCGGGGGGGGGTATCGGTTATCCACGCTCTTGAAAACTGTACATACATTTGTCATCTTCAACATGCCTGGGAAAGATTTCTTCAAGCAACAGTTAAATAATTTTACTAGAATCGGAGATATTTCTGGGTTTATATTCTGATAGACGGCCACTGGAATTTTATCTGGGCCTATGGTGTTTTTGAAGGTCAAGATTTTGATAAGTCTAGAGATTTTTATTACTGAAATTAGTATGTTACTGAGGCTGTGCTCAGTGAGACGTAGGAAGTTGCAGAAGGAATGGTTTTTGAGTTTGAGGCAAATATTGAGGTGAATCTCCTCTCGACAGACAAATCTGGAACAGTAAATCAGGGTATTGCAATGGATTGGAGTCAATCTGGGCACAGATAAGAAATGATCAGACATGCCAATGCGGGGTAAAGCCTTTGCTGTGCATTTATTAGGGCAAGATGACAGAAAAAGGTCGAGGAGGTTTGCTTGCTGTTCAGTGGCATCCAAGACCCGGGTGGGTTTTTCAGTGATCGAGATCAAATCATAAGCGACGGAGAAGTCACTGGCATATCTTTCTTTCTTATCGGTTTTGTTAGAGTGGACTAACCACAATTTATGATGGACATTGAAGTTTGTTTTTTATATTTTTATTTTTTATAATCATATCGCCCCAAGCAAGACAGTTTACTGCTACTAGTGTGCAGAGGGTTACAAAGGGGAAAGTGATTAGAAAGAGTGAAAGGTTATTGAAGAATAGGAAGTGGGTAAGAGAGGAGGAAAATACTGATGAGAGTGGAGCGGACGGATAAAGAAGCACGAGAGAAAAGAATCAAATCAGTGAGATAGGACATAACTATTGACTTTATATTTAAATTCTTGGAGATTGAAGCAAGTAAACGAAAGGGAATTCCATAGGCGGGAAGTGCGAGAAAAGAAGCTGATGGAGTATAATTTGTGTTTACATTTTATTGGTTTCTCAGTAAAAGGGTGGGACCTAATTGCTAATATTGTAGCTCGAGTAAATTCATACATAGGGGGCACCAGAGAGCTAAGTTCACTGGAGCAGAAACCATGAAAGTATTTGTAGAAGAGACAGAGGGAAGCTGGTGAGAAAGTGACTGTATCTGAGCTTCCAAGTTGGGATCAATCACATTACAGATTCTCCGTTGGATTTTGTAATTTCGCTGACGGAGATTCAGTGAGGATATTGTCAACCCTCTTTGATATTCGGTCGAAGATTACTGACGCTTAATCCCTAGAACAATACAGAGCAAAGGCGAATGTGATACTATGGATAAGTGCCACGCGGAAACACATATACGGGAAGTTAGGGTCCTCGTTTTTGTTCTAGTCTCAGGGAAACCAGTCCTTGATGTAGGCATCGAGCCTGTGACCGTGGTGACTTAGGTGGTCGTATTTTGTAATAATGGGTGAATAGCCCGGAATTGTGAGCTGCTGCAATGGAATTGAGGCATTGATACCCGTTTCAGATAGGAACAGAGGGTCAGGTTTAGACTAAAGAAGATGGAGTTCTTACCCCTGGAATGTTGGAACGTAGACCTCTTAAATTGGTGTAGGAGATATTTTACTCGGTCTCTACATTTTTTAGGTGGTAGTATTTTGTGATTGTAATGGGTGAGTAGCCCGGGCTTGTGAACTATACAATGGGGTTGAGGCAGTGATACCCGTTTCAGGAAAAAAAAAAAAGATGGTTAAGTTTAGACTAAAAAAGAGAAAGTTCTACTTCTGAAAAGTTGGAACGTAGACCCCTTACATTGGTGTAAAAGATGGTATTAGTGGGGTACACTTTTTTCCATGTCAACACTCTCTCTCTCTCTCTCTCTCTCTCTCTATACACAAACACACACACGCATATATATATAAATATATATATATATATATATATAGCCCGGTTCACACTCCACCCACGTCTATTGAACAGGTGAAGAGGCTCATCCCTTGTTCCCTGTTTAGGATGTGGTTTCCGGTTTTCTCTTTTCCAATCTTCTTACTCTTACGTAGTAGCCCCCTGCGCATCAGTGACGTTACCGCCTTGCTTGGGGTGATATGATTAAAAAAAAAAAAAAAATATATATATATATATATATATATATATATATTATACACAAATACGCACAAATATTTAGATAGTTACCTCCTAATATTCCCTGAAAATAAAGGATACATAATTAAAATTATGCCCCAAACACAATAAAAACAACGTTTTACGACACAATCTTTAGTTTTATAGTCACATTTACGAAAGAATTATGATAAAATCTTTAAGAAGAAACATCAAAATTATCTTTCAATTTTTTTATATCCGTTTTAGAACCTTGAAAATGTTTGTTAAAATTTTTACTTTTTTACGTCAACGCAGAAAATTAAATTCGTCCGGAAATCTTGGATGTGTTTTTTTAATTTGGAAATTCTCGCAAAAATATGATAACTGGTTTTAATGAAACTTTCAGAACTTATTCAAGAATTAAGTTGTTGATTTTTATTAATTCTACTTTTTAGAACATCTTTGTAATTTTTGTTTACACCTATTAACACCCAGTTGTTTTTTATTTTATAAAATTTCGCCTTTTCTGATCTTCATCAATGATCTTCCTGATGTGATCAGATCCCAAGTAGACATTTACGCTGACGACACCACCATTTAATCCTGCCTCAGTAAGAAATCCGCTAAGGCTGACAAAGTTGACCTCGCTGCTGATCTTGAAACAGATCCCCAATATGTGGTCGACTGGGGTAAAAAATGGCTTGTAAATTTTATGGTTCCAAAATGAAGCTTCTATTCTTTGAACATCATAGATAATCTTTCCTACACGCAACCATCAGCATGGATCAAGCTAGTCTTTCGGAAAGTAATACAGTGAACCGCCTCGGCCTCACTCTCTCAGTCGAACTCAAGTGGAACGACTACATTGAATCAATAGCTAAATCTAATGCTAGGAAGTTTGGGGCGGGTGAGTAAGTTTTTACGCCTGAATTCATCTTACATACAAATCAACCATCCGCCCGTAAATTGAATACTCTTGTCTGGTCGGGTGCCCCTCGGGGTTCTCGACAAAATCCAAAGAATCTGCAATGTAATCGATCCCGACCTAGCAGCTCGGCTCCAGTCACTTTATCATCGGCGAGATGTGGTTTCCCTCTGTATCTTCTACAAATATTTTCACGATTTCTGCTCTGACAAGCTTAGCTCTACGGTGTCCCATCTACACGAATTTACACGACTAGACTGGCAACATAGTTAAATGTAACCGCCACTTCTACTCTAAGAGTTTTTTTTTCTCGCACTTTCCGTTTGTGAAACTCGCTTCCGTATACTTGCTTCCCTCATAGCTACAATCTCTAAGAGTTTTAATGCAACATCAATTTCCAACTCTTATCTCTTTGACTCCTATCCTCCTCTTATCTTTTACCCGACACCCCCTGTTCCTTGTTCTCCCTTTTCATTCACGCAACACTCTTCACTTCAGTGACCCTATTCTTTTATTCTTTGATATCCCTTGTAACCTGTTCCTCTTTCTATTCACTCTCATCTGCATCAGTGGCAGTACTTCCTTGATGGCGTGAAAAAATTATATATATATATATATATATATATACGAAAAAAATCGCAAGATCGCCAAGACCTACCGCGGTTTCGCACAACGGCCCTGACGAGCCGTTGTGCGAAACCGCGGTAGGTCTTGGCGATCTTGCGATTTTTTTCGTGTGTTTTTGCTCTGCGTGACTGCCTTTTTGTTAACCCTTTTTGGTTAGTTTAGTATCGAGCACTTTTCTTTCCTTGTGGTTCGTTCCGTTGGAGGGTTTTTTTTTCTTTGCTGTGAAGAACTGTATGTATTGTCGGTCCTACGCAGTTTTCTTTTTTTCCCCTCTTTGTCCAAAGCTCTATAGCCGAGGACAATAACGGAGTTAGATTCTGCTGGTTATTCGTGGTCTTTAAAAATTACTTGTGTAACATTTTAAGATTAGAATACGTACAGAGTCGGTTTTATTATTATTATTATTAATATATATATATATATATATATATATATATATATATATATATAAGAGAAAGGGTAATTTTTTTTTTTTTTGTATCTTTTAATCTGTATAATTTTTATAAGAAAAAGTTTTCGGAGAAATTAAATGAATGCGGGTGCCACCCAGGGCTATATACTTGCATCTATTTCGTTTCTTATCTTCACCAGAGACATTCTTGATGTCACCACTTCCAATTAGGTATTTATGTTGATGACACGATAATTTACTTCTGTCGTAATATTAATTTCAATAGATTTCATAAAGTAAATATGGCCGCTGAGCTGAAAAAAAAAAAGCAGTTGCTAACTGAGGCAAGAAATAGACATGTTGTGCGGGAATATGTAGCATATACCTGGGTAAAGGTGTATGAAACATAACCCAAAAGTCTTCGTATAAAACAGTTGCGTATATATATATATATATATATATATATATATATATATATATGATGTGGATGACTAATATATTATGGTCTCATTACGATTGAGCTCTCTGGAGAAAATTTTAAAAACAGTTTCCACTTCGGCTATATGCGTTACTCTTCAGAAATGAATTGAGTTCTCTCGGTGACCGGCGTCTGTATACACTGCCTATATACAACACGTTAAAATTTCCAATCTCTGTTGCCATGCACCGATGGCTTAGAGAGTAGAGACTCCGACTGACACCAAATCGGCCGAGTTTCGATCCCGCCCAGAAGCGGGTGGATATGTCTACCCACGCTGATGAGCTGTGATACAGCGAAATGGGATTGTATTTTTTTTTTAATCATATCACCCCGAGCAAGGCGGTAACGCCACTGATGTGCCGGGGGCTACGTAAGAGTGTAAAGATTAGAGGAGAGAAAGCCGGAGACCACATCCTAAACAGGGAACAAGGGATAAGCCTCTACACCTGTTTAATAGGCATGGGTTGAGTGTGAACCGGGTGATAGTTTTGACTATCTACTCCAATTGAAGAAGAAGAAAGAAAAAAAAAGGTAACGGTGGTGAGTTAACTAAGTTTTAACTTAGTTAAAGTCCAGTCAAAGAAATTTCTTTGAAAAAAGATAAAGAACACTCGTTCGAATAACCATGAAACTATTTTAAAATTAGCCACAAAAAATAAAACAAAATAAAATCAATGCAAAATTATAACTTATTTTTTAAGAATATTTCAAAGCTGATCCTAAACCAAACGCACGTGTACTAACGCCAGTAGAAAAAAAGAATTATTTTATCTTTTGGCTGAGGAGTGATGAGGTCAACTAGACAATGACCAGGCAAAAGACGAACAAGGAATTTAACAGGACTTTTTTATGACTAATATATATATATATATATATATATATATATATATATATATATATATTCATCTCGAGGTTCTCGACAAAATCCAAAGAAGAATCTGCAATGTAATCGATCCCGATCTAGCAGTTCGGCTCCAGTCGGCCACATATCACCGGCGATATGTGGCTTCCCTCTGTATCTTCTACAAATATTTTCACGGCTTCTGCTCCAACAAACTTAGCTCTACGATGTCTCCTCTACACGAATTTACACGAGTAACTAGACTGGCAACAAAGTTAAATGTAAGCATCACTTTTACTCTAAGAGTTTCCCGCACGTCATATATATATATATATATATATATATATATATATATATATATAAAGTATACCTAGTGAGCCAACAAACCTATCAAGGTTTCACCTATTCGGATCGTCAGGGAAAGCTGACGATCCGTTTAGGTGAAACCTTGGTAGGTTTGTTGGCTCACTAGGTATACTTTTTTTTATTCTGCTCTACCTAAGTATTGAGCGGTTTTTTGTTATTTGATTACTCGTCTCAGGTTTTTTTCTTTTCTGACTCGGTCCGAATCCTTTTGACTGATGTTCATGTGCTTAGCTCTTTCTTTTTTTATAACCATTTTTCTTTCCATGTAGATCCGCAGAGGGTTTTTAGACACGAGTATAGTTATAAGTTTGTTTATAAATATATATATATATAACCAAGTATGGGTGGAATAATATTCCCCATCCAAAGAAACACTATTTTTAAAAAAAGTGCTCAATACAAAGTAGAGCTAATAATAATAATATTTATTAATAAATTATAACATTGATATGTTACAATATCACTACAAAAGTAGCTATTTTGTTTCGACACTTTTTGTGTCTTATCAAGTGATGTGGTTATTTCAAAAGTGTCGAAACAAAATAGCTACTTTTGTAGTGATATTGTAACATATCAATGTTATAATTTATTAATAAATATTATTATTATTATTATTATTATATATATATATATATATATATATATATATATATATATATATATCCAGGTGAAGAGGACTCAGAGTTTATTATTTTGAGTGCCCCAGCATTTATTTTATGATGAACAGTGCTCAATATAATAGATATTATAGAGCTTAATATAATTATATAGCTTTGAATTAATTGTAAATTGCGACACGGAAATTTCTATGTTTCTCTTCATCAGGCAATGTTTGATGTTGGTTGTACAGATGATTTACATTTAAATAACAAAAACCTTTGGTTTGCTGTGTATGTATGTGTGAAGATATAAGATTTATGTGTGTTTCTTTTAACTAATCAGAGCGAAGATTCATTTTGAGATTTGGGCCCTAAAGAATACATACTGACCAACTTTGTCTCTTTTTTTCTTTTTCCCTTCACTTATCTTACTATTCTCCTTTCTTCTTTTCCCTTCTTAATGGTCAAGATGTCAACCTGCCTTTAACCTAATCTTATCGTTTTCCTTTTTTTTCCTTTAGTTTTATTGTCTTTGATGTGATATGCTCATTTAGTACCAAGACTGTCCTTTTCACTTTCTTATCATTTTTGGTCTCCTAGTTGTAATTTTCTCGAAATCTAAATATAAATAACATTTTTGTTCTTTCTTTTTTCTGATTTACTTCCTGCTAACCTTATACCATCTTTCTAATATCAATTTATTTGTTGTAAAGCTTTTTTACACAAGAAAAAAATTTTTATATAAATAATTTTGTTTCAATTTACTTTATTTTGATAGTTTGTCAGTTATTTTTTCCTTAAGCACTTGTTGGTTTTATGCATTTTATTTCATTTAGATTTAACCCATTTTTTAATGTGAGCATTTTGCAATGTCTACATATGACATTTATCTTATTGCGTTTATTTAATAGCTTTTTATTCTTACGTGATTTATCAATAAATAGCTTTTCGTATAAACATAATGAATATGGTTCATTTAAGGACTTATATGTTTTCTCTTATTTTAGAATTTTCCACTTTATTGTGGGTGTTTTTTTATTTTCTTGTTCCCAGTATTTTCGGGAAACGGCTGTTTGAAATTTTAATTCAGGTTTGGTAAACGTGTGCTCATGACAATAAAATCTTTTCTTCCGTATCCCCGCCGAAATTCCGATGTTTTATTTAGAGAAGTATCTTTATGAAAGTGCTTATTTATTAATTTCAGAAAAAACTGTCAAATGTTAAAATTTGATAATCTACAGAAAGAGGGTTGAATTATATAATCTTTCGTTTCCTATGTTTACTTTTAGTTTTCGGCAATTCAGATTTGTTAGCAGGTAGTAAGTAAGCTAGTTTACCTTTATAGTCGCTATTCAGGAGAGCTTTTTCATAGTTTTTATTTTTGCTGAAGATCCTAAGGTCGGCTAATTTTAGTATTAGCATTTCTAGATATCGGTTTTACAATAGCATTGGAGTGGTTTGAATAAATGTTGGTGTAGCTAGGGGTTTCATTTTCTTAATGGTACAGTTTGAAAGCATTATTATCGAAGTTGCGGGTGATGTCTAGGTAATTAATAATCTTTAAGCTAGAAGCAATCTCTATTTTAAATTCTAGCACCTTAAAGGCCCTAGCTATTTTCTTCTGAATCTTCATAGTCAAGGGCCATTACTATTAGGGATGAACATGCCCATCATCTCAGTATAAGATCTCTTAGGATCCACAATTCTACTAAGGATGTCTAAGATATATATTAAATCAGTAACTTGGGCTGAATCAAATGCCCTCAAGGGGACGTCAAAGTTATTATTGAGACTTTTAGTCTCGGTGGACTCGTTAAAAGTAGGAAGAATTTTATAATATCAAATTTAATAAATGTGGCTTTACTTTTATCACTGTTATTGATAAACCAATGGATCGTACCAGATATATTGTTAATACAAGGTTTACATATGTCTACTTTGAAAAAAACTGGGTACCAAAAGGAATATAAATTTTGTACTTATCTGTCCAGTTATTACGAGCCTGAAATTGTGCATCTTGTTACTGTAAAGAGAAAGATTGGTTGCCTGACAACCTCTCGTGCGGCTCTCGTCAGATAGCGTAACTATTTTCTATTCTCATTAATTTTTATAATTAGTTATTATCGCTATTTTCTGTTTTGGTCAAGAGGAGATAATTTTTGTCTCTCGTTACTCACCTCCCCGCTTAATAGCGGAGTCTAATAGTAGTGATATTCGTTGTTTCTTTTCCAACAAATGTTCTTACCTGATTTCGTATGACTAGGCTTACTATTTCTGTTTTCTGTGTACATTATTATATCGTCACTATGAGTTTGCTTTTCTGTTATTAGTTGCTTATAACTTTTAGGTTCAACATGTGGTTTTAATCTATCTATGTATACTGTTGACTGTGTCTCATTGTTCATTTTAATTACAAAATATTTGTTAGTTTTACATAACACTTGGAAGGGGGCAATGTAAGGGGCTAATCTTCTGCCAAGTCAGTCATGTCTCTTTCGAGACATGATCACTGAAAGCATGTATCACTTATGGCACTTAATTGACTGATTGACTGATAAATCGCCAACAGAGAACGATTGTCGATCCCACAACATCGTGTTCAAAGAAATTGCAAACATTCAACGACTCTACCAACTTAGTCATGAATAATAATTTGGCTGATTTCATTAAAGTCTTTATAAAGAGATATTCTGAAATTATTTCCCCACATACCATCCCAACAAGCAGAGATACAGGAGTGTATCATAAAATCGATCTAATAGTCATGCTCGTACTTTTGCAGAACGTCTATCAGAAGTTCGTATAATAAATGTGTGCTCTAGATGTTTCGTTTTATATATATATATATATATATATATATATATATATATATATATATATATATAATTGACTCTTTTGAAGGTTTTAGTAGGCACTTCTTTTGTCTGAATATGGTTACACATTTATTTTAGCCGTCAGTTAGTTCAGTATCATAGGCGATACACGCTTGGACGATCATATCTCTTTTGATTAAGGACTGACTAGGCAAAAGATTTTCCCGCAGTAGGTTGTCATTTCTTTTTGCGATAAAATGGCTGAGAAGCAAGGCTATAGAATCCAATCTGTCCTGTTATTCAAATCCATAAGCAAAAATAGATTAATATCTTTCTCAAGGTAATTGTGAGTATCCAAAATATTGCTAAGTATTTCACGACAATTTCTGGAGTAAGAGACGGAGTGACATTATAAAATTTGGTGATTTGTGAAGTGACGTTTCGCAGATACAATTAAGAAACCCACTGGTAATGTTAGTTTACATAAATGCAGGTGTATTTTATTGTTATTTGTTGGACAGTCGACACGTGGCACTCTTGCTCCATTTTGTTTAATTTTTATTTTGTAATATATATATATATATATATATATATATGTGTGTGTGTGTGTGTGTGTGTGTGTGTGTGTGTGTGTGTGTGTGTGTATATATATAAAACAGACAATGAATGCCTATTATGTTTAATCATGAGCCGTTCTAAACACCGCATTTTAGCTTTAATTTCAGGTGTTTAGAACGGCTCGTGATTAAACATAATAGACATTCATTGTCTGTTATATTTAATATTTTATATGTTTAGATAATTATCTGCTGCCTATGCATATATATATATATATATATATATATATATATATATATATGAATTCATATATATATATATATATATATATATATATATATATATATATATGAATTCACTAGATATTCTCTCACTTCTCGCCTGTGGAATTCCCTTCCATTTACTTGCTTCCACGGCAGCTCCAAGACTGACCTGCATCCTTCTGTCTTTCTCTCTCTCATGCTCCTTTCTCAGTCCACTCCACTCTCGTCAGTATTCTCGTCCTTCTCTTACCCACTTCCTGACACCCCCTATAACCTGTCACTCTTTCTCATAACTTTCCTTCTATGTAACCCCCTACAAAACAGTGGCAGTAAAATGCCTTGCTTGGGGCAATATGATTATAAAAAAGAAAAAAAAAGATATGCTGTAACGGATTTCCTCTTTTTTTTTTTGCTTCGGGTTATCAAAATGTGATTTTTGTCGTGTGGGAATATGTAGCATAGACCTGGTTTAGGATGTATGAAACATATGACAACATAAATATATGAAAAGTTCAAAGAAAACGCAAAAGTTTTCGTGTAAAGACACATATATGTGTGTGTGTGTGTGTGTGTGTGTGTGCGCGCGCGCACGCGCGTGTGTGTGTTTTATATTCGATATTTTTAATACAAGGTTTACATGTATCTAATTGCAAAAGACTGGGTACCAAAAAGCAATATAAATTATGTACGTATCCATCTGGTTGTTACAGGACTTAAATTCTGCGTCTTCACGGAGTCAAAAGAGGAAGATTAACTTTGCTGGCTAACGACCTCTCGTTTTAGTCTCGAGACTGTTTTCTATTCTCATAACTATGATAACTTTTTGTTGCTGTTTTCTTTCTTGGTCAAGGGGAAATAACCTTTTGTTTTCAGTTACATCTTCTAAACTTCAATGCCTCCAAAACGGAACTGCTATCTTTCGGTCAATTTAAAGAACCATTTTGTCTTCCATGGCTTATTCTAACCTCGAGGATTGCAACTCATTGCTCATTCTAAGCCTTTTGTTTTACACAGACATGAAGTTGAATGGTTATATTGAAACAACTGCTAGGCCTGTAAAAAGAAAACTGGTTCACTATGCCGTGATAAACACTCTTTCTCGATAGAATCCATCTTGCATATTTATAAATCTACCATTTATCCGTACATTGAATATTGCTGCCACATCTGAACTGGCACGCCTGCTATTTGTCTCAAGATTCTGGAAAAAATCCAAAGAAAGATTTGCAATATTATCGTTCCTGACCTAGTGAATTCATTTCAGTCTCTTTCTCATCATCATGGCGTGGCTTGCCTGTCTCTTTTCTATGAATATTTTCATGGAAGCTGTTCTAATGAGCTTTCCTCTTTGGTACCACGACCGCATCAATTTAGACGTAGTACTAGACTAGCAACTAGGTCGTGACGTTTTACTACTGAAATAGTCAGATATAACCGTATGTTCTATTCTAATAGTTTCTTCACTTGTAGAGTTCTCTTCCGGCTCATTGCTTTTCTGTCACTTCCGATCTACAAAAGGTTAAATGCAACATCAACCATCACTTTTTTCCTGAAACCTGTAATCTTATTGTCTTCACTAAAGTTTTCTCATAATTTTTTACCCAGTAACCCCTTGCCTTGGTATTATCGCTTTGCTTAAGGAGAAACGATTGAAAAAATAAGAAAGGTGCCTATGCTAAATTTGAAGTTTATTGATAGTTTTTTAACATTTTCTCTGGAGTCCTATTCGTAAGTAAGTCTATAAAGACAAAGTAACTAAAATTCAATAAAACAATCGATTACTTAGATTCTCTTAAATAAAAAAAGGTTACTGTGCAGTTAAAATATATAAAAAGGCTTTCACATTGTATTTGTCAATTAATTTTTTTTATTAACTAGTTTTACTCAATTAATTAAATCCCCCTTACTTAAAATTTATCAAAAGTTTTGATTCAAAACCGATTAGTAGGCTGTCAACAAATCATTCACCACGTAAAAAAAAAACTTTCGTGTTAAAAAAATGTTTTTTGCAATATTCTAAGCCAAAAAGTAATATTTATTTGAATTTAAATTAAACTTTAAATCAGTACTTTTTTTTCAAATAACATTACAAAAAAAGTATAGTATTTTAAAAAATAAATTAAGAAGAATATTACGTTAAGTTGACAAATCTGTCAATATAGACAGATAAGGAGAAAAAAGTTTCCAATCATTTTAAATTTGGTTTGAAATAATTTTGCTTAATGTGAATACTACATTTAATATATTAGCTTGTAATTAAAACTAAAATTAAAGTTTTTAATTTTTAAAATTTTTTTATATACATTTTAAACTTAGTTATCGCTTTTATTTGAAGCCCTCCCTCCTCTCTCTCTCACACTCTCTCTTTCTATCTCTCTCACTCTATATATATATATATGCACTTTTAATAATTTATACATGAAAATATGTGTATATAATATTTTATATATATATTTACGTAATATATATATATATATATATATATATATATATATATATATATATATATATAGATAGATAGATAGATAGATAGATTGTGGCATCCAATACAACCACTATGAAAAGTTATCTGGTACGACTTTTCTGCTGATTCACTTTTGAAAATCAAGTGAAAATAGCAAATATATATTTATATGTTAACGTGTGTGTGTGTGTGTGTGTGTGTGTGTGTGTGTGTGTGTGTGTGTGTGTGTGTGTGTGTGTGTGTGTGGTCTCTCAGTAAATTGAACAAGGAATTCCGTTATCAGTGTGACTTTTAAGTTATGGTTATCTTTAACGAAAAACGTTTTTCATTCATTATGAATAAATGTATGCCTCTTTGCTCCACCCACTCAGGAAAAAATAAAAATAAAAATTTTGATAAAAAATAGAACAATAAAAAAAAGGGGGAAAAATGGATTGTGGGTTTTCATCTCAAACATTTTCTTATGTTTTGCCTTTTTTTTTTTTACTGAGGAATGGATTAATATAAATAGAGATTTTTATTCAATACATATATGTGTATATATATTCTATTTAATACATAAATACACACACGCACACAGACACACACACACACACACACATATATATATATATATATATATAGAGAGAGAGAGAGAGAGAGAGAGGGAGAGAGAGAAAGAGAAATTAAAATATAAATAAATGTGGAAGTCGGATTTTCTCTTTCAATTGTTTTCATCAAGTTTGATAAGCAATTTTGGTTTGATTCAACTTCAATTAAATATTTTTTTAGATAACGCTTTTCTATCGTTTCTGCAAGTTCGAAGAAGATGTCACCAAAATTTTTTGATGATGTCTCACTTTGATATGACACTAACAAAAATGAAGTTATTTAATACGTAACTTTGATATTTGGCCTAGTGGTGGCAGGATTTCAGGTGTCCCTACACAAATAAAAGTATTTTCTGGTTGAGAAGACCCTTCCAGTGAATTCATAACCAGAGTGTTTGTGAAGTAAACCTTTGTAGCAAACCTTGTCGAAAGCCTTTGAGTTATCTAATGCTATGGTCCTCGAGGTATGTTTGTCATCAAGAACCTCACTGATTCTGTGGGTGATGGTAGTTAGGATGTTGGCAGTGGATCGGGACGATTGAAAGCTGTTGTGGATTTTGGGTGAGGAACCGCACAAAATAATGAACAACGAGACAGATATTTGAGATAGAAAAATATGTTATATTAAACGTAAAAAGACAACTGGAACGCAGGTTAGTAATCCAGGAATACGGAACTGACGGTTGATGTGTAATACTATTCTGGCTGAGTGGAGCTCAGAGCTATTATGACTACTGACGCGGTATTCACTGTGACTTCGGTATCTTACGGATCGAACACTGTTCTCATACGGTTCTGACGTATCTCACTATGGCAGGAGTATATGTATACTCAAGTCGGGTCCATTATCATAGAAAAAAGGGGAGATCTCACAACAAAACCTATACTGCTCGTCGCTAAAGAGGTTGTTATTTTCTAGGTGACCGAAGAAGACCTTGTTATTGATTATAGCCTCAGAAAGTTTTCCTGATGATACTGAGGAAACTGATGGGTCTGTACTGGGACTGAGAAGATCGCGCACGTCCGCGTTCTTGAAAACCGCTTGACACCTTCCACGAAGCTTGGGAAGTATTCCTTTTTCAAGCCTCGGTTGAATAACTTCGCTAGGATTGGGGTTAATTCCGGGTCTATATTCTTAAGGAGGACCATTGGAATTTTGTCTGGGTGAGTGGCTTTCTTGGGGTCAACGCCTTTGATAAGTCTACAGACTTCTCGTGCTGTAATGGTAATATTACTGAGATTTTACTCATTGAGAGGTGGGAAGTTGGGTAAGGGATGGTCTTTGTCGTCTAACGTTAAGTTAGAGGCAAAGATTGAGGCGAAGAGGTTCGCCTTGTCTGTCGAGAAAAATATTACCCCGGGGCCAATTATAATTGTGGACACAGCCGCTTTTTCCTCTGTTCATGTTTTGGTTGGTGATCATTCAGAATCCACGAGATCCAATTTGTTTCTTTTAACTTTAGTCTAGACTACTCGTGTATGTAGGATCAAAAGCTGTCCCAGTCTGCCATCGTATAGCGAAAGATCGTTCTATGGAACGGTACATTAGGGTATGTCTTAGGTTTGGCATCAATTTGGACATGAATTAGGGAATGGTCTGACGTGCCTAGAGAGGGAGAACTTTTGCTGTGCACTTATAAAGGAAAAAAGGTTCGCCTGGTGTTCTGTTGCAACGGGGACATGGGTGGGTTCTTCGATGATCTGGGTCAGTTCATAGACGATGAAGAAGTCTCTGCAATATCGACCTTCATCATCGGTTTTGTTAGAGTGGACGAACCATTCTTTAAGGTGGATATTGAAGTCAGCGCAGAGGGAAATTGAGAAAGTGTTACACAGAAGCACATATACAGGAGATCAGGATCCTCGGTTTTGCGACCTTGGTGTAGGCTCCGAGTCCTTGGCCGTAAGGATTTACGTGGTCGTGTTTTAAGTGGTGAGTAGCCCGGTACTTCCAGTTCCTCTTGAGTGCTTGAGGCGTTGATACCGGTTCCATAAAGTAACTGGAGGAGAGGTCTGGTTTGAACTGAAGAAATAGTGTTCCATTTCTGGAAAGTTGATGTAGAACATAGTATACATGGGATCTACTTTGTTTTGATTTTTTTGAAGTTGGGTTTGCTAGTTTTGTTGATTTTCATTTTGATTGTTTTCATGTGTGTATTGGTTGGTAGAAGACTAGTAGACAGTGAGACAGACACACCCACATAAATTGCGTGTATAAATAACCTGGAGATAATAATCCAGGAATACTGCAGGTGCAGTACCCTTCATCATAGCATTGGGGGGGGGGGGGGGCTACCGGGGACTACAACACGGCACAGAAAATAGCAGTAGAATATCCCCGATATGATACCTCTATTAATAGGATAGTCTCCTTTGAAGTTACTCGAATCCCTTTGGCGGATAACATCGAAACAGTTCTCACTTACAGTAACCGGTAACCTGTGTTCCCAAGCGGTTTCTATTGACCAGTCTCGACACTGCTTAACTTCGGTGACCAAATGAGAAATGATGTTTTAGCGTGATCTGACAGTAAGACATGAACGTCAGGCATTTTTATGATGAGCACTTTTCCAAAAAAGCACAAGGAAAACTCGGCATTGTAAATATTTATCAAGAAAATTCTAGATGACAAAAGTATCCAATATATTTAAAGCCTACTACTCCCGAACCACCTAGAGAGAGAGAGAGAGAGAGAGAGAGAGAGAGAGTTTGATTAGAACAGATACTGTATTTTGATCTCAGCCAAAAAGCTGAGGGCATTTTTCAGCGCGCGTTCATTTCACTACCGAATGTAACACATGGTTGAGGTTTAAAGTGGGTTTACGGCAATACAGTGGAAAAATTGTCCAAGCCCCCTCAGCACATAACCTTTTGGAGAAGTCTCAGGTGCCGGGCAATAAAAACCCAGCCTCCTCCTGAAGGAACGGTACTACCTGGATTAGGGTGGAAAGGACCCTCGTGATTTGGCTTAAAATTATTTGAACTTCCTCGATCCAAATGGCCAGGAAGACAATATTCGAACGATCAATTATTATCGAGCAGAAACATTGCATTATGATCAAGGGAACTATAAAAATAATTCTCGAAACCTTTGAAAAGGCATGAAAAACAAACAAACAGAACTTGCGAAGAAAACGTATTGGACTCTAGAATTATATGTTTTAGTGAATTAATTTAAATTAGAATTGAAATAGATTCAAATAAAATCCTACTCTATATGATATTGGTTCAGAATATACATGGTTTCACAAATCTTATGCTAAATGATAACATTAAACTACTGTGTTGAACACGGTCCTAGACGAAGCAAGAGGCTTAGGGTTGCCTGCGTCTTTTGTGGCCGCAGAGCGGGTGCTGGACGAGGCAAGCAACATGGCGGTGAGGCCTGGAATGATGCAAATCGTGGACGGCACGAGAGAGAAAAATAGAGCCTCAATTTGACTGCGGGCAGAAGGAACGCGGGCAGTTGAAAAAGACGGACCGTTCGTGCGTAACGAAGAAGATAAATACAGACGACAACAACAAGGAGAAAAAAACAAATACAAACTCAAAAGAAGAAGAACGAGAACTCTGTTCCTGCACATAGCACATAAAAAATACAACAGCTTTACGCTATATAAAAATTAATATAAAAATGATTGTCTTGAAATTAATATTAAAAACAAAAAATGCACAGAATAATGTTTTGATAATAATAACTGGATGATAACATTAAACAAAGGGTATAACAATTTATATTGATTGTTATAAACAGCTTTACATTATATAAAAACTGGTATAAAATTGAATGTCTTGAAATGAATATATATATATATATATATATATATATATATATTGTAAAAACGTACCGACAAAACAGTAGCACTAATCACGACCGAAATTAGAAAAACCTACTGCTAACAATTGGTAAAGTAAGTCGTCAAACCCAAAAGGTACCAAATGGATAAAGGGGAATAAAAAAAAAGAAACAAACAAAGTATAAGCTGTGTTCGAAAGAAAAAAAACCAAGACGAAAACCTTAACAAAAAAGAGCTCAGTACGAAAGTACGAAAGTAGAGCAAAGATACGAACTAAATCTAAAAGTGAGCCAAAAGTCGATCCGGTGAAAAACCGCGGTCGACTTTTGGCTCACTTTTAGATTTAGTTCGTATATATATATATATTGCTTAGTTTGGGAAGAACCGATTTTGATAACAATAACCGGATGATAATTTTATGAAAAGGATAGAAAATTTTGAACAAAAAACCTAAAATCTCTCTTTATTCTATCTTCTGATAAAAAGTAAATCACCAACCACTTGTCTTTAACAATACCTTCAAATACATTCTGAAGTAGCAATGTTTCAGCGAAAGCACCAGAACTTTCTTGTACTTTCCAGAAAGGTATTTATAGAAAACAACGACAGGAATGCATCAACAAATCGTTGTTGCTGACCAATCCACGCTATTAAAAAGATATTAATACTTCTTACAATTATTCAATTCAAGACAATATATATTGTACCACAAAATCTATCAATTCATGTAAGAAACCATCAAAGAGGGAGTGCTCTATAAACATAAAGAATTGTAGGGATAAGAAATTAAGAATTAAAATCAACCTTCTTCACTTTCACAATGACGTGTGAAATCCTGGTTTTTCCCAAATAGAAAAAGGATTGACCATGTGCTTGAAGAAAAAGTCGAAACCAGATTTCGCAAGTCGGTGTTAAATTGATTTAAGTAGGTATTAAATTATTAATGGGAGCGACTTGCAAGACTTGAGGACTTCGCGAGTCAGTGCGAAAATCTGAATACTATAAAAGGTCCTGGTTAGCGTCAATCACAGACAGTCAGAGTTGGAAGCAGCAAAGACGACATGCTAAAATGCAACGAGTTTCCTTCTCGTGTGCTATTTCCTTTACTTCTTCTTCTTCTCCACCCAAATACATTCCTACCAAACAAGCGCTAATACATGCATACGTACGTACGCATATACTCGTTCAACAATTACTACTACGAAAATTTTCTACAAATCTTGATACCAATAACTTTCTCATTGAACACAAACTCTACCCTTAACTTCTTAATAATGTTTCTAATTGCACATTAACTGCTACAACTTGAGTTATTCTTTCCTTTTAATAAATCTCTATTTTTAAAATGAAAAATGTATATTTTATTCTTACACTATTCCACACATTTCAGCCTGCCACCAACCAACCAACCAACCAACCAACCAACCAACCAACCTTCTCATGAAAACCTTCTGATAATTCTGATAATAATCTGATGATAATTCTGAATAAAACTTGTAAGCTGTAGAGAGTTCGGTTATGTCTGACACAAGGCTGAATCAAAGAAACATTAACAACCTCTCCAAAGCTTCAGAATAATTATCTACAGTTAGATCTGATCTTATGCACATGTTGGTTTTTCTACCTTAGATGATAGAACAGCTACCATACATAGGTTGGCTTCATGGTGAAGCAAATAGGGTGTGAGTTTGAGTCTTGCTGAAAGTTTAATCTTTATTTCCCAAATTAAGAAACGAAGATACTCTAAATATATCAAAGTTAGAGCAAGGACCCCGTGACCCCAATCTATGATACAGGCCCTCAATTTTCATAAGATATATACAAATTTTACCATAACCTAATTATGTACAATAATGGATCATATGCAATATAGGCGAACATTTCAACTAGATCGAAAATAAATGCTCTGTATATAAATAAATACAAATTAGAGACATGTCATATTAGATTATTCTATCATTAATAATTCAACAATTTTTGAGACAATTTTTAATATCTACTTGAGCTATTTCTTGTTAAAAGTTGAACAATCTTCACATATTCAACATTATGGATAAAAAAGAAACAGTGAATTTTATATCGTGTTTTTTAGAGACTTAGTATGAGCAAAACAAATTTACGAATTCAAAAAAAAAAAAAAATCTCCCAGAATGAAGTAAAAAACCCGGGAATATTTCTCATCCTTTAATAGTCAGCTACGCTTAATTTAATTTTTAACGTATATAAATGTAGGTAGAAAAAAAACAAATGTTGATAAGATAGCTAGAGTCACAAAGCACTAACCGCACCCACCAATCAGCCCACAATTCAACTAGAAAAGAAAAAGGAAAGAAATACGATGTATATAAATCAACTGAAACATAAATTAGAGACATGTTATAATAGATCATCATTCCATCTTAAATAAATCAATAATATTTTGCGGCAGTTTTTAACATTAAATTGAGATTTTTCTAGTTAAAATGTTGTGTAATTTTATTCAACATTATGGATAAAAAATATTGAATTTTTTGTAGCGTTTTTTCGAGACTGAGCAAATCAAATTAAATACGGATTTGGATAAAAAAAGACCCCCGAATTTCGCGAAAATTTTTTATCCTTTAATAATAGTCAGTTAGGCTAGGTTTAATTTGTAATGTATAAATAAATGTACGTAGTTTAATATAATGTACGAAGTTTAATTTGTAATGTAAATAAATGTACGCAGAAAAAAAGCCAAACTTGAGAGTCAGAAAGCACTGAATGAGGCCCCCAATCAAGCTTGCACCAGTCTCGGATGAGCGTCATAACCGTTATTGGTGTGCAAAGGAGTTAATTTTCCAAGTGCTGCTAAAATGTGGCAAAAAGGCCGAAAATATGGAGGGTACCTAGTGAAGATTGAACTCCTTGAATTCAGTTGTAATAAGTTCTAGTGAGAAAAGCTTGCTAACCATAACACCATGTTGAGATGCTCAAATGATTTTCTAAGCATAGATTAGATGTGGCACAAGGCTGAATGTGTGAAGCACGCAGTGAGGATTGAACTCACTTCTCAGTCGTAATTGATCTTGTAAGAGAAACTTGGTAATTATTAAATCACGTCGAAGTGACCCCTTTTGGCGCGCAAAACAGAACAGAGTTAATATTCTAGCCTCGTCTGTTGCGTTGATTTTTGCACAAACGCATAAAAATCGTGAATTCATCTCTTCTCTCTTCAGCAATAGGGTAAACTTGATTCCCTAGGCTTGGATGACAACCACTTTCTGAGACAGATTACTCTGAATTCCAAACCGTAGAAACAGCAAAGGGAAACCAATATATCATCATTCTTAAGAAGTTATGGTGATTCACAGATCTTAAAGAAAAAACATGGTGTTGTTATTCTGTTAAGGATCGCTGTTTGAAGTTGAGAAAACATCGGTGTTGACGAACAAAGACTAAAATTGTTAAATTGATTGAGAAAACAGACAAATAAAAGTGTGAAACAAAACTGTATATAAATATTCAATCGGTAAGATTTTCGTGTAGAGAAAATTCCAAGGAATGTTCTTGAAAGAAAATGCGAATTGCTCTAAATATTATCTTAGTAAAAAGGATGAAGAAAAAGGTAAACTTACTCTCGGTGAATTAGAGAGTTAGTGGCATATATAGGCTAAGCCATACCTGAGTTCAAGGAGTTCAAGGAGTTCAATCTTCACTAGGTACCCTCCATATTTTCGGGTGCTAATTTTCGCGTTCTATCCTGATTTCAGCACGAAGTAAGCACACGTGATCTCATTTTTTTTTACGGATGCCCAAAAGCTGAAAATAGACTGTTGCTGCTGCTAATAGGGTTTTAAAGACATGTGTCTAACCAAAAGGTTTTAGTGTCTTCTCAGATAATAAAATATATATATAATATATAAAATCAATTTGAAACAAGTATAATAATGGGAAACAAATGGTGTCCAGTACACAACAAAAAGAGTTCATTACAACCTCCTTACACATATACAATAATTACGAAAACTAAAGTATGGATATATATATATATATATATATGTATAACAATTTTCCACATAACGTAAATCATTTCAAACATTTTTATAAAGACATGGTTTATGGCAAGGAAGAGCAATCTTCCAGGAAAATCTGCGAAATCGGGTTCTAATCCACTATTCAGGCAATGGTTGTAAAATGGCTGCCCTTTCACTTCTATGATGAAGGATGCAGTAATCACATAATGACATTTCACTGGTAGCTATTTCATTATTTCATAAAAGTGTCTCTATACTTTGATTTGTCTCACATATTGGTCCTTACGTATTATCGGGAGGACCTTTGATTTTTACTTTTTCTTTTTTTTCCCCGCTTATAACACCAAGGAACTGGAAAAATCAGGCTTTCATCACCTCAACGTCAACCACAAGTACAACTTTGTGGATTCGAACACCGGGGCTCATACGCAGACAGTGGAACCCCTATGGGGATCGACAAAGTGGCGAAACAAGAAGCACTGTGGCACTGCACGTCACCATTTGGAGTCGTATTTGGCCGAATTCATGTGGCGGAAGCATGTTGCCTGTACTGATGTCTTTGAGTCACTTTTGGAAGCAATTGCGACGTTCTGGCCTCCGGAATTACAAATGTAATGTTATTTTATTGTTTTAACCGTTTCAATAAATAATTTACTTTAATTTTTGAGTCGTTTTTTTAAAGGTCCTCCCGATAATACGTAAGGACCCACATATTTAAGTACATAAAAAATCTACCGTAAAAAATTATTTTGAAGAATAATCTATAATTTCCTACATAATTTTTTCGGTAATGTTCTTAATTCATTGCTCAAACATTATACACTGAAGATTTTAGATGCGTATTCAGTTAATCATTATGTGCGAGGCTATGTCTTTTTAATCCTTCCGCAGAGATTAAAAAAGAAATAATAAGGTAACCATTTTTACATTATGTGACAAATACGACACCAACATTCAGAAATTTGTTGTTTGAAACTCTTTTTCGTTTTGAGTGAGGTAACATTGCAGAATATTCATTCTTTTTAAGAAGAAAGTTTTCTTTTACTGTTTTAATGAAAAGAAAATATTGAGAACCAGGAAGACGTTTTTGTTTGTCATGAAAAAATACCAGCAAACTCAAATAAGAAACCTGTTGTCTTATTCACGTAGGGGGAAAAATCACCTAATCTCAAGTGTCTACCTTAACAGACCATGAGAATGAAAAAAAGTCAGAGTGTGCAAAAGTGATTTGGATAAAAAAGGACACTTTTTTTAAAAAGGTAAATTGCGATAAGTTTTACTTATAAACAAAGATTAGGTTGCAGTTTATTTAATTTAAAAGGTCATTCTTTAATCTTCCAAATTAAATTCTTTCTTTTTTTCTCTTTCTACATTTTAATTCCTTTCTATCTTGTTGTTGCCTTTCTTTCTTTCTTTCTTTCTTTCTTTCTTTTTGTGTTAGTGCTATTTTTCTTTCATTCATTCATTCTATCTTTCTTTCTTTCTTTCTTTCATTCTTTCCTTCTTTCTTTCTTTCTTTCTTTCTTTGTGTCTTGCTGCTGTTCATTCATTCATTCATTCTTTTTTCTTTCTTCACTTTCCTTTCTAACATGTTGCTGCTTTTTGTCTTTCTTTCTTTCTTTCTTTCTTTCTGTTTTTCTTTCTTTTTGTCTTTCTTTCTTTCATTCTTTGTGCTGTTTTTTCTTTCTTTCGTTCTTTCTTTCTTTCTTTCTGCATTCGCTTTCTATCTTTTCGTTTCTTTTCTTTCTTTCATTCTTTCTTTCTTGTTCCTTTTTGTCTCGCTGATGTTCGTTCTTTCTTTCTTTCTTTCTTCACTTTCCTTTCTAACATGTTGCTGCTTTTTTGTCTTTTTTTTTGTTTTTCTTTCTTTCTGTCTTTCTTTCTGTCTGTCTTTCTTTCTTTCTTTGTGTTTGTGCTGTTTTTTCTTTCTTTCGTTTTTTCTTTCTTTATTTCTTTTTTCATTCGCTTTCTATCTTTTCGTTTCTTTTCTTTCTTTCATTCTTTCTTTCTTGTTTCTTCCTGTCTCGCTGTTGTTCGTGCTTTCTTTCATTTATTCTTTCCTTCTTTCTTTCTTTCATTCTTTCTTTTCTAACATGTTGCTGCTTTTTTGTCTTTCTTTCTTTCTGTTTTTCTTTCTTTCTGTCTTTCTTTCTTTCTTTTTTTCTTTGTGTATTTGTTCTGTTTTTTCTTTCTTTCGTTTTTTCTTTCGTTCTTTCTTTCTTGTTATTGCTTTTCTTTCTTTTTGTGGTCCTTTACTATCATAATACAGCGGTCTCTGCTTCTTATACATGTTTGGTTATTGCCAACAATGCGCACTTTGGATTTGTGTGTATGTATTGTACAAGTATATTTCTCTCTATGTGTATGTGTATGCGTATGTGTGTGTGCCTGTGTATAAATCTTTATGTGTTCATAATTTATCCATGTGAATATGACTGTGATTGAAATGTTTTTGTGTGCAGGACCGAGTGAATGAGAATTGTTTAAATCTGTGTGACTCATTCAACCTCTTTTTTCTTGTAATCATTCAGAAGAAAATGGTGCCCCTTTATTTAATTCCATTCCACAATGCAACAAAACAATTCAAGAAGGAAGCATTGATGTCTTTCAACGTGCATTTCTTATTCAAAATGCAAACGAATAATTTCTTTCTTTTTTTTTTACGGTATTTAAAGATTGATTTATACAGAAATTAGGGAGGGTAGACTCCCCGTCTCTGCCATCTCTGGTCAACAAAACAAACCATTTATTCATTTGTATAACTTCCTCATTTAACACAATACTGCATTCTTTCTTTTTTTTGTTTTCCTTCCCTTTTTGTTCTTTATATTTTGAGTTTAATTTCTTTGTTTCCTTCCTAATCTTTTTCATTTTGTCTTTTACATAAAAACTCAGCCTTTCCTCCTGCTTTCTTTTTCTTTCATTTCTTCTTATATCTCCCGTTATCTTCTGCTTTTTCATTCTGGTCATTTTTGTGTTTGGTATAAATATATTTGGATGTGCATTGTGGTACAGTGCATATCGGCTCGGAACGAAAAATCGGGGAGCCGAGTTCGAATTCCAGTTGAATCCATTGTATTCACTTACGCGCAAATACCCTTGGGAAAGGTATTAATCCGTCTCTTCCTTCCAGTTATGGGTTAAATAGCAGGACAGATTGGGTTCTATAGCCTTGGTCGGCAACCAGTCTACCACAGAAAGCAATGGCAACCTACTGTGGGATAGTCTTCTGCCCAGTCAGTCATGTCTCTTTCGAGACATGATCGCCCAAGCGTGTATCACGTATGGCACTTAACTGACTGATATTTAACTGTTTTTTATTTCTTCTTTCAATTTCTTTCAGAATTATTTTCAATTAATTCTATTTTATCATACTTCTGGGCTTTTATTCATCAGATTTCATTACATACCTTTCTTTCTTTCTTTCTTTCTTTCTTTCTACTTTAAAAGTTTTATGTTCGTTTATTCCTTTTCTCTGTTATTATTTTTTTTCATTCTCAATTTTCTTTATTCTGATTTCTGTCTTTACTTCATTTTAGTCGTTTTTTCTTTTCTCTTTCAATTTCTTTGTCGCTTTTGATTTCTTGCTTTAGTTTCAGAATTATTTTTACTTGATTCTTTTTTATTTTTTATTTTGGGTTCTTCTTATTTATCAAATTCTTTTACAGTATTTTCTTTTTTATGCTTAAAAGATTTTATAGACTTTTTTTTCTTCATTTTTAATTCATTTTCGCTTTTCGCATGTCTTTATTTTCTCGCTTTCTTTTTATTTTTCTTTCTTGTATCATTCTTGTCTCTATTTTCTAATTTTTGAACTTGTTTGAAATTTTCTTTTTTTTTTTCTTAATCACTTTTTTAAAAAATATTTTTTATTCTGTAAGTGTTTCTTTTTTTCTTATTAAAATATCCATTCTTTTTTCTATTTTTATTTGGTTTTTACTGTACAATACCCTTTCTTTCTTTCTTCTGCTACCTAAGAGATTCATTTTTTTCTTTCTGTTATGTCTTCTTTCAAATTCTAACTTTCTTTCTTTCTTTGTTACAGTATTCGTTTTCTCTTTGTTTCTTTTACAATATCCGTTGTTTCTTTATTTGTTTCTTTCTTCTACTACCAAAGAAATTAATTTTTCTTTCTGTTATTTTATTATCTTTCATATTTATTTAATCTTTTTTCTTTCTTTCTTGTTTTGTTATTCTTTCTTTCTTTCTTTCTTTACTTATCACAATATTTGTTTATTTTTGCTTGTTTGTTTTCTTTCTTTCTTTGTTTATTACAATATTCGTACTTTTTTCGTTTCTTTAATTATTACAATACTATTTTTTACTTTTTTCTTTTTTTCTTTTTTTTTTCTGCTACCTAAGACATTCAGTTTTTCTTTCTGTTATATCTTTTTTCAAATTCTAACTTTCTTTCTTTCTTACAGTATTCGTTTCTTTCTTTTTTTCTTTCTTTGTATATTACTAGATATGTTCTTTTTTTCTTTCTTCTACTATCAAAAACATTTATTTTTTTCCTTCTGCTATATCATCTTTCATATTTTGTTTTCCTTTTTTTTATTGCTTTTCACAATATCCTTTCTTTCTTTTCTTGTTTTGTTAATCTATCATTTTTCTTTCTTTCTTTCTTTATCACAATATTTGTTTATTTTTGTTTGCTTTTTTTCTTTGCTCATTACAATATTCGCACTTTCTTCGTTTCTTTACTTAAACTTATTACAATAACAATTTTTCTTTCTTTTTTCTTTATTTTTCTACTATTAAAGACTTTCATTTTTTCTTTCAGTTATATCGTTTTTCATATCTTTTTTTTCTTGTATTATAAAGGCATATTTATATTCTTTCATATTTTATCTTTCTTTCTTTGTTACAGTATTCGTTTTTCTTTTTTCTTTCTTTATATATTACTATATATGTTTTTTCTTTTTTCATTCTTCCACTACCAAAGATTTTCATGTTTTTTTGTTATATCTTCTTTCATGTTCTAACTTTCTTTCTTTCTTTGCTTATAACAGTATTCGTTTTTCTTTTCTTTTTTCTTTGCATATTACAAAATTTCTCTCCTTTTTTTTTCTTTCTTTTTCTTTCTTTCTTTTATATGTTTTGTTCATATTTCATGTTTCATCTTTATTTATTTCTTCTTTGCTTTTCCCAATCTCCTTTCTTTCTTTCTTTCTTTCTTTCTTTCTTTCTTTCTTTCTTTCCAACCCTATCTTCTATAGAAAGTGCTACTCTTTAACTTTCTTCCTCTTTTACTTCATATTTTCTTCTTCCTTTTCTCTCTACACTTGATTGTCACTCTTATTTTATGATGCTTTTTTACATGATTCATAAATTTTTCAAATCTTCAATTAAACCAAGATATATGAACATCCACTTGACTTATGACCAAAAAAAGAAAAAAAAGAAAAAAAAGAAAAAACAATTCTAAATCTGTAATCTCCATTTTTATTTGCTTATGCCAATTCTTAAATTAACTTTACAAATGTGATAATATTTATTCACTTAGCTGCTAAAAATTAAGATGTCTTATTTTTTATGAAGGCAAATTGACTGTCTTTAGTGGCTTTTGCTAAATAATTACATAAATGCTGAACCAAATACGAAAATTTTTCTAAATATATTTTAACAGCAGTCCAGGTTTATATTATTTACTACTTGTGGAGTTCGTTCAAACTTCTTATTGATTATAGAATGGAGATTATTATTTATTTATTTAAATATTTCTCTTATTTTTTCTGCAGCGTTTAATTTTTGAGGGGGCACATTTTTTATTTCTTTCATGCTTCCTTGATATTTTTCTGATTCTTCTTTTTAATCTTCATTTTTTCATCCACATTTCTGACAAATACTGCATTTTCCCCCACTTCTGGTGGATTTTAAAAGACTTTTTCCTTTTTATTGTCTCCATTAGTGCATTCACTTCTTTCCTTTCAAGTTTTCATTTTTTATTTTTCATCTCCCTCTTTCAAAATTTATTTATTTTATTCTTTTTGTATTTTTGATGCAATTATTCTTTCTTTTTCAAACACTTTCTTTCCTGCTTCCTTTCTTGATAAATCTTCATCTTTGTCTCTCTTTCAAAGCATTTTTCCATTTTAAATCATTAAAAAAAAATTTTTCACACTTCTTTCTTTTTCATTTCTTTTGTTAATCCTCCTTAATTTTTCACACTTCTTTCTCTTTCAAATGCTTTCTTTTCTACTCTTATTAATATTCTTCATAAATATTCTTCATCTTTAATCTTCATTCAAAATTTATTTCCTTACATTTCTGGAATCTTTTTCACATTTCTCCCTCTCTCATTTCTTTCATTTCTTCTCTTTAATTTCTTCATCTAGATTTGTCTTCCGATACTTCTTTCTTTTCTCCTTTTCTTTATATTTGTTTATCGTTTTTTCACATTTCTTTCTCTTTCGTTATTTCTTTCATTTATTGTCTTCAATTTCTTCATCTTTCTTTGTCTTTCAATAATTCTTTCTTTTCTCCTTATATTTTCTCATTCCTTTTACACCTTTCTTTCTCTGTCATTTTCCTTGTGTTTTCTCATCTTTTTTTGCAATGTATCTTACTTTACTTCTCTTCATTCTTTACTTTTACTCGTTCTAGCACAATCGCCAAAGTTAAGCAATGTTGAGCCTGGTTTATACTTAGATGTGTGACTGCTTGGAAATACCAGGTACTGTAACCTTGGTTGTGCAGGATATGCACTGTATCATATTGTTAATCTGAAAGTTGAGCCTCATTTCTAGCTGGGTTCGTTATTTTTAATTAGGCATGAATACACTTAAAGATAGTATGAATCCACCTCTTCTTCTTTTAGCTATGGGTTAATTAGTAAAATTTGCATCACTAAATCATTAGTACTAAAAAAAATTTTACAATTTAAAAATATTTTCTGGCTTTGAATAATCTGTAGAGAGTTGATAAACTGCAAAAAATGAATGAATGAATCAATTCTTCATTTTTTTTCTTTAGTCTCAATCTGTTTTCAGATACTTTCTTTCATTTTTCTTCTTTCATTTGATCCACTTGCATTTACATGTAATAATTTATCTTTTTCCTTCATTTTTCTGTCTCTCTTTAGCTACAATTTCTTTCTTGACTTATCTTTCCTTTTATTTTTGGGGGATTTTTTTTCTCTTTCATTATTATTATTCAAATACTTCATAAGACATTTTCATTTTTTAAATCTTCAGTAATTAAAACCTACTTTTATGTCTTTCTACTTTTGCCTTCAATCTTTCATTTATGCTTTTTATCTTCTTTTTCTTTTACTTCAAAATGATGCACCTTTTTACATTTTTAATTCTTTTTAATTTCAGTTATTTTAAGTTTTACTTTCTGTTTTTATAACTTTCATTCATTACTAGAATAAAAATCACTTCTTTATTTCAAGTTTGAATGTTTTTGCCGCTGCATCTGATAATTATATGAAAATAAGGAAAGACAGTTGACCTGTTCTTTACTACATACTACTCATAGTGCAACTAAGGGTCAGAACTGGAGGCCTATTTTGAATAGTTTGAATTTAAAAAATTTGGGGATAAAAGTAAAAACACTATGTGAAAATACTTTTAAACATATCCTGATCTATAGTTTTTTTTTGTTTTTTTTTATAAGCGTTTCACCCCGAGCAAGGCATGTCACTGCCTCTACTGCGCAGGGGGTTACGTAGAGTGGAGAAAGGATGATTAAATATAGGAAATGTCAGAGGGTGGGTGATAGGCGGGTAAGGATACCGAGAATGAGGGTTGGGTAGATGAGAGTGTTCTGAGAATAATTGGGAGTTAGTGTGATAGGAGGTGTTTATTGACCCTACATTTAAACACCTGGAGATTGTAACTGTCGGGAAAGGAGAGTTGTGGAAGGGAGTTCCACAGGCGGGAAGCGCGAGAAAAGAAAAAAGCTGTTGGAGTAGAATTTACGGTTACATCTTATTTGTTTAACTGTAAAAGGGTGGGACCTAGTTGCTAATCTAGTATCTCGTGTAAATTCGTGCTTAGGCGGCACCAGTGATCTAAGCTCATCGGAGCAGAAGCCATGAAAGTACTTGTAGAAGAGGCACAGAGAAGCCACATCACGCAGGTGATAGAGCGGCTGCAGCCGGACTGCCAAGTCAGTAGCGAAATATAAAGTTCTGAAAGTTAAATAGTTTTTACTGTGAGCACTGGCAAATATTAAGCATGACAAAGAGGAACAAAGAACATCATGCTGAAATTTTGTTAAGCAAAATAATTATTTTTTATATACATTATACAAAAATCAATGATGGTTTTCAAAACTTTTACAGGTGGTTCTTTGTTAGATGTAATTTAATCTTTCAATTAATTATCTGCCTTAAAACTGTTTTCATGAAACGAGAATCATATTAGACTATAAATTGTGGAACAAAAATATGACATGAAGCAAAATAATTATGAAAGTCATTCATTTTATTTTAGTTAAATTATTGTTTAGTGTTGTGGGGCGTTACCCACTTAACTATGGACTCTTCCTACCTGTATATTAACTGAGAGTTAATCACTCTTGTGGCTTCAGTTCAGCTCAGCACATTCTGTCTGTCTGTCAGTCACTAGTAAGCCAAGCTTATTTACTCTGTTTTATTGTATCTATTTTTGACTTAATATATGTTGTTAACCTTACCACTGTGTTTTGAGTTATCATTTCGTGGTCCCATTACCGGTTCACATCAACTGGCGACGAGGATTTTGAACATCAACTGGCGAGTGAGGATTTTGAACACCAAGCAATGCCCTACGCAATAAACCAGGAAATCCGAGTTCATAAAAAGAATACCCCCCTCATCAACTGGCGAATGGGAACTTCGAAAAACTAAAAAACAGTTTCAGATCCACAGCAACGAACGGAGATTCGAGTTAGTGTACTAACAGCAACTGATCAAGGGATAACACCCCTCACATTAAATCTATCAACAAACTTCGAAGTACCAAAAAATATCCCATCTAAACCAACCTGCAACTATTATAAAAAGAGAAAAATAAAAAAATAAAACAGCTTCGAAAGAAATCAAGTCAAAACGCCACATCAGGAAATATCAAAAAAATTAAGAGCAGACCAAAACAGTACTCCCCGGAAAAAGAGAAAAGTAAATCTATGTGACCAAAACATCGTGACAAGCATACTACGGATAGACAAGAAAATTCACCACCAGGTTCGTGTTATATCTGCGGAAACCAACACTGGATGGGGTTTTGCCCGTCCAAAAAGAAGAAAACCTGACAAAATTGTGGTAAAGCTGGCCATGTAACATCATGCTGTTGGTATGTTAAAAAAATTAGAAGACCAAAAAATAAAATTAGGCAGACGCAGTCAAGCGATAAAGAAGATGGAAATTTGCGTAAATACGTAATTGTGCAAATATTTTAAAACGCGATAAAATTCTAGCTTGACAGTGGGTCCGACCTTACGATTATTAATTTGCATTCCTGGAGGTGACTCAAAAAGCCAACTTTATTGAGAACAAAGAAAACAGCACGTACTGTTTCAGGCGACAAAAATTAATATTTTAGGTGAATAATTTTTCGCTGTAAAATTAAATGGAATATAGAAAAAATTAAAAGCTTATGTTATGAAAAATGCAGAAAACTTATTTGGAACAGATTGGATTGATAAGTTCAATCTGTGGAACTGTCCAATAAGTATGTTTTGTCGTAAAATAGAAAGTACAACCTCCAACATCGAGGAACTGAAAGAGGAACTCAAGCAAAAATTCCCTGATGTATTTTCAGGCGGCTTAGGAAAATGTACCAAGATAAAAGCACAGTTCGAGTTAAAAGATAACGCTCAGCCCGTCTTTAAAAAGAAAAGGAACGTTCCGTTTGCGGTGGTGAACCAAGTCAATGAAGAGTTAGACAGATTGGAAAATGCAAGTATCCTGTCTAAAATAGATTTCAGTGAATGGGTTGCACCAACAGTATATGTAAAGAAAAAATCATGCCAAATCAGAGTATGTGTTCATTTCTCAACGAGATTAAACGCCGCACTAAAAGACCACCACTATCCTCTCCCTAGCCCCGAAGAGATATTTGATAAATTAAATGGTGGCAACATGTTTTCTAAAATTGACTTATCGGATGCATATTTACAAATTAACGTTGAGGAGAACTGTTCCAAACTTCTTTGTATAAATACACATAGAGGTTTGTATAAATTTAATAGACTGGCTTTTGGAGTCAAAGTCGCACCTGCTATCTTTCAGCAGGTTATGGATATCATGCTGGGGGCCCTTGATTTCGCAACTGGCTATTTTGATGATATCCTAATTACTAGTAAATCGGTGAAAGTCCATCCAGAGCACGAATTAGCGTATTTGACAAAATTCAAGAATACGGCTTCAAAGTCAAGGAAAGCTAAATGTGATTTTTATTTGACACAAATGAAATATTTGGGGTATATCATTAAGAAAGACGGTCGACGACCTGATCCAGACAGGGCTACGGCGATCAAGGACATGCCGGCCCCGGATAACGTGCAAGCACTACAAAGCTTCCTAGGCTTAGCTAATTTTTACCAGGTGTTCATTAAAAACATGCACAACATGCGAGCTCCCTTAAACGAACTACTAAAGAAAGACAAAACCTGGGAATGGACCCCGGAATGCCAATCTGCATTCACAAAATAAAGAACACACTCACTTCAGATCTTTCTCTCACTCACTATGACCCAAAGTTGGACATCATAGTAGCAAGCGATGCCAGCTCTTATGGCATCGGCGCCTGCATTTTACACAAACTTCCGGATGGAACGAGGAAACCCATTGCGCATGCGTCTCGAACTTTACTGCCTGCGGAAAAGCAATATTCGCAGACCGAAAAGGAGGCGTTAAGCATAATTTTCACCGTTACCAAGTTTCACAGATATCTACACGGCAGATATTTTACGTTACAGACTGACCACAAACCGCTGATGACTGTATGCGAATCTAAGAAGGGACTACCGGTGTACACCGCAAACAGATCTATACGGTGGGGTACAATATTACTGAACTATAATTTTAAGATTGAGTACCTGTCCTCCAAGAACATCTGCCACGCAGATGGTTTGTCGAGATTCGTTCCAAAAACAAAGAAATATTCGAAGACTCGATAATCGCGACCTTAAGAACGAACTGCGAGATAAAGAACATGATTGCGAACACCATGAGAGAGCTTCCAGTAACACTATCAGATATCAAAAGAGAGGCTCTAAGAGACGAGTTTATCCGTACTACCAAGAACAAAATTTAAAATAATGACTCGAGTGTGCCTGAGGTCTTTTTGCTATGTGACGATGTATTGTTGTATAATGAAAGAGTGGTGATATCTAAAAATTTGCAAAAGAACTTTCATATGGGACATTCCGGAAAAAAACGTACAAAACTCTCATGCGTTGTTACGTCTGCTGGCCAAACATGGACAGATATATAGCTGACATGAATGAGGCATGCAAAAGGTGCGCGTTCGCAGCTGAAGCTCCACCAGTTATGGGCAAACCGTGGCCGAAGACTGACCAGCCATGGCAGAGGGTTTACATCGAATTTGGAGGTCCATTAGAAGACCATTACTACCTCATAGTCGTCGACAGCCACACTAAATGGCCGGAATTTCATAGATGCAGAAGACCCACCACGGGATGCACGATAGCTTTCCTTCATGAACTGTTCACGCGTTTTAGCGTAGTGGATTGTGTGGTGACGGATAACGGAATGCAGTTCACGTCTGGTGAATTTAAACAGTTCTGTGAAACGTTCTAAGTGAAACATATTACGACCCTGCCATATCACCCTAGGTCCAACGGACAGGCGGAGCGATTTGTGGGCACCTTAAAACGAGCACTTAAAAAAGCGCAGGGTACACCGACTGATAAGGCAGTGCAACAGTTTCGGCAGGTGTAAAAATTTACACCAAACCCCAATAAACCAACGAAATTTCACCTGCAGAAACAATGTTTGCAAGAAGGATAAGATCAGTCTTTGATAAGCTCATTTCAATGCAGGCAGAATTTTAAAAAAAACGGTTGCCCTCCCCAGAAAGCGTTACTCCTGCGGTGAGAAACTATTGTTCAAAGTCTATAAGAACAACATGACGTTTTGGGAAGTAGGCACAGTAAAGCAAAAAGTGGGAGATCTTGTTTAAGGCCCCAAGAATACACACAAACACTATCAGAACCAATTGAGGAAATGTCGGGCAACTGACATTAATGAATCACCACTGACCAATGAAGAGCCGATAGACACCGTCTTCGAGAGTTTCAATCTTGAGGCACCCCAAGCTTCACCCAAAATAAAGCAATCTGGAAGAAAAAAAAAATGTGGATCCTTTTATCGTCAATCCAAAACAGAAAAAATATTAAACAGCTTTTTGGGGAAAAGCACTTGAAATGGTGGTGTTGTGGGGCGTTACCCACTTAACTATGGACTCTTCCTACCTGTATATTAACTAAGAGTTAATCACTCTCATGGTTTCAGTTCCAGCTCAGCACAGTCTGTCTGTCTGTCAGTCACTAGTAAGCCAAGCTTATTTACTCTGTTCTCTTGTATCTATTTTTGACTTAATATATGTTGTTAACCTTACCACCATGTTTCGAGTTATCATTTCGTGGTCCCATTATTGGCTCACATCATTTAGAAATGAAGCAAATTTTATCATTCTGACTTATTTTGCATAAATATATACATTTCTTATAATTAGAGGAGAACCTAGAAAAAATAACTCCTAAAAATATTTGATTTAACTTCAGTGTTAGTCATAAGGCTTCATACATCTCATTTACAATATTGAATTAAAGTTATTGCATGTAAATATAGGACATTTATTTTATGTAACATTATTAATAAATTACTTTTTTATTAATTTTGTAATATAAACCATATTGCATCTGTTTCTATTTTATGCTAATTAATGGTGATCTATGCTAAAATTCACCATATATTTTTATTAGCTTTGAGAAAAAAATGAAATTATTCTTAAAAATTAAATTTTATTATCACTATTTTGGCTGTTACAAATAAAACTGCCATAGATTCAATTAACTTTATGAGATTTTTTTAAGTAAATTTTGCACCATAAAAACAGTATCAAGAAAAAATGCTTCAGAATAAAAATCTCTGTTTAAAATTAAACATAAAAGATTATTCAAATAAACTTTCTTTACAAAGTTTTTGAAACATTTGTAAGAAAATAAACTAGAAAAACACTGGATCAATAAATTATTTCTTTAAATCAAGTCCACATTTTTTAGTTAGAACATAATTCTTTGTCAAGATCTTCAGTTTTTTTTATTTTATTAAAAAATTACATTATATTATAAGTATTCTGCCAAATATTCAATATTCAGGGTGGTCCAAAAGTAAGCTTACATTTAAAAAATTACATTATATTATAAGTATTCTGCCAAATATTCAATATTCAGAGTGGTCCAAAAGTAAGCTTACATTTAAAAAATTACATTATATTATAAGTATTCTGCCAAATATTCAATATTCAGGGTGGTCCAAAAGTAAGCTTACATTTAAAAAATTACATTATATTATAAGTATTCTGCCAAATATTCAATATTCAGGGTGGTCCAAAAGTAAGCTTACATTTAAAAAATTACATTATATTATAAGTATTCTGCCAAATATTCAATATTCAGGGTGGTCCAAAAGTAAGCTTACATTTTAAAAAATTACATTATATTATAAGTATTCTGCCAAATATTCAATATTCAGGGTGGTCCAAAAGTAAGCTTACATTTAAAAAATTACATTATATTATAAGTATTCTGCCAAATATTCAATATTCAGGGTGGTCCAAAAGTAAGCTTACATTTAGTAGGTATGCACTTTACATTTTTTAAAACATTTTATTATATTTTTATTTATTTGTTATAATCATATTTGATGCCTTCAGTACAAGAAGGTACTTTCCACCATGTATGCTAAAATCAGTTAAATATAAGTGTAAGTGTTTGTATGTTAAAATAGATGCTTTTAGCTTCCTTTAAAAAATGCATTGAGTGGTTTATTTCAAATAGATCAAAAGGTATGGCATTTCAAATGTTGACAAACTTTTAACACGATTTTCTCGTTTTTTTATTTTGTGGCAGGAAGTACCTTCTAATTCCAAAGGCAACATTTGCTCAAAACTGTTTATGTACATCTGTTTATGATTTAATTTCAGCTTGTTATGAGGGCCCTGGAGGTTATGCCAGGGTTTGTCATGGGTGGTCACATTCTGAACAACATAAGATATGCAGATGATACAGTGCTGATAGCTGACATGGAAAGAAAACAACAATGCCTCCTATAAACGGTAGATGAAGAAAGTCGAAAGAAAGGATCACAAATAAACTTCAAGAAAACCGAATATATGGTCATTAGCAAACAGAGGAGCCCAAAATGCCAATTACAGGTCAGGGATAATAAAATCAAGCAAGTACTAAAATTTAAATATCTGGAAAGGGTTCTAAGAGAAAACGGAAAGTGTGACACTGAGATCCAAAGGTGAAATGGAATGGCCAAGGATGCATTTCAGAAGCTGAGCAGAGTATTAAGAAAAATGAAAATTTCACTAGAAACAAAAAGAATAGTGGATTGCTATGTGATGTCTGTTATTCATTATGGCAATGAAAGATGAAGGAAAAACTTGAAGCAGCTGAAATGTGGTTCTACAGAAGGATGTTGTGGATATCATGGATCGAACATGTGAGCAATGATGAGGTTTTAGAAAGGATGGAAATGAAAAGGAAATTAAGACTGAGCACCAGGAAAAGACAGCTGAAGTTCTTGGGACATGTGATGAGGAAGGAAGTTTTGGAGGATCTGATACTCAAAGGTCAGATAGTGGGAAAGAGAGACAGGGGAAAGCAGTGGATAACATCTTTGATGGGTCTGAGCAGGTGGATGATAGAGTCGGGTTTGGGTGGGGTAACAGGAGAAAGCATGCTAAGAGCTACCAGGGATAGGGAGACATGGAAGGCAATCATTGACTATGTCCTGAAGGCTCATAAAAGAAGAAGATGAGTTTCTTTGGACAGTCCTTACCTCATTTTTTTCAATGACAAAAGTCTGAGGATGACTGGATTTGGTAAATTAACCACTGAATGTGCACCTTTAGATTGATTTCTTATGCAATAAATTACCTGGTGTGAAGGTGGAGGAGTGTTAGCAACTCCTTGCCATGATGTACACACCTACTTGGCATTTTCACACTTCCAGTACTGCTTTAGTGACCACTTTCTTCACTCTTGATTTAAATTATTGCCATCGCTGGCAATCCCTGTAAACAAAAAAAAAAAACAAAAAAAAAACATAGAAATCGAAACCTAAATTAGAGGAAATAGCTTGATAACATATGGTTTGGAATTATGAATTGGATAAATTAGATTTAAACAAATTAAACAAATAATTGAAACGACTGTAAACCTACTTTTGGCCCACCCATATATTTTTTACCTGTCAGAAACAAATACAGATTATGCAAAAACAATTAAAGCTTATCATTAGTTTATTTGCTTTTATGGATAGAAATTTCATAAAAAAGAAATTAAATTAAGTGAAAATTAACTTTAATTAGCTTTAAATGAAAAATATTAAATAAACATTGATTTTCCAAATCTTTTCACTGTTTTCTTTTTTCTTTTTTTTCAGTTGGAGTAGATAGACTAAACTATCGCCCGGTTCACACTCCACCCACGTCTATTGAACAGGTGAAGAGGCTCATCCCTTGTTTCCTTGTTTAGGATGTGGTTTCTGGCTTTCTCTTTTACAAATCTTTTCACTCTTTTCTTTTTTCTTTTTTTTTCAATTGGAGTATAGACTAAACTATCGCCCGGTTCACACTCCACCGACATCTATTGAACAGGTGAAGAGGCTTATCCTTTGTTTCCTGTTTAGGATGCAGTTTTCGATTTTCTCTTTTCCAATCTCCTCACTCTTCTTTTCTTTTCAATTGGAGTAGATGGACTAAACTATCGCCCGGCTCACACTCCACCCTCATCTATTGAACAGGTGAAGAGGCTCATCCCTTGTTCCCTGTTTAGGATGTGGTTTCCGGCTTTCTCTTTTCTAATCCTTTCACTCCTATGTAGCCCCCTGCACATCAGTGGCATTACTGCCTTGCTCGGGGTGATATGATTTTAAAAAAAATAAGTGACAAGAGAAAGATTCCTAAATTACGTTTTTTAGCGAATTTCACAATTCTGTTATAGCAATGAGAACATAAAATAATATATGAAGTCTATTATCTCATACTTAAATTAAATAAGCTAAACCTATTCCAAGTGTAAAAACAAAAAAAAGATTTGAATTTCTTAAGCCAACTAGGAATGAACTACCACAAACTCAAATCAAAACTAAAATGCTTGGCATTTAAAATAACCCTCCAGGTATGACCTTTAGTTGTACAATGAGTACAGACTTGTAGTATAGAACATCATACCTCTACTTGAGTTTAAAAAGAATTTTGATTAGAGATGCTATATCATTAGTATTAGTACTTTTTAAATATGTTATAAATTTGAAAAATATTTTATAATTTTAAAAATTGTAATTTAAAAATTTTGACAGAATTTACAAGTTACATAAGGCAATATAAAGCAAAAATAAAAGTCTGCAAATTGTTTTAATAAAAAAAATACTTTGTTGAAGATTTAGTGAAAGGGATTTTCTACCAAGTCAGATAGAGACATTAACTTGATTCTTGAATTGAAGGAGATGTGTTAAGTCACGTGATAATTTTATGTTGAATTGTTTTTAACTGGAATTAACCTTTTAGCTAATCTTCAAAAGATTTTGAAGCTGATTTTGCATTCCTCTTATTAAATGCTATGCGCAAAATTTCAAACATTTTTTTTTTCTTCGAATTCAGGAAACATAATCTTAATGCTGTCAAAAAGTTTCAAAAAGCCATTTTGAAATATGAGACTTTTTTCAAGCTTTAAACCCTTTCAAATTCTACATTCTACTGACAAGGTTCTGTCCATTTTAGTCCAACTCTCTGTCAGACTGAAACTGTAGTTATTAGTTTTATTAGGGTGGGCATTACGAGATGAAAAATTATAAGATAAACTTGTAAAGTGAGTCTCTGGGTTGTAGGAGAAAAAGGCCAGTGGATAGTAGAACTGCTTGAAGTAATCTAGTGATTTGACCCAAACAGCTGTGAGTTGAGTACTTCACCACATTGCAGGGGTTAAACAAAAACTTGGAAACTTAAGTTACTAAAGGAAAATAATGGAAACTGAGATATCTGGAAGGAGTATGGCACATAGAACTAGAACAATCCACCCCGATGGAACAAAATAAAGGGTTCAGACCAAACTTTCAATCACCTGAAGTAGGTTAGAGTACACAACAACTGGAAAATTATGGATATGACAACAAAGATAAGGATAACAGTCTAAACAACATAAACAGTGTAAAATATTGAATTTTTTTTTAGAAGATTCAACTTTGTTTCATTCAGTCAGTCAGTTAAGGGCCATATGCTTGGGTGATCATGTCTTGAAAGAGATATGACTGACTGGACAGAAGATTATTCCACAGTAGGTTGCCATCACTTTCTGCGGTAGACTGGTTGCCACCCAAGGCTATAAAACCCAATCTGTCCTGCTATTTAACCCATAACTGGAAGGAAGAGATGGATTAATACCTTTCCTAAAGGTATTTGCACATAAGTAAATGCAATGAATTTAACTGGAATTTGAACTCGGTTTCCTGATTTCTTGTTCTGAACAAACCTTATCAGCAAGAATCTTCATCATGCAACTGAGTATATAGTGAGGATATATTTTCTTGGGTTTAGAAAAAAACAGTTAGATTCAAAGTTAGATTGTCACGTTTAATATTTGCCAGTGTCTACACTAAAAATATATATATTGTCATTTATTCAACTTTCAGCAAATGATAACTGACAGTCATTGTATATGTGCATATTGTTTTCCTGGTAATTTTTAAACATTTAAGTACATGCAGAAAGATGATCTCAGAATATAAATAACAACATCACATATACACATAATAGACAAAATTAGGAATAACTTCCATAATGAACTCGAATATAATGTACAAAAAAGATTACACAGTTAAATAAAAGTGTATTTTTGGTCTATATATTGTTGCCAAACCAAAATCTCCTGTTTTTATATGGTCATTAGACTAAAAAAAAATGAGGTCTCTGGTTTCAAGTCTCAATAGATGATTCTCTGGGCAGAAACAAAAATTGAGTCTGTATCCAGTTAATTCAAGACTAGACATAAAATTTACTTTGCATTTAAATACAAGAGTGAATCAAAAATTTGTTTTACTTTACAAGAAATGAAACATACTGTACATCAAGATATAGCAATATATATTGGGTTCACATCCTTTCTTCTCAAAATACTCAACAATTCTTTTGATGGTAGTGTTCAAGCTATGAATGAGAACATGCACAGTAGCAAGCATAAAGATCAGAACGATGTTAAGAAAAAGTCTAAATGTAAAATAACTTCTTATTTTTAAAGCTTCATAGAACATCTTATCAAGGAAAAACAAGGATATAAAGGTAAATTATATAATTCCAAAATATAAAGCTCAATAAACTTATTTTGATAAATTTATTAAGAATAATTATATAGCATTTGAAAAAAATAGAAGATCAAAAACATCAGAACGATTAACAAAATTATACTATTATAATCGATACATCATATCCAAATGAAAATAGCGTTCATAATTTATTAGTACTGTTATATATCGCCGTACAACGACAAAACAACAAACACGCATATATAAAAATATAAGGTTATATTTCTATTAATGACGACGAACCGTGTGGAATAGAGAACGGAAGGGTGAGAGCGCACACAGAATGGGTTGACGGGAGTGTAGTTTTGCCTGTGGTGTTTCTCTGCTTCCACTGGCCGTTCTCTGCTGGCGAATCCGTGTGTCAAGGTCTTTATATAGTCTTCTAGAACCGGGACTTTCCTTCCGGTCCTGCCTCGCCCACGCAACGCCCACGTAATTCCCAGAGACACCTGTTCTGTTTGCCTCCGTAGTCATTTCCGCCGCTGTCGGAAATAAGGTCAAACGACATCCGCTCCGGCCTCGACAGGATGTATTTCACAAACACCCGCCCTGCCGCTCGCCGACCCCTCCACCGACGGGAAACCCCATCGCTTGCATCACTTCCTCGGGTGGGGCCAGATTGTTATATTACACTCCTCGCCCTCCCAAAATTTTCCAAAATGTTCAAACTAAGAACATTTTAAGCGCAACACCCCCACCCCCCCATGCCACACAAGACCGACAATTGTACAAAACATGTGCACGCCGAAACAAAAAAACATGTGCACGCCGAAACAAACAAAACAACAAAAAAATATATATGGGGGAGCCTACATCGGCAACCCAACAATGTTCGTGTCCATTGTGGAATTCATAATGTTCTTTTTTTTTTTTTTTTTTTTTTTTTTAAGTTTCTGTAACTTTCAATGTTCGTTTCCTTTCTCGACTCTGTCCATACGCGTAGACGCCTCGATGCACGACCATATGATCATAGGCGGTAACCGCGCCCCAGTTTCTAAACTGACATCGAGTAAATGACCTTTGACCAACACCATGCGTGTTTCCGCTCGAGTTTATTGTTACTCATGTAACTTCATTTAATTTAATTTACTTTCAAACATACTATGTTTGAACACAGAAAAACTGCCATTATCTGCAGTACATATCATTCATAGTCTGACCGAGAAATGTTCAATAGAAAACGAAGAAAATTACCCTGATTCCAACGTTAATCCGCATGCAATTTACTTGTGGAGGATTAGAGGTTTCATCTATTTTAATTTAGTCTAAAAAAAAAAAATGGACCCGTGACTCTTAATTCATTAGTTTGTATCTTCCGCATGTTTTGCTATAAGGAAGGTGACCTAACTATTTTACTTAAACTATCGTTAATCCTCCCACTGCTTTCTTTTCCAATCCTATAGCATATCAGCCAATAAGTCTACAAGACTTTTCAGTTGTTCTTTCTTTTTGTTCCGATCAACTGTGGAATCTGCAGGTCTATCCGTGCTTTTTGCCCCAACAGACGTTTGCCTCATTTGGACATCTTCGCTGCTAGGTGATTCCCTAGAAAAACCCTGATCTACATGAGTAGATCCAGTCGTTTCACACTTTGAGCAATCATCCTCGAACGTGGATGAAACATTATTTATACCACCGATTCTATCATCATTATCAATAGTTGACACGTTTTTATTCGCCATTTTACGTCGCGTCATGATGCGACGCTCCATTAATGGAACATCAGACTCATCGTCTGATTCCACACGTTGGTGTCGATTTTTGTGCACTGGAAAGTCGGTCTGTTCCGCTCCGGATTCGTCATCCGAATCACTGGATTCTACTGGAGCAGCCAATACAATCTTTCGTAACGGCCTATCGGAAGTAGGGATTTTCCATTCATCAATGGACGCTGCCCGAAGATGCTCAGCATGCGTCTTAATGACTGAGCCGGTTAACTGATCTCTAATTCTATAAGAGACCGGGCCAGTCTTTTCAATGATCACATAATATGGCCGCCAGCGCACATCTAACTTCCCTTTCTTTTGGTGATTCTTATAGTACACCAAATCACCAACCTCAAAAGTTGTATTTTTCGTCTTACCACGCGACTTATCTATCGCGGCTCTCCTCGCTTTTCTTATATTATTCCTAACTAAAGTGAAGCTACGATGCATTTCCTGTAGTGCAATTTGGTGATGCTCATCACCATAATATATGCGACGAGGCCTCAGTATATTGTCCGAGGGCAAAATAACATCCCTGTTGTAGAGCAAGTAATACGGTGAAAACTTAGTGGTTTCGCTCACATGAAACCGGATAGCCGCCAACATTTGGTTAATGTAAATATCCCACGACTGTTCGTTGTTGCCGATTTTTTTTGCTAGAACATCATGCATTGTTCTGTGAAACCTCTCAACCTTACCGTTGCTCTGGGGGTGATAAAAAGAAGTTGTCACATGGTGTATATTTAGGTCTTCTAATGTCTTTTTCATTACCCTGAACACATTTTCTGGCCCATTATCAGTTAAAAGCTGAAGTGGTGTCCCAAATCTGGGGAAAATTTCGTCAACTAAGAGATGCACCACTGTTTCTGCCTTCTTGTTAGGAACCGCAAATGCCTCCGGCCAACCACTGTACATATCTATGAATGTAACTATGTATTGGTTACCTGAATGGGTCTTTGGGTAGGGTCCTGAGACATCTAAAGCAACCTTTGCGAAAGGAAAAGGAGGGAAGTCACATTCCTGTGTGTGGGGTTGCTGCCTCTTTAGGTTTCTTGTCTGACACGGGATACATTTACCTACGAAATCATTTATTTCTCTAAGTAAACAAGGCCAGAAATACTTTTGTTTTATTGAGTGGAATGTCTTATCCACCCCCATATGGCCACTGTCATCATGGTATTGAACTAGCACCATTTTTCTAAGGTGAGATGGTACATACAGCCTGATGAGGGGTTCATCATCAGGTTGAGACAAATAGTACACCACCTCATCCATTACTATATATCTCTTCTGTTCTGCTTTGGTAGCCCTACCATTTCGTAATCTAATCTTCAGGTCTAAGATGTTTTTGTCTGATTCTTGCTCCCTGATTATGTCTATTCCTTTCAATGTGGGCCGTTCGGGTGCCTCTGATGAATTTCCGACATTTTTATGGGCTGCTAATTCTTCCGGCTCCATTAGGTTGGAGTTTATAACACTAACCAAGTAATTTCTATCATCTATCTCTACTGGAGAAGCAATATGGTCTTCGTTCACATCAACAGCGCGTGATAAGAGATCCGCGCAAACATTATCCTTACCCTTAAGATACTGTATGCTGCAATTGTAGCCAGACATGCTCAGAGCCCAAGTCTGTATCTTCTTATTTTGTATGGGCGAATTAAGTAAGTGCTCCAGGGGCCTATGATCAGTGTATATTGTGAATGTTGCGCCATGCAGGTAGTGATTCAGTTTTTGAAGAGCATAGTGTATGGCATAAGCCTCTTTCTCTATAGTTGACCACCTCGTTTGTGTGTCACTTAATTTATGGGACAATAAATAAATTGGTTTTTCTACATCCTTCCTATTTTCCTTATCGTACACCACCTGGGATAGGCATGCGCCAATCGATTGATCGGATGCGTCAGTATATAACCTATACGCCTTATTTGGGTTGGGATAGGCTAGTGTTATCATCTCCGCGAGCTTCGTTTTTAGTGTATCGAAAGCGGTTTGGCAAGCATCGTCCCATTGGAATCGTGCATATTTCCTTGTCAAATTGAACAGCGATTCGGCTATATCAGAGAAATTTCTAATAAAGCGGCGATAGTATGAGGTCATCCCAATAAAAGCTCTTACTTGCCTAACAGTGGTTGGAGTAGAAACTGACTTTATAGCCTTGACTTTATTGAGGTCTGGTTGTATTCCCTCTTCACTTATCTTGAACCCCAGGTATTGGGTCTCTTTCTTAAAGAACTCACACTTAGCTGGCTTCAATTTAAGGTTGTGCTTACGTAGACTACTCAAGACTGTGTCTATATGTTTTAAATGATCTTCCACCGTATTTGAAAATATCAGAATATCATCTAAATATGCCAAATCTTCCTGTCCCTGTAAAACAACTGACATTAATTCCTGGAAGATGCCGGGTGCGTTTGCAAGTCCAAATGGCATAACATTAAAATGAAACAGACCCTTGTGGCAGGTGAATGCACTTTTTTCTTTGTCATCATCATGAAGCTTAACTTGCCAGTACCCTGATTTTAAATCAAGCTTCGAAAAGTACCTTGCCGAACCAAGTGATGCCAGTATATCATCGATGACAGGAAGAGGTCGAGCATATTTTTTGTAATCTTATTAAGTGCTCTAAAGTCTACACAAAATCTCCTACCACCGTCTTTCTTATCTACTAAAACTACTGGAAAACCCCACGGGCTATTGGATCTCTCAATTACACCTGCCTGCATCATTTCGTCGATTGCTGAATCCATTGTCTTTCTTTGTTTGAGGGGTGTGCGATATGGGCGTTTTCTTATGGGCTCATGCGTTCCAGTATCGATACGCATCTCCACAGTATCGGTTCTGCCCAGGTTCTTGTCGTCACTAACGAACATGTCCCTATTTCTTTTTAGCAATTTGTTAATTTCAGGCTTGAATTCCTCCGGTACATGTACCTGTTCCAAATCTACATCAGGACTTTTATTATTTTGTTTATCGGGCATAGTAATTTCAGTAATATTACCTGCCCTTTCCAATTTAGCCAGCGGACACCCCCGTCTCAAAGTGATTGTCTGGTTAGTGTTATTCATTATCAGCAACTGAAACTTACGAGACTTTGGCATTTTTACAACTGCGTTGGCTACTGATATACCACATAAGTTACTAACATATCCACTACTCAGCTGTTCGATTTCATATTCTTTGCCACGTCCATTTCTCAGCCTGGTTAATCCCAGACAAGCATGCAGGTGTTGAGGTCTTAATGTTACTTTTTGAGCTAACCTAACAATAGAGGAAATATGAACATCCTCCTCTAATGCCACGTATTCTTCACCAATCTTCAATGCCCCCAAATCGAAATACATTCTCACCCCGTTCTGCATCAGCCAATCTCGGCCAAGTATAACGTTTCTATTGAGATTTTTCACGACTAAAAAATCATGGGGTATGGACTTACTTCCTATCTGGACCTGTAGACGACAAAGGCCTTCAACGTATAACGGGGATCCATTCGCAGTTCGAAGTTTAATGTCCCTCTTTTGCAGTTCAAGTCCCAGTCGCAATTTTTTAAATACCCTACAGCTTATAACCGATACCTCTGCTCCCGTATCTACCAATGCCCTATAAGGTCTACGTTCTATTCTAATAAAGATGGAATTTGGCGCGCCCATATTACCAACTATGTGCGTTGGTACCGTCTTGTTCCGTTCGTTGGGCGTCGCACGAACGGACCTCTGCCGTTTCCCGGGGCGCGTCTACAAAATTTCGCTATTTGGCCTTCTTTCCCACAATTCCAACACCTAACAACGCTCCCGTTCCTCTCCCGCTCACGAGTTTTGTATTTAGTTCCCCTATTACCACCTTTTCTATTGTTCTTATTCCTATTATTATCATTATTATTATTAGATTTAGCGGGGCTTACGGCTTCTATCGGTACCCGTCTCCGAGAGTGGCAAATTTCCATAGGCTCCTCTTCGTATTCAGAGTTTGCGTCGAGTCGAATTTTCCATCTCAAATCAGATAACGCTTTCTGATAGGCAGCCTCTAGTGTTTGTGGCTCATCCTTCATAACTGCCATCTTTATTTCCCGATCCCTTAGACCTTTTATGAAAAATCCTAGAACTTGTTTTATCACAACTTCATTCCTCCCGTCAACCCCAACATATGCGCCCTCCGCTAGGCGTACTACTCTCTGCATGTAGTCCTGCACCCCCTCTGTTCTACCCTGCTTAATGTTCACTAATTCGACTAACCGTGCGTCGGGGTCTAAAACCAATCCGTAATATTCCTTTAAAGAAGTTTTTAACTCCTTCCATGTGAGTTGTGGGTTATTAGAGATTAGTCTATATACATAGTGTCCAACAGCTCCCCTTGTTGTGAGAAGAGCTGCCTGACACTTGTCTTCTTCTGCCACGCGCACAACTTTAAAATACCTCTCCATATCCTCCAACCAAGCACTATAACCACCATCTTCTTTGCATGCTAATGGCTGTATATTTTTTAAAAAAGATTCTCCCCTTAAAGTGTTCGACACCGAACAAGCCACATTTCTCAATTCTAGGGTCAGACCTTGAACAAAATCGGCAAAAGTATGCTGTTCCATTTTTTTTTTTTTTTTAATTAGACTTATTATAAACTTATGAACAAGAGCAGAACACACACAAGATCGAATCAAAAGTCACCTACCTTTCGTTGATGTCGTCCGGTTGCTTTCTATTTTCGTCTTCTATCTGGTAGTTTTAATTCCGTTGAATTTCAGTTGTCGCCGTGGTAACCAAGCTCGTATCTATCTGTTTTGTTGTTGTTGTTGTCTTAAAACAGCAAGTCACTGGGCACCAATTTGCGTATGTTATATATCGCCGTACGACGACAAAACAACAAACACGCATATATAAAAATATAAGGTTATATTTCTATTAATGACGACGAACCGTGTGGAATAGAGAACGGAAGGGTGAGAGCGCACACAGAATGGGTTGACGGGAGTGTAGTTTTGCCTGTGGTGTTTCTCTGCTTCCACTGGCCGTTCTCTGCTGGCGAATCCGTGTGTCGAGGTCTTTATATAGTCTTCTAGAACCGGGACTTTCCTTCCGGTCCTGCCTCGCCCACGCAGCGCCCACGTAATTCCCAGAGACACCTGTTCTGTTTGCCTCCGTAGTCATTTCCGCCGCTGTCGGAAATAAGGTCAAACGACATCCGCTCCGGCCTCGACAGGATGTATTTCACAAACACCCGCCCTGCCGCTCGCCGACCCCTCCACCGACGGGAAACCCCATCGCTTGCATCACTTCCTCGGGTGGGGCCAGATTGTTATATTACAGTACTTGATGTGTAAACCTTTACTTTCAATAACAGCTCGACATCTTTGGCTATATGAGTGAATTAATCTCTTGCATTCCTTAATGAATATTTTTCCCATTCTCCTTTCAAATTAGTCCATAGTTCTTTGACATTTGTTGGATTCTTTTTCTTAGCTATTTCATTCAGTAATTTCCAAACATTCTCAATAGGATTCAAGTCTGGTCTTTGAGCAGGCCACTCCATAACAGTAACATACTCCTCAGAAAGAAGTGTCTTAAAAGAATTTGCTGTGTGACATGGTGCATTATCTTGCATAAATACAGCTGGTTGATTAATTGCAGTTCTCAAATTAGGTACATGTTTCTTCAATATCTCTTTGTATACAGTTGCATTAATTTTACCGTGTAGCCTAACAAGAGGTCCTGTACCAGCAGCTAAAATCATGTCAAACACCATCACACTTTCTTCTCCAAATTTAACATTTGTTTTCTGTATATGACATTGCCCGCTGGCAATATTTCTCAAATTGAAATTGTAGAAATATCTCAATTTGTATTTAAACCAACAAATATTGGTCTGCTTATTGAGAAATACTGCTTTTAAATAACAATTGGACCCTAAGTCTTTAAAAATTACTTGATTGAATATATCAAGACCAACAAGTATTTTCATCAAATCATTTAATAAACTCACAGCAGAAATAAAACCTTTGTGAACATAAAATAGTTTATTTCAGGTAGCTGACATAATTGTTCGGTCTACCTAAAAATTGATGGGTGTCTACAACTGTTATAACTTTGGCTAGAAACCAGTCTACCGCAGAAACTAATGGCAACCTACTTCGAGATAATCTTCTGTCCAGTCAGTCCTGTCTCTTTCAAGACATCATTGCCCAAAGCATGCATCATGTATGGCACTTAACTGACTATCTAACAGAGTAATATTACAACTAGCTATGCTTCTAGCTGAAATATATACAGGTGCTTATTAGTTATCATTTGGGACACTGAAGTATACTACAAACTGAAGTTTAGGTTAGTAAACTCCAGCTACAAGTAGTACACTATAAGCCAACACTGAACCCCATGCTGAGTCTTGGGGCAGTAATGTTACCAGTGTGCCCTGGTTTAGCACTGGAAGCCTTTTTTCCTATTTTATGAGACGGTCACCATTTTGTTTTTTAAAGTTTTTAATGTACTTTTCTGAGAGAATAGGTCCTGAAGCACATGTATACCAAATTTGGAGCTTGTGCCATCAAGCGAAACACTCTTGTGGGATAGTGACTTAATTTGCACTACTAATGGAACCAGAAGAGAGTTCTTCAAGAGAGAAGTGAGACAAAAGCAACTTTTAACATAAAACTTGTGGTTACATCTGAAGTAGGTAGATCGAGCATGTTTATTAAATTAGCCTTGTGCCAAACATAACCGAACTCCCCACAATTTACTCCAGATTTGAAGGTTGTAAGAATAAAACTTTCGTTTGTATAAATGAATGAAAATTTATTTATGAATAACATCAAATTGTATGTATGAAATTATTAACTGTGAATGGTTTTAATAGAAAGTGTAGCGAGAAGTTTAAAGAATTAAGAGTTCGTCCGTTTTAGCGAAATGTGAAATTTGATTTGTACAAATAAATATAATCCATGTTTCCGATGTGATGTATCAACAGTAGTAAAATTAATGTCTTGTTCTCTCTTTCTTTTGTGGTGACGGTGATTAGGTGAAGAGGAAGAAGGAGTAGATAAAGAAAACAGCACGTGAGAGAAAGTGAGAGGGTGCGAATGTAGGTTGCCGGGGCGGCCTGATAATTTTCTTGCTACATTTGTTCAACATGGACTATCTGGTGCTTTCTCGTACTATGCTTGCATTGGTCAGAAAACGTTTACAAATAGCCAATTCTGATCACGTGGTCAGCTCTCAACGCAAACTCATTTTTTGGCGGGAAGAAACATGACACGGGTCATTAAAAGTCCAATTTGTCTTTTTCCGCAAATCGCTCTCCTTTCATTGGTTACTAAATATTTTCATACTTGCACACGAAATTTGCAAAGAGTGAATAAAAGAAAGTTATTTTTATTTTGTGCTCACCACACATCTAGCCATATACACTGATTATTGACTGCTGATAAAGATGTGATTTAAGGTGAGAAAGATCTTTTTCTATAAGATAAAGATTTTAATAAACTTTAAAAGTTATATCAATTTTGAGAATAGTGTATCGACAATATTAACAAAGTACATGCATAGGTTGAAAAGCTCAGGTCTTGAAAAACTGGCAAGTGTTAAACTGTCAACACTTTAAAAAATAATTTCTTCCCCAAGCAAAGTGAAAATGTTACTAAGATGCAAGAAATTACTGAGAGTAAACAAAAATGAAAAACGTTGGTGGGGAGAAAGGACAATAAAATAACAGGCGTCAGAAAGACAGAAGATGGCGATTGATATTACGTTTACATCTTTAGATGTTGTAGTTGGTAGAAAACAAGAAGATGGAATAACGTTTCACAAGTTGAAAGTGCGAAAGAAGAAAGTATTAGACTAGAAATAGCTATTGCGACAGTAAAATAATGAGACCTACCTGCCAATCTAGTAGTACGTTTAAATTCACTAATTAAAAAAATTGCCATGAAAATAATTATAGAAAAAACAGGGAAGCTACAACTGATGGAGAAGTGACTGGAGACGAAAGGCCAGATTAGGACAAATAACATTGCAGGTTCATCTTTGCCAAGAATCTTGAGATCTATAGCAAAATGGTAGATTCATAAACGGCCAAGATATATTCTGGCAAGAAGAATTGTCTGGCATGACCAAATGAACCAAATTCTTACAACAGATGTATTAAATAATCTAAACTTATTTATAAATGGAACTTTGTCTGTGTGTGTGTGTGTGTGTGTGTGTGTGTGTGTATCCGTTACCTATAGATTCCGAAACGGCTGAACCGATTTTCTTGAAAATTTGCACAGCTGTACTATCAGCGTCTGCGAGTGTTCTTAGCTAGGTTTTTTGTCGAGGTACCCCCGATAAATATCAAAAATCGATAATCGAAAAAATCGGGTTATAAAAGGTGTGGTCCGATTTTAATCAAATTTGATACACTCATAGACAAATACACAAGAAACGATATTCAGAAGTTTCAAGGTTGCAGTTCTTACAATAGTGCAGAGAATTTGATATCGATACCAGAAAATCAAAATTTGACTTACATCCATTCATTTTTCTTTCAGTCTGCGGTTTCGCTTTAACTGGAAACAACTATTGCATTTAGTCTTTCGTGCCAACGTCCAAAGAGTCTGAGCTCCAGGACCATGGATTAGTTTTAAGGCTTCCATTACACCCGAGCAACGCCGGGCTATACTGCTAGTTAAATATAATCACTCCAATTTATGCCAGTGGTATGCATGATACGAAGAACACGCAATGACTTACTCTCCTTGAAATCAAAAATGGTTATCTAAGATGACTAAAGGACAGCAGTTTTCTTTTGAGGTACTGAATTTTAAACGTCATTTCTTGCCCCAGTTAATAACTGATCGAATGGTTCTCTAAGATGACTAAAAAACAGCAGTTTTATTTTGGAGGTGTTGAATTTTATTAATAACTGATCGAATGTCATTTCCGAGAGCAGCTGTCAGTTTTACTTTATCGAAGCACCCTGACTTCCTATTTTGACTTCCTATTAAAACAAGAGTATGTAGTTGCGTCATCAGCATAGATACTGCACGGTCATCTTTCAGACAAATATGTTTCACACTTCTCTAGGTTAACTACCTATGTATATCCTGGGTACGACGAGGATTTACATCCGGTAGCAACGCCCCTGGTCGGGAGATTAAAGGTTTTCAAGAATGGGGAACCATCTCTTAATCGCTGGTGTTCCCAGGTTCACTCTGACCTGGAGTGGTAGCACCTGTTAGAGCCCAAGATATGGACAAATAGTGAATCCCTAATCAAAAATCAACAGTACATATTTTTATAATAAAAGGACAAACAAAACATTTTTATAGTAAAATGACAATGCAATATCAAAAGTATATTTTTATAGTAAAAATTGCCAACAATACATTTTATGATCTATAAACTATATATCTTAAGAACCTACCTTTACCCTGAAAGTATAATATTATGTAAAAAAATATCTGTAGTTGAAAGCATAAAATTACGTATAAAATACTTAGATTTTGTCATTAAATAACCCATTACAGGTTGACATGCCGCTAAATTAAACTAACCAATCTGCTGATGTGCTAAAGTTATTACTGAAAGAATCTATCAAGCTTTAGATAAGAACAGCAAAGCTTGGGCTGTGGCTTTAGATATCTCGAAGGCATTTCACAAGGCATGCTGGTTTTCTTCACAAACTGAAAGGACATGGTGTCTCTTGCCGAATTTAGGATTTCATTCTCTTAGAGCTATCATGTTGGTAGAACCTGATATATGTGGATTATAGTGTCTGAACAGAGAGGACTGAACTAAGAAGATTGCAGTTCCACTTGGTATTTCTTTGAAGGTCAGTCAGTTAAGTGCCATACGTGATACACGCTTGGGCGATCATGTCTCGAAAGAGACATGACTGACTAGGCAGAAGATTATCCCGCAGTAGTTTGCCATTGCTTTCTGCGGTAGACTGGTTGCCGACCAAGGCTATAGAACCCAGTCTGTTCTGCTATTTAACCCATAACTGGAAGGAAGAGACGGATTAATACCTTTCCCAAGGGTATTTGCGCGTAAGTGAATACACTGGATTCAACTGGAATTCGAACTCGGCTCCCCGGCTTCTCGTTCCGAGCCGATATCCACGGCACCACAACGCACATCTTTGAAGGTACCGAAGCATTAATGCTGGCTTTCACACAAAAAGAAACATGGCTTCCACAATTTCTAGTAGAAAAATTAAAGACTTTGCTTTACGAAAACCGTGAAATGAATCCCAATCAGTGTGTTGGTAACAAAACAAAGTCTTGTAAATAAGGGTTTCATAAACAAGTGAAAAGAAATATCTACAGATACAAAGTTGAATTGACAACAGAGCATTGTTGCGAAGTACGATATGAGTCCGGAATGGAGGTAAGAAACAAATCAAGCAAAGAAGTGTGTCCATCCAAATTATTAAGGAAACTAGCAGTATAGCCCGGCGTTGCTCGGGTGTAATGAAAGCTTTAAAACTAATCCATGGTCCTGGAGCTCAGACTCTTTGGACGTTGGCACGAAAGACTAAAAAGCAATAGTTGTTTCCAGTTAAAGCGAAACCGTAGACTGAAAGAAAAATGAATGAAAGTCAAATTTTGATTTCCTGGTATCGATATCAAATAAGTTTTTTTCGTCGTAAACTGAATTTTGAAGGCTAAATAAGTCCTCTGAGTAAATGGTATCATGGCTGAGACTAAGAACTACAATTGTATCTACTTAGAGCCAAACCTGACGCAAAAACTAAAAGGGCTGAAAACAATACAGACATACAGGCAGATAAACAGTCACACACACAAACATCTTGCCTTATATATATATATATATATATATATATATCTTATCGATTTTCTGCACTATTGTAAGAACTGCAACCTTGAAACTTCTGAATATCGTTTCTTATGTCTTTGACTATGAGCGTATCAAATTTGATTAAAATCGGACCACTCCTTCTATTTTTCGATTATCGATTTTTGATATTTATCGGGGGTACCTCGACACAAAACCTAGCTAAGAACACTCGCAGATGCTTATAGTGCAACTGTGTAAATGTTCAAGAAAATCGGTTCAACCATTTCGGAGTCTATAGGTAACGGACACACACACACAGACACACACACACAGACACACACAAAAACACATGCACACACACACAAAGTTCCATTTATAAATAAGTTTAGATGAGAAGGGAAATCTGTTTTACTGAGAGATTGATCAACTGAAAAATTCAGTCTAAATACCGGAAAGAACAATGGTATTAGGATGATGAAGCCACTTTACATAATGGACTTGAAATCTCTAAACCCAAAAGTATTTGCATATATATATATATATATATATATATATATATATATATATATATATATATATATATACCGAAAGAGTCATTTCAATAGAGTCATTTCTATATTGTCAGGTAAGAATAAGTCCCGCGTAGAAGGGGAACGATTTAATAGTGACGTTCGAAAGAGAATATAAGAATAATCTGTCAACTCAATCTTACCATTGGGAGATTTTCTCGAACATAGACACTAGGAACATACGTTCTTCTTTTTCTATGTACCCTGTCCTTTCAGGACGTAGGCGATCATGGTTTTCCATGTCGCTCTATCCCTGGTGGCTCTTAGCACGCTTTCTTCTTTTACACCACACAATCCTTGTTCTGTCATCCACCTGATTAGGTCCTTCAAATATGTTATCCGCTGCTTTCCCCTGCCTCTTTTTCCCTCTGTCTGGCCTGTTAGTATCAGGTTCTCCAAGCTCTCCTTCCTCATTGCATGTTTCAGGAACTTTAGCTGTCTCTTCCTGATACTCAGTATTAATTTCTTTTTCGTTTCCTTCCTTTCCAAAACCTCATCATTGCTCGCATGCTCAATCCATGATATCCGCAACATCCTTTCAATTGCTTCAAGTTTTTCCTTTATCTTTGATAACGCTGTCCAGCATTCACTGCCATATTGAAGAACTTTTTTTTTATAAGCGTTTCACCCCGAGCAAGGCGTGTCACTGCCACTACTGCGCAGGGGGCTACATAGATTGGAGAAAGGATGATTAAATATAGGAAATGTCAGAGGGTAGGTGATAGGCGGGTAGGGATACCGAGAATGGTTAAATATAGGAAATGTCAGAGGGTGGGTGATAGGCGGGTAAGGATAATGAGAATGAGGGTTCGGTAGATGAGAGTGTTCTGAGAATAATTGGGAGTTAGGGTGATAGGCGGTGTCTATTGACCCTACATTTAAACACCTGGAGATTGTAGCTGTCGGGAAAGCAAACTTGTGGAAGGGAGTTCCACAGGCGGGAAGCGCGAGAAAAGAAGCTGTTGGAGTAGAAATTACGGTTACATCTTATTTGCTTAACTGTAAAAGGGTGGGACCTAGTTGCTAATCTAGTATCTCGTGTAAATTCGTGCTTAGGCGGCACCAGTGATCTAAGCTCATCGGAGCAGAAGCCATGAAAGTACTTGTAGAAGAGGCACAGGGAAGCCACATGACGCCGGTGAGAGAGAGGGTAGGAGATACATGGAGAGAAGAGAGAGATGCGGAAGAGAGATATAGGAAGAAGGAGGAGGAGGAGGTGAAAATTCAGTGGTAAAGACAGGTGTTACCAGAAAAATACTGACTCCAATTGCAGAGAATTGCTTTGAAAACCTATTGATAACAGTGAAATTTTGAAGATCATGTGCGGACAATTAAAAACCTATCCCGTGAACTGCTTATTTTTAGCTCGAGATATATTTATATTTTATTTAAAATATCATTTTTATGGTGGTATATATACTTTGTAATCACATTACAATAAACCCTTTATTTACAGTTGTTATCAAGAGCCTCATCAGTTTATTTATTTTAAAATCGACTGTATGTAGTTGTACCGCACCAGGAAGATGAAGTTTCAACAAAAAATTACGTTATTCACCATAAATAATTTCTTTGTACTTCGGGCATTGGGATTACAGCATTGTCCTGCTGAAAGGCATTTCTACACAAGCGAGGTCCTGGGCATGACGGTTAACTGCATCCGGCAGCAAGGCCTCTGACTGGGAGGTTGTGAGGAGCATGGAACCACCTCTTAATTGCTGTTGTTCTCAGGTTCACCCTGACCCGGAGTGGTAGCACTTGTTAGGGTCCCAGCTATGGATAAATAGTTAATTTCCAAACTTGGGTCAAAACGCTATGAAAGTATAAAAATATACTTTTATAGAAATATATACATAAAAATAGACTTTTATAGAAAAATATACATTTTTGAAGAAACAATTATTATCATAACACATTTTGAAGGAAAAATTATTCTCAGCAAAACATTTTAAAATATTTCAGTTTTCTAAAATAGAAAAGAATAAAAACAATAAAAAAATTCATTAAAATTTGATTAAATCAACCCTCTCACTATAACTGAACATTAAAAAAGAATACCTTAAAAGCCCACCTTTTTGGCATTAAATAACCCATAAATATACCGTTAAACAAAACTCAAACTCAAACTAAAACCTACACAAGCGAGGGCAGTAAGAATCCTTTATCCGACATGACAATGTAACCAGCCGCGGTTTGACGTCCCTGTATAACATGACGGTCCTTGGAAGGAGATAGTACCTAAGGTCATATGTCGCGTAGAAGGAGATAGCACCTCCGATCTACTGTGTCGTGTAGAAAGTGTCTACGATTGGGTATCCTTGTCGTCTGAGTAACGTTTGAAGCCACCTGGACCCACCAGGTTATTTTTTCATCAGAAAACAAAACCTTCTTCCACTTTTCAATGTCGCATATTTGGCGGATCTCAGCCAAGTTTAACCGCGTTGTTTTGTGGTGTGGAAGATTGACTTACTGTGCGGGCTCCTACGCAGTGTAAAAGAGAGAGGCAAAAATTGACTAGTTTCCTTCGACAATTCCGTTATGAGAGGTTTCAAGGGTCAGCGATTTAACTCCTCTTTTAACAGAATGAGAGTTTCTGCCTGTACAGCTCATTATGGAAATAGGTTTGGTATTCATCCACACATCCGCTTAAGCGGAATATAGTACAAGGATAATGTAAGAAGAATATTAATCAAGTACGAACATAAGGCGACATAGTAGTTAAAAAGGTCACGACTTGACAAGTGATAAACTGTTAACTCATAACGGGTGTTACCAGAAACATCTTGACTCCAAGTTTTGAGAATTTTGAAAACCTTTCAATGACGGAATATTTGAATATCATGAACGAAGTTATTAAAACATTTGTCGTTATCCATCAAATCAATCTATGGCTTCTTTTTTAACGCGGCTATTAATTTGAGACTTTGAAATACAGGACGTTTCGTACAAATGGCTGCCATTCTAGTGGAGTAGAGTAAAAATAGTAATCCTATGCATATATCGAACTCGGGACAAAAAATTGCACAAGCTCTTGTGACATTTCCTTTTAAGGGAAGACTGATTTAGATTTTCCTCTTGGGAGATATCCAACTGAGTGTAACTGGAGTTGACTCTAGTAATAATAGTAGACGCGTATAAAAAATGCGGTTTTTATGGTTACCTGTCAGTCAGTTAAGTGCCATACGTGATACACGCTTGGGCGATCATGTCTCGAAAGAGACATGACTAACTGAGCAGAAGATTATCCGGCAGTAGTTTGCCATCGCTTTCTGCGGTAGAGTGGTTGCCAGCCAAGGCTATAGAACTCAATCTGTCCTGTTATTTAACCCATAACTGGAGGGAAGAGACAGATAAATACCTTTCCCAAGGTATTTGTGCGTAAGTGAATACAAGGAATTCAGCTGGAATTTGAACTCGGCTCCCCGATTTCTCGTTCCGAGTCGATATCCACTGCACCACAACGCACATCCATGGTTACCCGTATTTAAACTTAAAATGAATGGAGAACAAGAACGAGTTAAAGTGAGAACCCTGTACGTAAATAGGACCTGAGACCAAATATACTCACGTTCTTTCAGTATTTCCCCTTTGAGAACGCCTTCGTCTCTAACAATTGGCTCTAGCTCTTCTCCATGAGGGGAGTTATTATCTTGAGGGATAATTCACTGAGGATGAACTTAATAAAAAATGTTAGTTTTATCATTTATATATTGATGTGCGTGTTGTGAATATAGCAGCTTGGAATGAAGCAGCGTTTGAATTCCAATCGAGATCATTACATTCACTTAGGGGCAAATACCTTTGAGAAAGGCATGACTCCACCTTTTTTCCCACTATCTATGGGTTAATTAGTATCTGTATTATTAAACTATTATTGTCTCCCAAAATAGAAATTCTTACAAACAAAATTTTTCTTTGGCTTTGAATAAGCTACAAAGTATTGATAAACCATAGAAAACAAATCAACATTTATCAAGCTGTGTCATTGAGGCTACCAAACTAGTCATCATTATCATTACAAAAACGAGAAAACTTCTAATAAGTAATAGGACTCAAGATAAACTTTTTCAAAACAGAAACAATGATCTGGAATTAAAAGGAAAGCAGTGATGGCACCAACCGTAAATGGTATGAATTCATCTCCTCCCAGCTATAGGTTAAATAGAATTTGTATCATAAAAAATCATTGTTGTTCTCAAAAATTATTAATGTAAAAAAAAAAAATCTTGTAATGCAAAATAAGCTTCGGCTTTAAATAACTTCTGTTTTTATATTTGTTTATATTTATATTTCTGAGATGAGGTAGTATTTAGAGTATTTACATTATTCGGACTATTGTCCTCATCTCTGTTGCAATTTGTACAACGTTTCGGCCGTTGTACGCTCCGGACTTCTTCAAGGTGCTAGAAATTTCGAATCTAACAAGTAACTTACAGGGTTAGAGGGAGATAAGCTATGACTACCAGAAGAGACACTTCGCAAGGAATGAAGTTCATATATCCCAGTGATTGTAATAAAGGGTTCGGTTCAAAATTCCTAGCACCTAAAGAAGGCCGGAGCATACAACGGCCGAAACGTCGTACAAATGGCAACAAAGATGAAGACAAAGATGTCCGAATAATGTAAATACTGTAAGTATATTAATCTTTATTCTTTGTATATTTCATCATGCTTAATGGAGATAACTAATTTGCATATTCATCTTTCACTGGGAATGAAATGTCTCTAGCATAAAAAAATAACACCTGCCCAAAACGGTAGTGTATGGGGAACTCTTCACTGAACACCGTGACAATGGAGCACCTAAAAACTACATAAAGACTCTCCGAAAAAATAATAAAAGAAAAAAATCTCGTCACTTGTCACATCCACCGTCGTCATCTACAAACCGGAAGGCCTGGGGAACCGTTTTTCCCTCTGAGAATGAACACAAGGCTGACTTGATAGACGACAGAAAAAATAAGCACGTAAGCCATGTCACCTCAGCAACAACGACGGACCAAACCCTTCCTTACGTTGTGAATAGATTTGTCTGTCTCGCATTGGACTGATCAGTCACCAGCAAACGTGTGCTGCCAAAAAGATATTCATAATCATGCCTAGAATAAGCATTAAAAACAAATCTTCAAAAATAATTTTGTTATTCATTTCCAACCTGATCTTTATAAATAAGATATTGTTTTGTCGATGGCTTTTATGGTTCAGTTAACTGATTAATCAAATTTACCTATTTTCTGTTCTGAAAGTGATAAAGACTTTAACATTTAAATTCTAACTTGAGAGTAAAGAGAAGTAAACAATGATACATGCCGAAGTCGGGATCATAGAGAAATCTACGATCCTTTCATTAGCTACATCATAGTAATATCCTTCGCCAGGGATACGTATAGTTTTGAATGAGGAGAGATGGATTTATATCTTTTCCTAGGGTATTTGCGTGTAAGTGAATATAGTGAACTCGACTGGAATTCGAACTCGGATCTCCGATTTCTTTTTCATTAAACAATATAATATGCTGCCTGATCATGATCAGCATTTTAAAACTGCTGTCATTACGATAATTTCGCCAGTAGCATTTGATAACGTAAATGACTCTTCTTGGTTGATATAGGTGTTATAATAGACACAACGATTCGACCAAGTACACTCTGGTCATCACCAGGTGTCCATAGATTAGGTGATATGAATTATCTCGTTGATTATTGCGAAATATCCTGTGAAATCAATAATTATTCTTTAATGTTGGATTTTTACTTCGTCACTACCAATTCCGCTATCGAACGCATGACCACTAGACGATACTAACACATATATAACCAACTTCTATATCCACTACGCCATCGTCACGAATACTTTAGTAGTGTATTTTTAGAGCCTTTTATGTTCAGTGTCAGATGGATTTTGACAACTGGATTATGTTAGTGGGTTCGTGCCATTTGTCATAATTTGTATTTATTTCTGAGATGAGTAATTTTCAATAATCTTGGTATTATTTCGAACTTTTGTTCTCATCTTGGCTGATATAAATGTTGCAGTAGACACAACGTTTCGACCAAGTACCTCTGGTCATCATCAGGTGTCCATAGATTGGTTGATATGGATTATCTCGTTGATTATTGCGAAATATCCTGTGAACTCAATAATGTATTTTTGGTTCGTCACTACCAAGTCCAAGGATCGAACTCATGACCCCCAGACGATACTAACACATGTATAACCAACTACGATAGCCACTAATCCATTTTTGAAAAAAATTTAAAATTGATTGGAAGATTGAGTATTCTATGAATTGCCAAGCGTGGGAATACAAGAGAACATGGGTGAAGAATTCTTGTTGTTATTAAATTTATGCTTTGCTTCATGCAACCTTTTTACATTTGCATTGAGCTCGAAATCTTACATCATTAGCATTCTTTGCTAATTATAATTTGCTAATAATTTCTTTATAATCAATTTTATATTTAGTGTATCGATGCAGCAAATAATTTTCTGAACATATACTGTTAAATATAAGAGACAATGAATGTCTATTATGTTTAATCATGAGCCGTTCTAAACGTCGTATTTTGGCTTTAATTTCAGTTGAAAATAAAGACAAAAATTCTCCAACATTTGGATAATTTTTTATTAATTTGCTTCTAAGCTTTCGGCTCACATGAGCCATCTTCAGAGAGGTTATAAGGATGGTAGCACAATAACATCCACCATCAGCGACGATTTTATCTTGTGTTGACATAAAACTCCGCTAAGCAACGTTACTTTCATATAACTTTCTATTTTTGACTTTACATTTATTTTGATCCTCCATTTTTAATATGAAATCGTTGTTGCGTGACTTAAGTCTTATTTCTTCCAGAGTTGTAGGCAACTCTCTTGCAATATTATGTAATTATAATCTGAAATTCTCGTCCATGTAGGAATTTATGGAATTGTTCAATGCAAAAATTATAGCCAAAGCTTTCTTCTTGATCTGCCTGTATTTTTTTCTCAGCAGCTATTAACAACCTTGACGCATGCGCTATTGACTTAGTTGTTCCATCGTCATATCTATGTAATATTACTGCTCCAATTCCCGAATCACTTGCATTTTATGCAACGACAGTGTTTAATTTGGGATCAAAATGCGTTAGGAATAAGTCAAATGTTAGGACTTTTTGGATCTTTTCAAACGCACTTTGGCATTTTCCTGTCCAAATCCATTGAGCGTCTTTCTTTAACAAGGCCTTTAAAGGTTCTGTTAACTCATGCATATTTGATATATACACATAGTTCGAAAGCCTAAAAATGCTTGCAGTTTCGCGAAATTGGTCGGACGAACTTGTCTTTGATTGCGCTTGGCTGAGGAGGATGTGGTTGTCGACTTTTTCATCAATAATTTCTCTCAAATATTTTATTCTGGACATAAATAGCTCATATTTTGTTTAACTAATTTTGAACCCGTATTCTTTGATCCTTTCGAATACTATTTTTGTGCCTTTCGCATATTGGTGTCTGGTTTTGTTTATAATCCGTAATCCAGATATGCTTGCGTACAATCTAATCCAGCAAACATTGTATCCATATTTTGTTGGAAAATGCTCGGAGCTATCTTTAACTCGAAAGGAAGTCGGTTGAATTTATATAGACCTTTGTGAGTGTTCATATTTATTTCGAACGCTCTTCTTCTGCCAGTATTTATAGCTAGGTGTTCCACAAATCCAACTCAGAAAAAATTTTCTCCCATTTAGTTTGGCGAAAATTTCTTCCGAACTTGGTAAAGGAAAGGGTAATTACAATTTTGTAAGCTTTCCCGTTGAGAAATAAGCGCATACGTGGATCTTTTTCTTCGCGTAAACACTCGACGATACCAATTCAGAATAGTCTACTTTGAAAACAATCCCTGATTCTTCTACACTTTAGAATTTCTTATTGATTGGATCTAACGTCGCAAAAGGCAAGCTCCTTTTCGGTCTGAATATTGGTGTTGCATTTTCTTTAACTTCAAAATTCGCCTTTGTTTTTACACATGTGCCAAGACCTTTTGAAAAAAAACTTCTGGGAACTTCTTTTTTAATTCAGTTTTGATTTTTTTCGTTGTCGTTATAGTATTTGTGGTGACAATATTTACTTGGTTGCAGAAAGAATTTACTGGTAGGTCCCAAAGATTAAAAAGAAAATGACATTCGTTCCCAACAAATTTGCTGCATTTTTAACACGAATACCACTGCTTCTTTGGCCTTTCCAACGAAAGAAATATTACAGGTGAAGTCACCTAAAATATCAAATTTCTTTCCTGAAACGCCACGAGCAACTTTTCTCGGTGTTAACTAGGCTTACCCAGTTTTCGCCAAGTATTTTTTATTAAATTTAGTGTATTTAGACCCAGTATCCAATTGTAATTTTATTTTTATATTGTTAATCGTGATAAAATAAATTTCATTTGAAGTTATTTCGTTCGAAGTCTTGCTAATTTTTTTCTATCCACTTTTTGACTTTACCCAATGTATTTACTTTGCTGACATATTTTTTGTTTCACGTCCATTTTTTGATTTACAAGTACTCTTATAATCTAATCTTCCACATTGGTAGCATTTGTTGTTTCTAAAGAAACAATCACTTTTAAAATGTTTACCACTACAACCGTGGCAGTTACTAGGCGTTTTATTGTATTTTTTATTATATTTTTATTGTATTTTTTACTGTTTCTCTAGGAGTTAGAAAAACGTCTATTTTTTCCTTAGACAGTGTTTGGGAAATATCTCTCTCCTCAATACTTCCAGTATCAAATTTTAAATTCAACAGACGCTGACATTCCTAAGCTATTTGGCGGGGGGAATTTTGAATCCATTTCTAGTTTAGTCAAAATCCTGGACCTTATTACCGCGTCCTTATTTGAAGTTAAGCCCTGAACGAATATCAGACATTTAAATGAGTCGAAAGTTAACTTAAACTTCTCACATTCTCGATTGACAACTCCTGCGTAGGTGACAAAACTTTACTAGATTTCGACAATTCCACCGTGTATTTTTTAATAATGAGGTTCATTCTCCGAAAATTTTTGATAATATCCCTACAATTTTCTCAAATTTTATCTCGCCTGGTTGTTTCAGTTAAATAAAATTTATGGATTGTTCATGTTCAGTAGTGGAGAATTTTCTCAATAACAGTCGGACTTTCTTTTCGTCATTTCAATGTGAACAATCCATCTTTAAGATCCTTTATAACTTCTGTAATATGTTATTCCTTCGTCCAGATTGTGTACAAACTCGCTAATTAAATTCGCAATATCGTCTGGAGTAGGTACCTTCACTCATTTTCGATAACTAACTTTTAAATTGAATTTTTAAAAATGAAAAAGTTTTCTTTAAACTTTTATTTTAGTTTTAATTGAAAGCTAAATGATTAAATTTGCTACTTCCAGTAATCAAAATTCCCTGGTGTATTTTAAACAGAAATTATACTGATTGGAATCTAAAATTTTTCAATTGTTTTTCATTTTGAACTTTTCGCCCATTTTTGAGCGATCGACACGTTTGTAAACGGAAGTTGATTCTCGGTTTTAAAAATCTTGCAAAAAGAAAATATACATCTGTGACACATTATTTGAGGAAAATTAGCAAATTTAATCTTAAATGAATCTGATTTACACAAGTATTCCTTATTTCTAGTTTGAAATTTCGAATAAATATTTATTAAACAAAGAATTAAACTTTCTAACCTTTCCACCGCATTTGAAATGTGTTGACAGATTGACAGACGCAAGATAATATAAGTGTGTGGCGATCACAAGTGACATAATTGCTTAATTTTTTTATGTAAGGGGATGAAACCCTGAAGCACATGACCTTTTAATGTGCATATAGAAAGTACCATACAGAAAAAGTTCAAAATACACACACACACAAAAAACAAAACAAAAGAAAAATTTTAAATTATTTTAAAAATACGAAGAGACGACGATTTGTATTAAACTTTTCAATTTTCGATTAGTAAATATGATCTTTACTTAATAAGTTAATAAACTAACGACAACAAATCTTTGAAGTGTTTTAAAAATATTTTTAAACTTTATAAATTATTATAATTAAAAAAATGAAAACAGTTTTTTTAAAAGCTCATTATTAATCGATTTTTTTCTTCATGCTATAATGTTCATAATATATATTATTTATTAAAGTAATTAAAAGCTTATCAAATGGAATAATGTCATAGTTTTATTGAATTTTTTATTTTACTATCGGGAGGAGATTTTTTGAAATAAAGACAAAATGTTTAAAAAAAATAGATAAATGATTTTCATTCCAAAATGAATCCTATGTTAAATTAATAAAACCACTTTTCCCAACAAAATTTAATTTCTTAAAATTTCATGAATTTACGTGGATTGGGGTAACAGACGTAAAAAATATTTTTACCAAGATTTTAAAAAAATAATAACTTCAAAAATAATTTCTTTTATTTGCGAATAAGTCCTAAAATCTGACAATTATTTAATTTTTGCAAGAATTTGAAAATTAATGTGTTTGTCACGGAAAAAAAAACTGAGCTATATAATATTACGTTTTTCATTGTAAACTCTCGTAACGATTTGCTTATCTGCTAAAATCAAAACAAGACTTTTTACCTAAATTTCGAGCATGTTAGAAGGGATTAAAAAAATTATAAAATAATTGAAAATTACTTTGCTCAGAAGAAAAATCAATAATAACATAAATATTTTAATGGAAAAAATTCGTTTTTATTAAGTTTAGGGCCTTTTTTTCTTCATGCTATGCTGTTCATTTTTAGCGAGTTAGTGGAGGTATCTAGTCTGGATTCTCGTAGGTATCTAGTCAGGATATTCCTCTGCCGTTTTCTAAAACAACGACTCGAAAAACATTTGTTGAAGTTTTTGTAACTGAAATTGCTGTTCACGTTTTTTTTTGTAACTGTAGTTCTTGCTGTTGCTTTTGCAATGCCAGCATTTGAAGCATAATTGATTTCAGTGCATTCATTTTTTATATTCCGCTGAATATTTCAATTACTACGTGTAGGATGCGTATTGTTTTTTCTGTAGTTTTCGTGAAAATTCAGAACGAGATTTTTGTTGCCACTTTTGTAACGTTAGTTTTTGTAACATTATTCTGAATGGAACTTTTGGCAGCTCGCTATTAGCTATTATCGAGCTACAATATTTCTTCGAATAATACACAATGATTCTCACATAATAATTCTCTCGGGTAATTAACTCAGAAAAAATCCCTTAAATGATGCACAACACTTTGATGTACAACAAAGAATGATATCGTATGCCCGAGGCGGATGTGACACAAGGTCATTTAGTGAAAAATCCGAGCCCTTAAGCTCAGACAAAAATTGATTGTCTATTTTTTCTTAGATGAGATTTTACCCTTCGGCGGAGCCTCGTCTGGGGTTCCTCTCCGCCCGAAGGCATAGTATCCTATAATGAAAATTCTGCACAACACAAAATACACTTACTTCTGTCTTTATATACTAAATATTTATCGTCACGTGATCCCAGTAGTACAATTCATTCAGCGGTTACGTTTGTTGTCTGAAAATCCGTGTTCGGCCATAAGTATCGTTATCGACACTTTCTTCCAACATAACAAAAAGATAGGAAAATGTTGAGGGCCATGATCTCCTACATCTTAAAAAAAGAAGAAGAAGAAGAAGAAGAAGAAGAAGAAGAAGAAGAAGAAGAAAAGTGAACTTTTACCAGAATTCTATATATAGTGATAAATATTGAAAATATTCGCAACAATGTTATATAAAAAATTCATCTAATCATCAAAAGTGTATTTAATCACCCAGGTGCTCTTGCTTGTATCTTTTACTAACGCTATCCTATAATATTTGTTATCTTTGCATGTTTTATTTTTATTATTAGAAGCACTAATTAAAGAATACGTTCGTATATCCTTGTGACAACTTCGTTATGTTTAAGCCTGAAAGTCGTATTTTTCAAATAAAAGAAAAAACTAAAAAGAGGTGTCTTAAAGGAAAATGTTCAAAGGTAAACAAACTTTTCAAAATTGCACCTGCTCTGTTTATATATTTTAGTAAATGATATTAACCATAGGTGGAAATCTAAGAACACGTATGACAAAATCTTAAATGACAAATGAAAGTCAAATTTCTATAAAATTGGGTCTGGGGAAAAAAGAAAAATTTCTTCGTGAATTTTCACGAAGAAATTTTTCGTGAATAATAATAATAATGATAATGGTCGGTACACCCGTTTGCTATGACAGCTATCAAATCCCTGCCGCAAACGCCTGCTCAGGCATATTTGTGTTTGTTCAACGCTCACAGAGCCCACTTGTGCTTTATACCGCAACCATGCTTAGTGAACTTCAAGAGAGAATGCATAATCTGGCGTGTTCAACAGTTTGAATAAGGCTCAAATCCTCGATCACGATTTGCATCTATCGACGGTTTCGTGAACAATTCCATTTACCCAATTTCATTTACAAGGCTTGTTTTAACTCGTGATATGATTTTCCGTGCTGCGCGCTTGAGCTGACATTCCAGGCCAATTACATCAAGAAGTCGGAAAGCCACTTGGCCATGCATCAATAATAATAATAATAATAATAATAGTAATAACCAAGGAATTTGAAAAACTGTCAAAATATAAAGACCTGGAAATTGAAATAGAAAAAAGTGGAAATTGAAAACAAGAGTTGTGCCAGTGATAGTGGGTGCACTTGGAATGATAAAAAAATAGAACAAAACAACACATTGAAAGAATCCCTTGGTTGGTAGTGCGACCATAGCAGAAATCGAAATATGATGAAAAATGAAATAATAATAATAATAATAATAATAATAATAATAATAATAATAATAATACACAATTGAATTCCTTGTTTAATAACTGGCATTCCTATTAAACACAAAAACGTCGGAAAAGTACTAAACTTCTACCACCATGATCTATCTTCACAATAGTCAGATCAGACCGAAAACAGAGTATTGCTACCATGTCTAGTGCTCAATTCTCATTTTCCAGCTGTGGTAGGAAACAAAAACACCTATGCAGCCTTGTGGGAGTTTCCATTCCAAAACCTCTTTGCCACAGACTCAAGGTCACAAGTCGATCACTACACTATCGCAAATGTTGAATTACCCTCATTCACTGCATATTCTTTTAGTAGGAAGGCTGTTTCACTCCTTGTCTTTCCAAGAGTCTCCACAGACTTCCAAGTGGATGCTCCCCCGAAGACTACCATCATAACCATATCTAGTTAAAAGTCAAATCGTTATCTTTTTGTCATATCCTTGTTATTTCTATTTCCTCCTCTTACATTCATAGCACACGTCTTATTCAATAACTACTACCCTGAGTGGCTCTTGTATTGGGCGAGTGAGTTAGTTAAGTGTCATACATGATACACGCTTCGGCGACCATGTCCCGAAAGGAACATGACTGACTAGGTAAAAGATTTTCCCGCAGTAGGTTGCCATTACTTCCTGCGGTAGACTAGTTGTCGACCAAAGCTTTAGAACCCAATCTGTCTTGTTATTTAACCCATAACTGGAAGGAAGAAGCGAATTAATACCTTTCCCAAGGATATTTGCGCGTAAGTGAATGCAACAAATTCCCCGATTTCTCCTTCCGAGCCGATATCCACTGCACCACAAAATTTTAAAATGCAACTATTATTCAGGATTTAAGCCATAACGTAGGCAGAATTTCTCTTTCAAATCTTGCTCTTTTGAACTCCAGCATATAAGTTTTAAAAAAAAAAAGAAGCAAACCCTTAGCGTCTCCGACAAAGAAATTTTCCTTTAGACTTTCATCAGGGATTTTTCTATCATTTCATATTCTTTGGAGACAATTTGTACATCCACTGCCTACACAATTTACTTGTAAGAAATTGGCGTATAATATGCTGTTTATAGGATTACGGACTTTTTCATGTCAGGGTAGCTGACATTGTATAAAGGAGCGTAAAAAAAAAAAAAAATAAAACTATTTTCTCTTTTCTTTTTCTTCTTTCTCTCTTTATCCATAGAATACCTTAGTGATGGGACGCGTGTCTCATTTACACTTTGAGATGCTTCTTACTCCACAGCAGAGGACCATCAATACACTATCTCTTGTCCGAAAAAAAAAAGGCCTGATGCATCCACACTACTTTCACTACAAACTTTCACACACACACACACACACACACACACACACACACACACACACACACACACACACACACACAGGTAATATTATTAATAGTAATAATAAATATACATTTTTCCACTACAACTCAAAGTTTTATCTTCGCAGCAAGCGTGAGACGCGGATTGAGATATTGTCAATTTTCAGTTCATGATTGTAACGGGCATGAGAGTCAAAGTTGTACCAAACGATGAGAGAAAAATGTATATTTATACACGTGTATTTATATATTATG